>OY796882.1:8885380-9438830 GCA_963680785.1 Diplosoma virens
GACAACACTGTGGTACTTTTCATGACGATCTGTGTATTTTTCAAGGTTTTTGCATGAACTTTTGTTTTCAAAAACAATAAAACACTATTATAAAAATTTTTTAAATTGTAACTTTTATCTAATATCTTACCATCAAACGAACTTATAAATCATGATAAAAGAAAATTTTTAACAAATTGTGATAATTTTTTATAGCTAAAGACACCATAAGCAAAACCAAGAGAATTTTTTAAAATAAAAATGTAACAAACCAGTTGAAAACATAAAAGTTTATGTGCTCTACAAGTTACGTGCATAATAGTTTAAAAAGAGTAGGTTTGTAAAACAAAATACACAAGTTGTGGCTTCAAATTGAAAAATAAAAAAAAATTTCTTGGTTTAACTTTTGAAACAACAAACTTAGCTATTGAAACGTGAATAAAGTAAAATGTAGGTTTGTTTCGAAAAGTTTGATTTTAAAAATGTAAAATTAAATCATGCTGAAACGTAATGTTTCTAATTTTTTGAGGCACAAACGGTTTCAACTTAAACTAGTTAAAATTTGTAAGGTTGACTGATTTTTTTATCAAAAATTAATTTAAAGCATCACATTTAGGTTACATAATGAATAAACAGTTGCTAAAAACAAATATTGATTTGCAAATTGAACACTTTTAACGCCAAATTTGCTATTTTTCAGTCAAGACGGTTTCAACTTGAGAAAATCTCGTGAAATTTTGTGATGCTAAACACCTTTTTAATGCAAAGTAGATTGAAAACGTTTAGGATACAAGGTGAAAAACTCAGTGGGATGAGTCTAATAAACTCGAATAGTCAACTTTTTGTTAGTTTACTTTGAAATATTTGTACTGTTGCTTAGTATTTAAAACAAACAAATCGATATTTTGTTAAAGGCTTTAATGCGACTTTTTTCACTTTGGAGAGAAAAAACTAAGTAAAATGAGAACCGTGTAAAAGACGAAATATTTGCTTCTGTGCAACAATTATCCAAAGAGTTTGACAAACTTACAACGTTTGCACAATTAAGAAAACAATATTGTGATAAAAATTTTGAGATTGAATTGTTGCTATGCATTGAAAAAATAGCAAAAACCTAAAATAAAGTAGAGTTTTTTTAGGGTTTGGTTCTAAAAACTAACAAACTTCTGTAACAAAGAAATGTACACTTTTCAGGAAAAATTTTTTTAGATTTTTTAAGATAGTGTTTCCGTAACTTTAAAATGTTAAACACTTGGAAGAAAGATAATTCTTTCTAAAAGTTAAATTTTTTCACGTAAAACGAATCTAGTGTTTCCATAGAAAAAACTTTACAATGTGAGGAAATTTTTAAATAGTGATAATTTTAAGAATCTGACCAGAAAATCTCCGTGTGAAAAATGTATAAAATTATATTCGTAGATCAGTTTTTAATATCAATTAATGAAGTTTTTGGTTAAAACATTTATTTGGGTTAAAGAAAAACTGAAGTATTTTTGGTTAAACTAGTGCAATAATTTAAAACTTGACCACAAAACGTTGTTGCGGAAAATGAAATTTAAAAGTTTAATTTTTAATATCCGTATACGTTTTCTTTGACATCGTTGATGTCCACACCTTTTTCTTAGAGGTTAGTAACGTTCAAGATAAAAGAGTGAATTTGTTGGTTTCTTTATTTGTGTTTGTTACCCCAAGCAAAACCGTATTCTACTCGTAAAAGCAAAGTTTTAGGTATTTTTTGAAAATCTTGCTTTTTGAAGAGTTTATTTTTAGATTTCGAGCTAGTCAATAAGTTTATTAAACAATTTCAGTTTGGTTTGTTTTCATTTAGACATAAGAACTATTTGTGATAGGACTTGATAGAATAAATCTTAATCTATTTTCAAAATACAACCGATTTTTCTTGGAATTGATCTTACTTATACAAAACTTTTTAAACTTACGTTGGACTTATTTGATTTCAAATTTTATGTTAAGTTTAGAAAATTTAGTTGGTAAAACGAATTAAAATGTTCAGTTTTATGATGAATTTTTTATTAAAAGTGAAAAAATGTAAAACTTTTTAACATAAACAGTTGCAATTGACTGGGGATCAAGCTAAGTCGGTGTTTTGAAATTAGATTTTTTGGGTCAAGCTTGTAATAAATTTTCCTTTTTACTGAAAATTGTTAAAAACTATAAAAATCAAGGTGTATCATAGAAAGTTTTCGCTTACTCTATTTTTTACTCTGGAAATTAAGGTAACCAGATTTTCAAACTCCGATCGTGAATATGTCAGGAAACGCAATACGCTATGAGCAGGATACGGCCCAAGCTTTTGTATAAGAGAGAGAATTTGACGCAATTATCAAAAACATATTGTCACGCTTACAGAGATTACGGGTAGCTTTTTTATTATTAAAAGTTTATAAAATGACCAAAAGATTAAACATATTTAGAACTGAATTCATTTTTGAAACAATTAAAATATTAACACTAGAAATTAAATTCATACTCCATAAAAATAATAACTATGTTTGAATTCGGTTTACTAAAGTGGAAAAAAAAGACGAATTTTTTATTATGAAACATCTGCTTATTGAACGCAAATAGACTATCAATAAAAATTTTTGTTTAAAACTTTTAACGATTACTTTGATTGTGAATACAAATCAAGGTTGCCAAGAAAAAAAAATTGAATTTAGATATAACAAAAACAAGGTTGCTTAGAAAAAATTGAAGATAAGTATAGTAAAAATCAAGGTTGCTTAAAGAAAAATTGAGATTGAGTATAACAAAAATCAAGACTGCTTAGACAAAAAGTTTTAAAATCGAATAAAGGTATCTAAAAAATCAAGCTTTCTTAGGGAAAAAATTAAATGTAGGTATCTAAAAACCAAGGTTGCCAAGAAAAAATTGAGTTTAGGTATAACAAAAATCAAGGTTATGAAGAAAAAATTGAGGTTAGGTATGACAAAAATCAAGGTTACTAAGAAAAATTAAACAAAGGTATGACAAAAGTCAAGATTGTTAAGAAAAATTAAAGATAGGTACGACAAAAATCAAAGAAAAAATTAAACAAAGGCATGACAAAAAACAAGGTTGTTTAGAAAAAATTGAGCAAAGGTATGACAAAAACCAAAGTTATTTAGAAAAAAATTGAAGGTAGGTGTGATAAAAATCAAGATTGTTAAGAAAAAATTAAAGATAGGTATGAGAAAAATCGAGGTTGCCAAGAAAAACCTAAACAAAGTTATGAGAAAAATTAAGATTGATTAGAAAAAATTAAACCTAGATACGTATAACAAAATCAAGGTTGCCAAGAAAAAAAAAAATTAAAGATAGTTATAAAAATAAAGGTTTTCTAGAAAAAGTTAAACATAGGTATAATAAAAATCAAGGTTGTTTAAAGAAAAATTGAGATTGGGTATAACAAAAATCAAGACTGCTTAGACAAAAAGTTTTAAAATTGAACAAAGTTACCTAAAAATCAAGCTTTCTTAGGGAATAATTAAATGTAGGTATCTAAAAATCAAAGTTGCCAAGAAAAAATTAAGCAAAAGTATAACAAAAATCAAGGTTATCAAGAAAAAAAATTAAGCATAGATATAACAAAATCAAGTTTGTCTAGAAAAAAAAATTGAAGGTAGGTGCAACAAAATCAAGATTGTTAAGAAAATTGAAGATAGGTATAACAAAAAACAAGGTTGTTTAGAAAAAAATTGAAGGTAGGTGCAACAAAATCAAGATTGTTAAGAAAAATTAAACAAAGATATGACAAAAATCAAGGTTACCAAGAAAAATTAAAGATAGGTACGACAAAAATCAAAGAAAAAATTAAACAAAGGCATGGGAAAATCAAAGTTGTTTAGAAAAAATTAAGCAAGGTATAACAAAAATCAATTTTGTCTAGAAAAAGTTAAGGTTAGGTATGACAAAAATCAAGGTAACCAAGAAAAATTAAACAAAAGTATGACAAAAACCAAGGTTGTTAGAGAAAAAATTGAGGTTAGGTGCGACAAAAATCAAGATTGTTAAGAAAAAATTAAAGATAGGTGTGAGAAAAATCGAGGTTGCCAAGAACAAATTAAAGATAAGTATGCCAAAAACAAGGTTGTTTAGAAAAAATTGAAGATAAGATAATAAAAATCCAGGTTGCCAAGAAAAAATTGAGGTTAGGTATGACAAAAATCAAGGTTGGTTAGAAAAAATTAAACAAAAGTATGACAGAAATCAAGGTTGTTAGAGAAAAAATTTAGGTTAGGTATAACAAAAATCAAGGTTGTTAAGAGAAAAAGTTTTAAAATTAAATAAAGCTGCCTAAAAATCAAGCTTCTTAGGACAAATGTTTGAGAAAGTGAACATAAGTATGACAAAAATCAAGGTTGCCAAGAAAGAAATTGAAGATAGTTATAAAAAAATTAAGTTTGTTTAGAAAAAAATTAAATAAAGGTATAACAAAAATCGAGGTTACCAAGAAAAACTTTTTAAATTGAGTGTAAAAATAACAAAAATTAAGGTTGCTTAGAGAAAAATTAAGGTTAGGTATAACGAAAATCGAGGTAGTCAAGAAAAAATTGAAGATAGATATCTAAAAAAATCACGGTTGACTAAGAAAATGTTTGAAAAATTAAAGAAATGTGTAACAAAAATCAAGATTGTCTAAAGAAAAACTTTTAAAATTTCAACAAAGGTATAATAAAAATCGAATTTGTCTAGAAAAAAATGAAGTTAGGTGTAACAAAAACCAAGGTTGTGTAAGAAAAATTTTTGAAAAAATTGAGCATAAGTATAACAAAAATCAAGCTTTCCTATAAAAAAATTTGAAGATAGTAATAAAAAATTAAGATTGATTAGAAAAAATTAAACAAAGTTATAATAAAAATCGAATTTGATTAGAAAAAAATTGAAGGTAGTAATGACAAAAAACAAGGTTGCCAAAAATTAAGTAAAAGTATAGTAAAAATCACGCTTGCCTAGAAAAAATTGAAGATAGTTATAAAACATCAAGGTTTTTAAGAAAAAATTCAACAAGGTGTAACAAAAAACAAGGTATTATAGAAAAAAACTTAAACAAAGTTGTGATAAAAATCAAGATTTTTAAGAAAAATTGAGTTTAGGTATGACAAAAATCGAGTTTGTCAAGAAAAATTAAGTGAAGGTCTAACACAAATTAAGGTTACATAGAAAAAAAAAAAATATCGTGCAAATAAAAGTTAAGTATACCTAGAAAAATGTTTAAAGTTGATATTCACCTAAAATTAAACTTGTCTAGAAAAACTTTTGACTATAGGTATCTTGTGAATTAAAATCGAGGTTATCTAGGGAACGCTTAAACGTGCACAAGTATTGCATTTGAGATTAAAAACTAACAAAAATATATATTAAATCGCTTTTTTGGAAATAGTTAAGAGTTTACTTAAGGTCAAATCGATACGATTCAGAATAGGAAACGACGAGGCTTCAGGAAATACGTCGTAACTGTTTAGAACTTAAAATCGTTTTCAATAAATCTTACAGCTGCATATCACTAAGACTAAAAATAATTTTTGAAGCTAAATTGATTTGAAACGTATAGTAAATGAATGGTCTACAGCAACAATCAAAGTTTTTTAAAGAAAAATTCAACAAAGGTATAGCAAAAACCAAACTTATTTAGAAAAAATTAAATATAGTTATAAAAAATCAAGATTTTCAAGAAAAATTCAACAAGGGTGTAGCAAAAATCAAGTTTGTATAGGAGAAAATTGAAGAAAGGAATGACAAAAATCAAGATAAACTTTTAAAAATTCAACAAAAGAATAATAAAAATCGTGGTTGACAAAGAAAAATTCAACAAGGGTATAGCAAAAATCAAATTTGTTTAGAAAAAATTAAATATAGATACCTAAAAATCAAGGTTGCCTAGAAAAAATTAAACATAAATACGATAAAAACAAGATTGCAAGAAATTCAACAAAAGTATTCAACTAAGAAAAAATTCAACAAAAGTACAACAAAATCAAGGTTGCCAAAAATTAAACAAAGTTATAACAAAAAATCAAGGTTGCTTAGAGAAAAAAGTTTTAAAATTGAACAAAGGTATCTAAAATTCGAGGCTGTCAAGAAAAAATTGAGTTTAGATATGACAAAAATTAAAGTTTTCAAGAAAAAAATTAAACAAAGGTCTAACAAAAATTAACGCTTAAACATGCACCAATATTGCCTTTGAGATTAAAATATATTAAATCGCTTTTTTGGACTTAGAGTTTACTTAAGGTCAAATTGATACGATTCAGAACAGGAAAGACGCGGCTTCGTCGTAACTGACTAGAACTTAAAATCGTTTTCAATAAATCTTATTAATTTTATTTTTTTCTTTTAGAACTTATTAATTTTATTTTTTCTTTTAGAACTTATTAATATTAATTTGAAACTAAATTGATTTGAAACATTAAAAAATAGGGTTTCGACTTTTTGCTGACTCATGGAGTCTAGGGTTCGGAACGCACTGACGTCAGTGCGCCACCGCGCCTCCGAGGGCGCCTCCGGACTGCCGTCAAATGGATCATTATACACTACTAACACAGTTACGCAAAATCGTTTCTTAGGATCGCTTAACATTATTCCTTCAAATATTTCAACGAAGTAGGCTTTTGTTTTCTTTGCTCTTTTGTTTAAAAACTGTCTTGGGAAACCCTATGTGGAAGCAATAGTTAAAGCGTTTAGTACTGCATCAAAACTCCTTCTGAGTTTTATCACCAAATTAAAATTGTGTGAAACACAGTGCGCGTAATAAGCATGAGGAGCCACATATCTTGGATCTTTTTATTCAAGCCGGAGTACTTCCCGCTCATCACTGCAGCGCCATCATATCCTTGTCCACGGCAGTTTTTTTATGTCAAACCCCTTCTGCTAAATAGAATTTGTTATCAGTTCGTGCAATCCTAATAGCAAATGCTTCAACAACTCTCAGTTCTGATGGTGTTCCATCATCGTGGTAATCGATTTCGACGTAACGAAATACTTAACTTCTTTGCTGACATCTTGAGTGGTATCAAGAATAGTATCAACGGCAAAAAAAGGAGCGCTTTGTAGTTTGGTTTTTATATCACAAAGAGCTTCTTCAGCTAGTACTGATATTGGTTTATTTTTTATTAAAGGTCTTAAATATTTTGGAGAACCTTTAGGTAGTTGTAAAAGCTTGTTTAAAACAGTGTCGTTTTGGCAAAAAGTTGTATGATAGAAAGAAAATTACCCTTGTTATCCTTCAAAAGTTCTGCATTGGATCCGCGAAAAGGTAAGTTACACTTTGCTAACATCAACGTAACATTCACTGGTCTTTCCAAAACATTTTGCCAGAAGTTTGTTTTTTCCAGCAAAGACTCGTGCAACGCTTTTTCTATTGTCCTCCTGTTTCTGCGTTGTTCATATATGACACACGCCTCCGTATGATGTGGGGAGCTTTCATGGCTTCAAATTCGCTGCAATAAATGCCTCAGTTACTTAAACCTGTTGTAACCCAAGGGTTTTAAAGTGCTTAAGAAGTCCCTGAAGAGACATTTTTATGACAAAATAACCAACAGGGCTGGAAGAAAAAACGTCCATGCTTGATGAATAACAAAACCAATATCTTTGTAGTTTTAGACCTGATTGTATTACATAATGGTAATAATTTGTTGAAAATAAACGACCGCTTTGGAGCGGATCTTTAGGGAAAGGCCTTTAGGTTGTTTGGGATCTGCTGCAATAGTTGCTTTCTTGATCTCTGAGTTTACAATAATGGTGGGAAAGCGTCACTCTTGCTTGCATCTGATCTATATTTAGTAGTGTCGGAATTTTCGTCATTGGTACTATCGTTAAAACTGTTAACGTTCGTTAAACAGTTAACTGTTAATATTCATTAAAACTGTTAACGAGTAGATTCTGTCTCACAAATGCTGACGTCTTGCTCATCCGCTTTGGATATTTCTGGTCGAGTTAACCACGAATTCAGTTGCTATGAGCTTCTGGCTGCCTCAGCTATTTTTCTCCTCTCAGCTTATTTTTAGTGTGCTCCGCTTTGATAATTTCTTTTCATATTAAATTGCAGTCAACTAGAGTTTTACAATGTTGTTACTCAAAACTTAAATAGTTTAATGAAATTTAGACCACGGTTAAAAAGTTTAATGTAACAAACTCTCTTTGTCATTGTTTTTTTCGCCTCACGAAATAGTACTGCTGCAAGCGTAAAAAGACAATACAGTATGTCTAGTAAAAAGGATTCAATTAGAAAACTCAATCCTGACTTTTCACTTACTCAAATCACAACTTCTTTCAACGTAAGAAGTTTATTAACAGAAATCACAAATGTAATCACTCACGAAAAGAATTACCTCAAGCACCCAGATGGTTAAACTAAATCTACGTAGCTTATTTAAATAGAATAAATAATCATTATTCTCAGACACTAAGGCGTTAAATCTCACTAACTTTTAAACCTTTAACTCCTATCACACAAACAAAGCACTAACACAACACAATGCTGACTTTCACGGCACAAACTACAAATTTACCTATCTATATGAAGGGCAAAATTTACCAGAAAAAATTAGCAACTTTGAGAAAATACTATATTTTCTTCATTAATTATTTTGCGACGATACAAGCCAGCCAGTCAGTTACTGTGACGTTACAAATCACCAAGTTAAAAGGCTGGTAAACAAGTTATGTAACATGTGATACTATTAAGTTACTGGACTGTGGCGGAAAAATTGTGGAATTATCTCGAAACCATGACGTGACATTACGTATGACTACGTACGTCATAAAACAAAACTTATTAACAATACAAGGTAAAATAAAGAGGATAAACATGATGCTATATGATCATTACAGCTTAAACTTATTTTACTCGACAGACTTGAGTGGGGGTAGCGTACCGATTACGTCATGAGTACGTGATAATTAAAATGAATACGCCGTAATCGAAACTTTAAATATACTAAAAACTACTTTAAGTAAATTAAATGATTAAATATAAATTAAAATTATTGATGAAGTGTGACATTTAATAATAATAAGTTTACTTGAGTTTTTGACAAAAATATTTTACAATAAAAAGTAGCAATGCGAGGCCCCCTCGTGCTGGAGCCTCTGTACATTGCACCGGCTGCACCGGCGATAGTTACGGCCCTGTAAATCATGGAATGCAAATTGTTGTATCTTTGCACGAATACACAGGTTTATAAAAAAACAATAGTTAAAATTCACAAAAGTACTTAGCCAAAAAACAACCGTATTGAAAATAGAATGCTTTAGTTTGTTTGCTGTAGTAGCTTGATAGCTTTGAACTGACTGAAGAACCGAAGTAAAGGCGCATATTTAACTGGTAACAATTATGCTTGGAAATGCGCGTGTCCAATAATTGTTCGAGCAGAAGGCGCTGATTACGATTAGAAGCGTTTAGGAAAACACTACGTCATCTATTGCACAATATCACAACACCTCCCCAAATAAACTACGACAAACAAATATATATACATATTAGCAACAATATTTTTTTGGAGGTCTCTTTGTTCTCGCTGATCGTCGTAGATTGTGTCGCCCGTACTCGTCTCCGGTTGGTAGTCTCGGATTGTTGCGTTGGTTCATCGAAGAAGAACTAGATGCGTGGTCAGTCCCGGCTGGAAGTGTTTCTGTAGACAAAACGCTCGTTGGGATTTCACAAGGATCATCATCTTGATCCGAACCGTATCGAGGTCGAAGTTGATCAAGATGTCTTCTCCAAGTTGGTCCTCGAGGAATGACTCGTACATTGACGCTTCGTGTACCATGGACTTTCGTAACTATCGCAGGCACCCATCGTGGGTCACGATCTCTTCTAGGGCCGAAGTACAGTGCGTAACAAGGGTCTCCTAGTGAGTAATGATGTTCGACTTTCGAAACCACTTCCGAGTCTTCAGTATTTGAATGCTTGCTCGCTTGTCTTGACTGTCTTCCCTGCAGGAGATGCGGAATGGATGGAACCAAAGTGTCAATTTTGGTGCGAATTCTTCTTCCATTCAACAATTCGCTTGGTGACAGTCCCGATGCAAAAGGAATTCTTCTATATTGCATTAGAAATTCTTGCAAAGCTTCCTTTGGAGGTAACGAGGATTTTCTCAATGCCTTTTTGAACGATTGTATCAAACGCTCGGCAGCACCGTTTGTTGCTGGATGATAAGGTGCTCCGGTGAGATGTACAATGCCTCGTTGTTTGCACCAAGCTTGGAACTCTTGAGACATGAATGTTGTGGCATTATCGGTCACCAACGTGTGGGGATATCCGAAATGAGCAAATTCTTGTTCAAGTATAGTAGTAGTACTTTTCGAAGACGTTGAGGTTGTTGGATGAATGCAAGGATATTTTGAATAAGCGTCTACAAGGACTAACCAGTTTCTTCCCAGAAAGTTGATCGCATGGTCCAAGTGGAGTCTTGACCATGGTTTTTCTGGCATCATCCACGGATGGATTGAAGGTTTATCCGGCTTATTTTGAAATTGGCCACAGGAAGTGCATTTGCGACATAAATCCTCAATGTCAAAGTCAATTCTTGGCCAATAGACAGTTGACCTGGCAAGTTGTTTCATCCGTTGCATGCCGAAATGTCCAAGGTGTAATAATTTAAGAATATGATTACGTAGGGTTGAAGGAATTATTACCCGTAAGCCGTAAAAAACGCAACCATTCTCTGTTGACAACGAATTTTCCAACTTTTTGAAGTCTTTAAGCTCTTCCGAAAATGCATGCGGCCATCCTTCCTTCACAAATCGCATTAGTTGGGAAAGAATTGGATCCTTGGCAGTCTCTCTGACCACAAGCAATGGATTGTCAGGATTGATTTGACGACTGATTGTTCGAACTAAACAAACGCTATCGACATCATCTTCCATCTCCTCCCCATCAAAACTTGTGTCATTTGAAAATGGCAAGCGACTAAGAGCATCGGCATTGCCATGGTCCTTGCTTCTACGGTATTCCACCGTGTAGTCATATTGATGGACTAGTAATGCCCATCGTGCAAGTCGATTCGCGGCCATTGCAGGAGTATCTTTATCAGGGGCAAACAAGGTCACTAAAGGTTTGTGATCGGTAACCACAATGAACTTACGACCGTAGAGAAACTGATGAAATTTCTTCAAAGCGTACACTAAGGATAGTGCTTCTTTCTGTATTTGGCTGTAGCGTCTTTGTGTTGCCGATAGAATTTTAGAAATATTGAGAATCGGACGCTCGCTTCCGTCTGCAAAGCGATGAAATAATACCGCTCCAATTCCGCATTCTGAGGCGTCACAAGATAAACCCAACGGAAGAGATGGGTCATAGTGCGCAAGTACAGTCTCTGTGCATAGTAACCGTTTGATCTTTTTGAAAGATGTCGCTTCTTCTTCACCCCACTTCCACTGTTGTCCTTTGCGTGTAAGCTTGTACAACGGCTCGGTGATTTCCGAAAAATATGGAGGTAAGAATTTAGAATAAAACTGCACAGATGCTAAAAAGATTTTAACGTAGAAATGTTCTTGGGTGTAGGCATTTCTAGTATGGCATCAACTTTGGACCCTTTTGCAATTCCTCGACTTGATAAAGTGTGACCCAGGTAATCAATTGATACTTGGGCGAAAACACATTTTTCACGGTTGCAGCGAAGACCTTTTTCTTCTAGTCTTTTGAACAAAGCTCGCAGGTTCATCAAATGATCTTTTGCGTTGTCACCACTTACCAAAATATCATCGAAATACACGGCAACTCCTCGCAAATTTTGCGTTAACTGTTCCATGATTTCTTGGAAATACCCTGGTGCGGATTTAATTCCGAAAGGAAGTCTTTTCTGAAGTAAAACTCCTTTGTGAGTGCTGAGAGCCAGCTTCTTCTGGCTGTCAGGAGAAAGGCAGACTTGATTATATGCATTAGCTAAATCAATCTTACTAAAGCAGTAACCACGTCCTAGCTTGCGCATTAGATCTTCTGGGAGAGGGATTGGTTGACGATGGTCTTCCAGTTGCGAGTTTACAGTCACCGAATAATCTCCACAAACTCGGATGCTTGCTTTTGCTTGACCTGGCAAAGGAGACTTTCGAATAGGAACCACGGGGGTGCCGTACGAGTTAAAATCTGTAAGCTCCCATACACCTCTCTTAATTCCTGCTTCGTATGCTTCGTTTAAATCTTGTAGGATTGAGAACGGAACAGGTCTTGGCTTCTTGAAAATAGGTTTAGCTTCAGGTTTAAACCGTATGTCCAGTGAAAAATCTTTTAGACAACCCAATGTAGATTCAAATAAAGTAGGAAACTCTCCACATAATTGAATACATGCCGCATCTAAAGAGTTTTCTGGACCACTTGTAGTGACGTGCTCTATCGTTGCAGTAGATTCAGCACAACTTAGGTTTTCTCTGAAGTGATCAGTTAAGTTGGTGAGTTTCAACTTCATCATCGCCAGACGACCTAGTAAATTTAGATTGGGCACCTTAGTGACAATTACAGGAAAGGTCACGTCAGGTGATTTTCCATCAATACTTGCAGTTGATTGGAATTGTCCCACGACGGGTAGCGGGCTACCTTCAGCAACTTGATATTGAACTGATACAGGTTGTAGAATGGGTTTACCATTTTGCTACGTTTGCCACGTCGCTTCACAGCAAAATGTGTCACTGGCTCCGCTATCAATTTCAAACTTAATTCTGTGGTCATTAAGTCTAATAGTTTGATAGATGGGTGAAACAGAACATTGGACTTTGTGCACCAATTGTTTCACAAGCTTATTATTTCTTAGTCGAGACATGCATACAGATTGCAGATGACCTGTTTTCTTGCAGAAGCTGCAAATAGCTTTAATGTGGGGACAAGCTTTGCTAAAATGTCCAGAATTTCCACACCTGAAGCAGGCGGTTTTCTTTTCTTGCGTTTTGGAAGTTTTGGACTTTGCGTGATAAACTTTCTGCACCGACGTAGAAGGTTGACCGTGTACGGTTTCCTTTGCTACCTTGGCTGCTTCTTCCACTTCTTGAGCCACTCGGATGGCGTTGCTAAACTTCAGTTCATTGTCCTTGAGCTTGAAGAGTGTCTTCAAAACTGCTTCGTTGTCGACTGAACAGATAAATTTAGTTCGCAAGGCTTCATCTAAAGGATCTTTAATGGATTGAAAATCACATGTAGCTGCATCTTGTCGTATTCTGCTTGCCAGTTCAGTAATAGTTTCGCCAGGTTTGCGTTTCATGTCAGACCAAAACTTGAAACGTTCTCTGACAACAAATCGTTTTGGGTCGAACTGCTCTGCCATAAACGTCTGAATATCATTCATGGTTAGCTCATGTATGCTTTTGACAGGTTGTTGCTGAGCCGCTAAGTTGCTAAGCATTTTGTAAACGGAGTTAGATTGGTTGGTAAGAAAAATTTGTGCTTGCTTGTTGTCGGGAATAGAGTTAGCAGTGACGAATGTTCGGAACCTTGCCAAATAATCAGTCCATAACTCAGATGTGGAATCGAATGGTTGAAAACTTGCCATCGGTGTTGGAACATTTTCTCGCGGGTTGTTCAAGCTGCTTTGTAAAATTTTTATCTGCTCTTGAAGCATTGTCATTTGCTCTTGGTGTTGCTTGTTCTGCTCTTGGTGTTGCTTATTTAACAACAAAATCAGTTCAGAAATTTCACTCATATCGACAATTCAAGCTTTAATGCAAATTCAACAAATTTTCTTTTTTTCTTTCTTGACGCAGTTGAGTTCCTTGAATCCTCGTCGCCACTTTTGCCTGTTGTATCTTTGCACGAATACACAGGTTTATAAAAAAACAATAGTTAAAATTCACAAAAGTACTTAGCCAAAAAACAACCGTATTGAAAATAGAATGCTTTAGTTCGTTTGCTGTAGTAGCTTGATAGCTTTGAACTGACTGAAGAACCGAAGTAAAGGCGCATATTTAACTGGTAACAATTATGCTTGGAAATGCGCGTGTCCAATAATTGTTCGAGCAGAAGGCGCTGATTACGATTAGAAGCGTTTAGGAAAACACTACGTCATCTATTGCACAATATCACAACAGAAATATTTATGAAAACAACTTCGAATCGCACCATGATGTAATTGCAAGACTAGTTGAATCATTTGTTCTAAATCCATGTTGTTGGTTTGTTAATATTTTGTTTTTGTCAAGAAATTTGATCATTTTTTTATATAATATTTTTTCCAAAATTTTAGCTAAAGCAGGAAGAAGAGAAATTGGTCTGAAGTCAGATAGTTCTTGCGGATTAGATACTTTTGGTATTGGAATTACTTGGGATTGTTTAAAAATTTTTGGAAATGTTTCTTGTTCAATACATTTAGTAAAAATTTGGGCAAGAAGCAAACTTATGACATTTTTACTCATTTTTATAAATTTAGTGCTGATTTGCAATAAGCCAAAAGCTGATTTCATTTTTAAATTGTTTATTTCTTCAGCTACTTCATCTTCATTAATTTCTCTTAAAACCATTGATGAGACACATGAAGTTTTAATATAGCTTGTGTAAGAAATATCAGAGGGTGGTATCTGGTTGGCCATTTCGGTCCCTATACTTGAAAAATGATTGTTTAATAGATTAGCAAAGTCTTCTGAGTAGGCGTTATATTCTTTGCCATTTATTTTAAAGGAGTTGGATGATATACTGCCTTTACAAGGTATTTTTTTAAAATTGACAAGATCATTAATTGTTTTCCACGTTTTAGCACTGTTATTATTATACTTTTTAAATAAATTACTATAATATTCTTGTTTTGCTAATTTCATTAAATGAGTTAACATGTTTCTGTATTTTTTATAGAATTCTACCTTTGATTTATCATTGCATTTGTAACATGCTTTGAACAGTCTGTTTTTCTTTTTTATTGAGACAAGTAAGCCTTTACTAATCCAGGGTTTTTGTGATAATTTTTTTTTTTTCTGGACAATTTTATAAAAGGAGCATGTTTATTTAGTACGGATTGAAAAGTAGTGACAAATTCAACTATATTATCATCAACTTTTGTATTACTTAGGCTTGTCTTAAGACGAACATCTTGAAGATTGTTGTCTAGATCTTCAACAAAATTCAGTGGTTCAAAAGATTTCATGCACCTAACATATGCAGCATTTTCTGAGTTAGTTGGTTGATTGAAATTTTTTTTAACTAAAAAGATGGGTAAATGGTCACTAATATCATACAAACAAATACCACTATTACAAATATTATTGCTGTTAGAATAGATGTGATCTAATATTGAAGGATTTTTATTTTCAGCAAATCTTGTTGGGGTATTTATATGCATATTGCATCCAACAGATTCCAAACTTCTAATATAATGACAAATTTTAGGATTGCTATCAGACATCATTAAATTTATATTTATATCACCAATAATTACATATTCACATTTTTTGTCTTCAAATGATATTAATAAATCTATGAGTTTGTTTTCAAAGGTCTTAAAATCATATGTTGGATGCCTATAAATAACACCAACAATTAATTTTTTGAAATGAGGTTTTTGCTCAATTTCTATCCACAAATTTTCACATTTATCAACTTGTACATTTAAATCATTTCTTACTTTAAACCTAATATTTTCTTTTATATATAGTGCCACACCACCAGCATTGGTTTTAGAATCAACATGCAAGAAAAAATATTGAGGTATTGAAAAATTAACAGTTGAATTGGAATTAATTTTGGTTTCAGATATTGCAATTATTTCTGGTTTGCAATTTATTAGATTTACAAATTCTTCTATATTTTCTTTTTTTTTAGCCAAACTTCTTGTATTTAGGTGAAAAATAGATAAATCATTCTTATTGTTCATTGCCAATATATTTGATATCTCTTGAGTAGTAAAATAATTTTTAGTTAATTTTTTATTATTGTTATTGGTACTATTATATTGTTGCAAATAGGAGTTTTCAAAAAAATTGTTAAGGGAAAAACACATTTTTATATCAGTTATCTTACTAACAAAGAAAAAAAAAAAAAAAAATCAGGTCACAATCATTAACACATTTTTTTTAAGTCAGCTGGTGTACATATCTTAAGTACCTTTGATTTTTCATTTTTTCTAGCCAAAATATCTCCCATATGTGTCCAAACAAAATTGTAACCTTGAATCTTCTTTAATTTTCTTGCTTCATATAATAAAGATCTCCTAACATTTGTTAAGTTTTCATTAATGTATAATTCTTTCATTTGTGGAATTTCAAAATCAGATATTTGTGGTATGTTTTTTCTTTTATAATAAATTTCATTTCTTTTTTTTTGTGATGTGAATTTTACAATAATTGGAGGAGGCTTGATATTTTCATCTGAGGTGCTGGTTTGCTTGAGCCTTGAAGGTAATCTGTGTGAGATTGAAATATGATTGTCTTCTAGCTCAATATTCATTTTTTTAACAAGTTTTTTAATTAAAAAAGTTGTATTTTCATTTTTTAAAAATGGTACTCCATGAAATTCTAAATTTGATCTTCTTGTGTATTGCTCAAGTTGGTCAAGCATACTTTCAGTGTTTGCATGTGCCTTCTCTAGGTCAATCACTTTTTCTTCTTGATTGTGACTCTGCTTTTTAATCTCAAATATTTCCTTTTTCAGTTTTTTGTTCTCTTCTTTTACATAGCTGACCTCTTTCATGACCTCATCAAACTTTTTAGACATGAATTCAATTGAGTTTTTAACATCATTGACCATATATTCCATTTTGCTCATCATATTTTCTTTTAGATCATCTATCATTTCTTTTATAGTATCAATTGTCAAATTTTGTTTTGTTCTAGTATTCATTGTTTAATCAGAATGCAGTTTCTTTTTTCAAATATAATTACACAATTACACAATTTCAGGTTTAACAATCAGTTTTTAATTTAAGCACTTATTCAAATAGAATGAAAACCTTATTCAAATGAGCAGGGAAAAAGGAAAAAAGACTCGAACAGAATATGAATATAGAACTGCAGAAAATTAACTCATGGTTTAAATCAAACAAACTATCTCTTAATTTTAATAAAACTAAATATATGGTTATATGTAAAAAAAGCGTCAATACATCTTCTTTTAAATTAACCATAGGAAAAAATGAAATTAAACAAACAAATCATGTAAGATATTTAGGTATTTTTTTGGATGAAAAATTAAATTGGGATCATCATGTATCTAACATATGCAGCAAATTGTCAAAAACAAGTGGCATTTTTTATAAACTAAGGCATTATGTGCCACTGAGTACTTTAAGAATATTATATTTTTCATTAATTCAATCGCACTTACAATATTCTATTTTAAACTGGGGCGGGCTAACAAAACACTCTTGATGACCATAGAAACATTGCAAAACAGAATTATAAGGACTTCTTTATTTAAGAACATTAAGACCCCAATTAACATGCTATACAAAGAATTTAATGTGCTAAAACTATTTGATCTTTTTCAACTAGAAGTTGTTAAATTTATGTTTAAATTTGAAAATCATATGTTACCTTATTGTTTTTATAACTATTATGATAAAATAAACAGTGTGCATCAACATTTAACAAGATATAGCACTGATGGAAATTTTTTTCTGCATTCTGTAACAAAACAATCTGGTAAACAAAGGCTACAATACATTGGAGCAAAATTGTGGTCTACTGTACCCAGTGATATAAAAAAATTATCTTTTAATTTTTTCATTAAAAATTACAAAGTATTTCTTTCAAAAGCCTATGAAAAATACTGATAAGCAAAGTAGTTATTTTAAAAAAATGGTGTTATGAATAATACATATATATCAGTTTTCTTAATGTTATGTATTGTTTTTATTTTATTTTATTTTTTTTGTTTCATGAGATATTTTTGCTATGCTGTTTCTTCGAAATCCACCAATTATATATATTTTTAATAACGTATGTATACTGTATTTTTCCTATCACAATTGTATTGCATTAATTACTTGTATTGCATGCCCTCTGTATTATTAATAGAACTGTTTTTGTTATTTTCAATTAACTTGATATAATGTAAAAAAAGGAAATATATGTTTCTTTTTTATTTTTTTTACATTGTTTGCTTAAAATCATATTTATTGTGTATTCTTTTTTCTTTTTTTTTTTTTTGTTTATTTTTTGTTTTTCTCTTTATAAATTTCTCGGTGTGCTTTGTACCAGCTGTAATTTGTTTTGATATCTGTTGTATGTCATTGCATATTGGTGTGTACTATTTGTTTGTTTCTACTGAATGGTAGCCTAACTGAACATTAAATAATTAAAGTATTTTGAGGTGCTAGCTGACTTTGGTGACCTTGATGGTCTTTCGCTGGCATCAGTCATAGCGACCAAATGTTGTTGTAGTGCATTTACAGTTTTTTTTTTTTTGTTTTGCTTGACTTTTCATGTCTTGGTCGTTGACAAAAAAAATAAAATCCTTATCCTTATCCTTATTGTGATTACTAATGCAAGTATCGTCTTGGTTGCAAGATTTATCGGCATTTGAAGTGTTGTTTGATTGACGGAAAAGAGAAGAAAATTTACTGACAGAAAGAAAGAAAGAGAAGAAAACAGTAAAAATGTTTCTACTGTATGCTAAGAGTTTTGGAAGGTATCTTTTAAGACATTTCAGCGTAAAAATTAAAGTCAATGTTGTTGTTAAAATTTGTATTAGAATAACCATGACTGTTATAAGGTGTGAAAAGTTCTTCTAGGCTAAAAAGAAAAGATATATCGAGCAAAATGATGCACAGAGTTTATAACAACAAAGAAATTGGTGTGGTAAGCTTCACTTGATTGAAGTTAAAAGATGGCTTGCTGTAATCTACCTCTATCTTCAGCATTCTGGGCAATTGTTGTAAGCAACGAATGTAAATCGATCAAACCGTTATGTGTTTGGACGTGGCTTGATGCATATCTGTAAAATCTTTTACAAAGAAAATAATAAATCTCGAAGTTCTTTGAAAGAGAAGAATTCCCCCAGAGTGATAATGTTCATAATAGGATGCTCGTCTTGAATAATAAAGTTTGGACCTGCAAGTTGGCCTATACGCTGTTTACGAGCTTGGGTCCGTCCAAACTCAATTAAAAGTAAGAGAGAAAATTTCGTATCGTTATCAAAGGCTCAAAGTAGGCAAGAAAGCTGCTTTGATTGGTTGGCAAGTACTTTGATTGGTTGTGTGATGACATCACCTACCGAAATTGCAAGACTAGATCTACCTAATGCTAATAATAGGAATTCGGACGGGTAAAATTTGCTCAACGTTGAAAACAAACAATATTAGAAGTTCGCTCTAACTGACAATGCAACAAACGAGAAATTAAGATTAGGCAAAAGAAAATCAATAGAAGCAAGGGAAAACTTGGAGTTATTAAAAAAAATGAAAACACTCAAAGAAAAGCAAAAATAAAGGTAATTGTAGGATATCGAATAGCAACTAGGTGTGTTGTTCACTCGACCGAATCTAGTAATTTTCTTTGTTGGTATGCTGCACGATAAAAGAAGAGGATCTTGTCGATTGATGTCGTATGAGTCGGAGTGTGCTTTGTCATATATATCTGTAAAGTAGCATATAAAGTGTTTTTGGACGGCGATTTTCGTAAACTTTTCGTTACAGTTGCCGCAGATGTGGAAGTTGATTTCTGTCTACTTGAAATAAAAGTATCAATAATATTTAAATTAATTACAACATTGTCATGAGTATCAACCAAACAGTGTGCATCTGCACAACATCATAAATCCGAGTACCGAAAAATTTTAATAAGTTTTTATGAAATCCCAAGTAAAGTTGACAGTAATGTCCTAGATGGCAGGTGCTTAGTGCTTAGTGTCCCAGAATGCAGGTGCTTTCTCGCAGCCTGGGACGTGTCTACATCTGTTATTGCTCTCAAATATGACAGAACGAAACAAACCTGCCGAAACGATAGGGTATCCACCCATTCCAAGGTTCAGCGAGGGTCTGCTAATCAACAAACGTCTTTTTTAGGACAGGGCAACGCCTGGATAAAACTGCTCCTTTCAAAGCACATTGCCAAAAAGTTCCGAAGGCTCACTATTTTTCAGCTAAACATCGAAGACCTCACTGCAAGCAAGATGAACGTTCTTCATTACCTTGCTCTGCAATCTGAGTCACTCATCATCCTACTACAGGAGACCCACAGCACTGATGCAAAAAAGTTGATACTTCCAAGTTATCAAATAGCTAGGTCTTTTTTAAGCAGGAAGCATGGCCTTGCAACGTTTGTCCACGAGCGACAAAGGTACTCAGTTTTGAATCTCCACCAACATCGAAGATCAAGTGGTTGTGCGAGGATGTTGATGGTTATAAAATAGTCGACGTCTGCAAACCTCCACTAACGCGATTGCAATCTCGGGATCTCCCAGTGCTTTCTCACCCCTGTCTTTATGCTGGCAATTTTAACTGTCATCATGTTGATTGTGGTTACGATAATAACAGTCCGGATAGTGAGTGTTTGGCTGGTTGGGCAAGTATTAATTGTCTGCCCTACTATAAAATGTTTCTCTTATACAATTGAATCAGACAGCCACAAGACAATTAATACTTGCCCAACCAGCCAAGCACTCACCGTCTGGACTGTTATTTAAGCTCCGGCTCCCGCTGCGACATTTTAACTAAAATTCTTTGTTCAAAATCACAAACAAAACGCGGCGACAGATTAAGTGGTTAAATTTGATTTTAATGTAAATTTATGAAAATGGAACGAATAGAAATTTTTGGCTTCTTTTGCCATTAAAAAAAAGAAAACAAGGTAAAATTTGAATACCAAAAAAGATTACTATGCTTGTTAAGTTTGCTACGTGTATCGTCAGCAGCCGCGGTCTATTTTTTTTATCAGTCTATGGCTGTCGTTATTAACTTACCTTAGTTAAACCTATATCTTACTTAATCCTTAAGAATATGAGAAAAATTTATTGGCAAGGTCTAAGTAAAGGCAATTTAGAACAAGCACAGCTAAAATAAACCAATTTTAAAAATATTCAATGACTACGCTACTGACCACGTGCATTACAAACTTAAACCAAAAACTTAAAAACCAAAAAGAAAAAATTTAACACAGTTAGATGCACATGGATCAAGTGATCAATGTTGCCATTATATAAAAATGAAATTGCGTTTCTACCATACCCACCCCCAAAACCGGAAGTTAAAAACTGAAGATTTTTGAATTTAAGAAACGCAATTAAAACTTCACCTAGCACAATAAATTACACTAAATATACTGTAAATTAATGCCCCTCCCAAAAAAAAAAAAAAAAAAATTATTTTGAACAATTAGTTTTAGATCTAGCCACATACTATAACAACGCTATAACAAACCACGCGAAATTCGCAACCATAGCTATCCAAACAAACAAACAAAGAAACACTGTATTATAAGGCATGAGAAAAAGTCTTGTTATGGGTTTACATGACCCTCCAACAAACAGAGTTTACGAATGTCTCGAACAAACTCACTTCCATCCGCTGTCCGAACCAGAACTCGGCGGACCAGATGGTTGCTATCTGGCATCACTTCCTTTACGATGGCCTTTGGCCAATGACCTCTCTTAGTCGATTCATCAACAATTAAAACGAGATCGCCAGGTTTTAAACTGGGTACCGTTCCAAACCATTTATGACGTGGCTGCAAAAGTGGCAAGTACTGATTTATCCACCGCTCCCAAAAAAGGTCAGCCAAATATTGAGTTTTTCTCCACTAGCGCCGATAGCCATCAGCCTTTATAAACACATCAAACGGTGCGTCACTTTCGACTGAGCCGGAGAGGATCATACTTGGTGTAATTGCCGATAGATCATCTGGTTTGGATGGCAATTGTGTTATCGGCCTGTCATTTAGGATCCGCTCAATTTCGGTAATAAGCGTGAGCAATTCAAATTCATCGAGCGTTGCTTCTCCGATCAGCGAACGCATTATTTTACGAACAAGTCGAAAGAATGTTTCATAAAATCCTCCTTGATGTGAACTACGAGGAGGATTGAAGTGCCAGTTCACATTCTCTCGCAGAAGAGCTTTATATACGGATTTAGACCTTAAATTTTCCGCTCCTTTCTTTAGCTCACGTTCAGCAGCAACAAAATTTCCGCCGTTGTCGCTGTAAATATCTGATGGTCTAATGTTTCGGCGATTGCAAAATCTTCTAAATGCTTGAATAAATGCATCAGCGTCAAGAGCTTGAACAACTTCAAAATGAACTGCTCTTGTAGCAAGGCAATTAAAAATGCACACGTATCTTTTTACGCTGCTTCTGCCTATTCTAACGGTTAACGGACCCATCAAATCAGTTCCCACAGCCTTAAATGGAGTTGATTTAGTCACTCGATCTGCCGGCAAGTTTCCCATTTGCTGCTGATTTGGAGACGTTTTCCAAAAACGGCACTTTACACAGGACTTTAAAATGTTATTAACCGCAGATCTGCCGTTGAGAATCCAGTACTGTTTATACATGGCCGTCAATACTTGAGAACAAACCATGTGCCCTTCGCGCTCATGATACATTAACACCAAAAGCTTTGTGACGGGATGTTGATTAGGCAATATGATAGGGTGCTTTTCTTCCAACGAGAGAGTTGAGCGTTGCAATCTTCCGCCAACTCGTATAATTCCGTCAACAAGATAAGGATTAAGAGTTTGCAACTTTCTCACACTAGGATTATCGCGCAGTTGTTGTTCAGAAATTAATTTCACCGGATCGTGAAACCCTTCGTGATTACGCAACACAGGTATGATATCGCCAAAAACTTGGGATTGAGCAACTCTGACAATGGCTCTTTCTGCTCGAATCATTTCTGCCACCGTGATTGATTGTTGATTTGGTGTCGCATAATGTGGATTAGACTTCATTTTCAAAAATTCGATAAAGCGTAACAACCATATCACTGTTCGCTGCAAATCCTTAAAGTTTGAATATCGTCGGAACAGCCGATGTAAGCAGTCTGAACTTTGAGGGAATTTTAGCTGAGTCATGCAAACTTCAGTCTTCTTGACTTCAGGGTCGTCTCCGGAGAGTTCCTGCAAGAAATCTGGCTGTCTTGGCCAGTCAACAGCAATATTACGTAAAAACATTGGACCGTGAAACCAAATATCGGCAGATTGACATTTGTCAGGCCAAACACCTCTTGATGCAAGATCCGCAGGATTAGACGCAGTAGGAACAAAATGCCAATCATTTACGTTAGTCAAAGAATGAATTATCTCTAGACGATTTGCTACAAAGGTTTTAAATCTTGCCGAAGTACTATTAATATATCTTAACACAACAGTTGAATCAGTCCACAGAAAAACACGCGAAAATTTAAAATCACACTCTCGAATAACAAATTGCGAAATTTTAGCGGCGAGAACAGCAGCAGTTAATTCCAAACGGGGTACACTGACCGGTTTTAGAGGCGCAACTCGCGACTTGCCAAAGACAAAACAACACTGCGTAGAATTATCACGATAAACAGTTTTTACGTAAGCTACAGCACCATAGCCTAACATGCTGGCGTCAGCAAAAACATGCAATTCAAATTTAATAACGGTTCTGCCCATAATGGTGAAACTTCTAGCAATAGAAATCGCTTTAAGTTGAGGCAACGCCTTTACCCACGCGTCCCACTCAGAACCTATGCCATGTTTGTTTTTAAGATCATCGTCCCATTCAAGCTCAGCTTGACAAGCTTTCTGCAGCATCTGCCTAGCTGGTAGCAAGAATGGTTGTATCAAGCCCAAGGGATCATACGTTTGAGAAATAGTAGACAAAATACCCCTCCTCGTACAGGGCCTTTCCTTGAGATTTACGTTCACCCTCATTCGATCCGTAGCTGCATCCCAGAAAACACCTAGGGCCTTCTGCGAAGGAAGTCGGCACTCATCAAGATCGATATCAGATGCAAGGTCTTCCTGCGGAATAGAACTCAAAACATGTTTATTATTAGACAAAAACTTGGTAACGTGAAAACCACCACCCTTTAGTAGCTCACACAACTGTGACACAAGATTAATAGTTTTTTCAACAGACTCACATGATCGGCAAATGTCATCAACATAGACATTTCTCATTACCGTCTGAATTGTTTCATCGTCTGCTCCCGAGAGATTGTCAGTGGCAGTCATACGTAGCGCGAACGCAGCACAGCACGGGGACGACTTCGCACCAAAAACATGAGTGCGCATTAGATAGTCTACCGGTGGTTGATCGAGGTCGTTATCTGGAAACCAGAGAAATCGAAACGCGTTTTGATCTCGCTCATCAACGAAAACCTGTGAAAACATGGCTTTAATGTCACATACTACTGCTATAGGATGCTGTCTAAACCTCAACAGCACGCCTAACAAGTTGTTGGTCAAGTCAGGTCCATGAAGTAACATATCATTCAACGACACATTGTTAAACCTTGCACCGCAATCAAATACCACTCTAAATTTTGTTAAAATAGGGGTGCAATGATGAGGAATGTAAGATATCTTTCCTGGGGAAGATGAAACTTGATCTAAAATTCTGATAGCATAATTACAATCAATATATTCCATCATTTTTTCACAACATTTTTTGAATAAGTTTGAGTCATTTAGAAATCTTCGTTTTAAGCTCAGCAAACGCTTTAGCGCCATCTCGCGGTTATTGGGCAACTTTGGTTCATCATCCTTCCATAATAAACCGATCGAATAATGTCCGTCAACCTTTTTTACAGTCTTGTGCATTATTTCTAGAGCGCGCTTATCTTCTACTGACAAGGCTGGTACTTGAGGTAATTCTAAGTCCTTAAAATCTTGATTTAATAAGTCCAGTATTTGTTTGCAGGATTCCTCTTTATCTAAAAAGTTTACCATAAGTTTAGGTGTATTTATTTCTTGATCACCATCGTCCTTGCCATACACTGTCCATCCTAAGTGAGTTCGAAGACCTGTTGGGTTACCAGGTGCACCAACTCTTATGTCTTGGGGAAGATATGCTTGATGCAGGTCACTGCCCAGCAATAACTCTATCTTTTGATTTTCAATTTCTGGAAACTTCAGGTCCCGTAAATGTGAATAACCCCTAACCATCTCATGCGTAGGAATACTGGAGTTGACGTCAACAATGCTATCTTGCACTAAAGCATCCTTGACCATAAAAGCACTTTCTTCTTCAATTCCTTGTATAGCCAGGAAATCGATCTTTTTCTTTTCGTGAGTGATTGCGTTTGCAGTTATTAGCTCGACGTTACCCCATTTCACAGGCACTCCAAGTCGCTCAGCCAGCTCTGCAGAACACATATTTACACTTGACCCCTCGTCAATAAACGCATAGGTGCAAATATATTTTGATGGGTCGTCGTACCACACCTTAACTGGAACGACCTTCAAGATTGTTCGGCCAGAAAATAAAGATGCACTATTGTTGCAAGAAGTACAAGCGGCCAGGTTTTCTTTCTTGTCCTGCGATGCGGGAAGATTTGTTTGGTCTTCGATGTCCGCGTGCAATAACAGATTGTGCCGCCTTCCACATTTTTTACACTGAACCTTCCATCGGCATTGAGACACTCTGTGCCCAGTTCGAAGGCAATTAAAACACAACTTAAAAGTTTGTGCTAAACTTAGTCGCTCCTTAATCGATTTACTTTCAAAGACAGCACATTTCCAAATCTCATGATTTTCGCTGCACAACACACACAATGGAGGTTCTACTGCAGGCTTTATTGGGGCGAGATGTTGTTGAGCAACACACGTACGCTTACACACATTATTAATCACACCTTGATTATTATTAGACCTTCTAACATTACCTTGTGACAAAAGTTGACCATAAGCGGTATCGGCTTCTGAAGCAGCGTTTTCGACAAGTTCTCTTAGCTGTGTAAACGTTCCCAAACCTTTATCAACAATCGAGACAAACTGTGATTTCAATTTGTAAGGTAGCCGTTGAAATACCTTTTGAAGTAGATCATCATTATTTAATAAGTGAGATTCACGCCAACCAAAAAAGCTTGTCTCACATTTATACATTTTATCACACAAATCTATCAGCGTCTTCGCATCCCACTCCTTTATTGGCGGGCCTTCCAAATCCTGCTTAACTAAACTCATTAATTTGGTTCGGTTTCCGAATCTTTTATCTAGCCGCGACCAAGCCATATTATACGCTTGTTCTCGATCTTCTAAACACGAAAGACCGGCTATCACCTGCTGCGCCCTTCCGACACACGCTTCCTCAAGAAAAGCAAATCTAATATCAAAGTCCAGATACTCATTTTCTATCATTCTTATAAATTTTCTCTTAAACGTGAGGTACTTTAAAACATCGCCATTAAATGTATCTAATTTTAATCTTGGGCCAGGTACTAGAGAACTATGCGGAGGCATCTTATTTTCAAACGCTTTACTAGTTGTTGGTGCCATAGGTTGCAAATAAAAATTGCTTAGTTTAAATTCATCAATATCTGATTTTTGTTGGAACAAATTAGTGGTAATTTTACTTTTTACTGGCTCAAAGGATTTGGTTAAATTTTCGGCGTTAGGTATACGAGACCAAGAACATGATTCCAAATTCTCTCCCTTTGAAACAATCGAACAAGATTCTGGTCGAGATTTATCGCAATTATCAAGCAAAGCACTACATGACCTTGATAAGGCTCGGGCGTCATCCAACAGACGCTCAGCACGCGCTTCAAGCTCATCTCCGCATTGTTCAACGTTATCCAAAGTAATTAAGTAAATAGAACACACTTGTTCTTCTAGAGCAAAAACCTTACCTTCAAATAGTTTAAGGTTATCATCTTTAACATTATTCTTAATTTTACAAAACTCCTTTGAAACCGCTACAAGTTCCATTTGAAACATTAAAATTTTCCTTTTGTGCGCCTTTACACAAAACTTAAAATCTTGCTGAATATCTTCATCCGCACTTTCCTCTACCTCTGCAAAAACCAACTCTGGTTTCTCAGCTGTTTTTATTTCAGGTTTAGTACCTTTCTTAACCATAATCTCTTAAATAATCTAACCTTAATGAATATTTTTAAAATCTTATGTTAAGTTTGCTACGTGTATCGTCAGTAGCCGCGGTCTATTTTTTTTATCAGTCTATGGCTGTCGTTATTAACTTACCTTAGTTAAACCTATATCTTACTTAATCCTTAAGAATATGAGAAAAATTTATTGGCAAGGTCTAAGTAAAGGCAATTTAGAACAAGCACAGCTAAAATAAACCAATTTTAAAAATATTCAATGACTACGCTACTGACCACGTGCATTACAAACTTAAACCAAAAACTTAAAAACCAAAAAGAAAAAATTTAACACAGTTAGATGCACATGGATCAAGTGATCAATGTTGCCATTATATAAAAATGAAATTGCGTTTCTACCAATGCTTACAACCAATTCACATTTACCAGGTGAAGTTGATTTAAAATAAATTTCCCAAGCTTTAGAACTGGTATGCATAAAAAGGAAGCAATTTAAAGATGATTTACCTTTAATATACTAATTGATACTGTACGGCAGTGCTGGTAACCAGTTTTTGGAGCTAGTTTCCTGACATTTAAAAATGTTTTACTTGTCGCTGTCATGGGCAAATCTTTACCAACACCAATTAAAATTAAAGCAGTATTAACAACAAACTATAAAAAATCAAAAATAAAATGCACTAAAGTTGTCGGCAGCGTGGTCGGGTCTCGGTTCAAAACCCACTCGCGCCATTCTGTTGTGTCCTTGGGAAAGGCACTTTACGACACTTTCCCATGCTTGGTGGTCTTAGCAAGCAGGTCTAAATTAAAATAATACCTCTATTAAATTGCAAGCGGACAGCAATATCTTGGCATCTCCAGAAACAGTTCGGGGTAATTGCTTACCCTACGTATTAGCGCCTCCGTTGCTTTCCTGCGAGTCAGGAGGATAAATATAAAGATAAAATAAATAAAAAAAAAGATATTTGAATTTTTTAATTTATATAACAGCAACACTGTTAAACATATTTAGCAACATAAGTTATAAATTTGGCCTTTATTATTAAAGCCTATTCATGAGTCATAATGCCTGATATTACCAAAATTAAAAACGCTTTGCAATTTATTAAGAAAATTGAACTTGCTAGTCTTAGTTATTGCTACTGTATCTCAGAACTTTGTAAAAGGTTTGGTTTTAGTAAAAAGTATTAGGTCTACATGTCTCTACAAAAAGACTTTTACCAAAGCTTGAGTTCTCTTGTAAATAACGCCATTCAAGAACAAAAAGCTGATGGTGCATCAAAGAAACAGTTACTTGAATACTTTTTTGAAGACGGAAAAACCCTTCATGAAATGTTTATGAGAGGTGTTAGAATATCCGGAAATAAACCATGTTGTGGTTGGAAAATCAGTCCTAATTTTTCTTTCACGTGGATTACTTATAATGAAGTTTTAGAAAGATCAGTTTGGGTTGGGTCTGGATTAATTGCTTTAGGAGCAAAACCGGATCCATCACAGCTCATTGGAATTCTCTCCGAAAACAGAATAGAATCGGTTCTTGTTGAACAAGCTTGTAACTGCTATTCCATGGTAACTATTCCAATTATCGGTATAAACGCTGAATTCTATGAAAATATTGTTCGATCCTGTAATTTAAACATTATTATTGTTGATGCCATTTCAACAGCAATTGACATTTTAAATTTCGGTTTGGATGTGATTCATAGTTTAAAATTGGTTATAGCAATGGGAAAGCTGAACGACGAAATCATTAGTCTTGGAAAAATATATGATATAAAAGTTATCACATTTACGTCACTTGAAATGATTGGAAAAAAAAATATTAAAATTCTTGTGCCTCCAAAACCGGAAGATTTGCGTGCTATAGTCTTTACAAGCGATACTACCGACAAACCCAAAGGTGTGATGTTAACACATAAAAACGTGGTTGCTTTAGTATCTGGAATTTATGATTTTCAAAAAGCAGTAGAACATAAAAATTTTGATGACAGCCTAGTATATATTTCTTACTTTCCATCATCAACAGCAGTTGAACTTATGGGAAAATCTGTAGTATTTTGTGTCGGAGGCAGAATTGGATTTTTTTCTGGTGATCGAACAAAACTATTTGACTTTGCTCGAGAACTTAAACCAACGTTGTTTCCCATCCCGCCACAGTTAGTGGAGCATATTCAAGAATTGGTGTTATCTCAACTTCAGCAGTCGTTTATAAAGTCCATTTTATTCAAATGTGCAATGAAAAAAAAAATGAAGCTGCTAGAGCGAGGTGTCATTACAAAACAAACAATTTGGGATTACTTTATTTTCAAAAGAATTAGAAATATGTTAGGCGGAAATGTAAAGCATTTTGTATTGGGTGGTGCTTCAGTCGCTATCGAGAAAATCAATTTATTAAGATGTGCTCTAGGAGCAAAAGTCTACGTCTCTTATGGCTCAACGGAAACCGTAGCTTGTGTTTCTATTGCTGATCCTTTTGATTTGTGTCCAGGAAGCGTTGGTCCTCCTCTTCCATGCTCGCTTGTCAAACTAATCGATGCTCCTGAGCAAAAGTTTTTTGTCGAAAATGGTTTTGGTGAAATTTGTGTCAAAGGAGCGAATGTGTTTTCTGGTTACTACAATGATGAATCCTTAACAAATGCAGTAATAGACAATGACGGGTGGTTTCACACAGGTGATATTGGAACATGGCTGGACAATGGACGTTTAAAGATTATTGATCGGCGAAAGCACTTTTTTGTGTTGTCCTCAGGAGAAAGAATCACTCCCGAAAGAATTGAATCTGTTTTCGTTGAAATTTCAGTCATTCATCAAATTTACGTGTACGGAAACGAAAATAATGACTTTATTGTTGCAATTGTGGTTCCCAAGCAAGAGGTTTTCGAAAAATGGTGTGAAAAAAAACATTTGGTAGGGGATCATAAATCACTTTGTCAAAATCCCGAAGTTGAAAATTGCATTTTAACAGAAATGAATAGTTTTGGTCAAAAACATGATTTAAAAGTGTTTGAAATACCTAAAAAAATATGTTTGTCTGATGAATATTTTAGTATTGAGAATGGCTTATTGACTGTGTCAAAAAAAATCAAACGTTACGATATCTACGTCAGGTTTAAGAAAGAGATTGAAAGTGCTTTTGAATGAAATTTGCTTTTTTGATTTCTTTTATTTCGTCAAAGGGTTGACATAACGAAGAACAATTCAAAGATGGTTGCAAGTTTCAAGAAATCACAACTTAGGCCTATTGCTTTATGTTTAAGAATTTATGGTTGATTCAAACAATTTTTATCTCTTCCAATTTTAAATATAATTTTAATGAAGTTTATTTATAGAGTTTACTTTATTTCTTCACAATTGACACGTTGTTATATAATGCTTCAAAAAGATATGCAAAAGATTATATGCATTTGCTTAAAAAGTATGTATGTATGTACGTTTGTTTTTTCTTTTTAAGCAGAGCTACCACTGCAGCTAAACAGCATGATCTCATTAAGAAAGTTAACGTAAAGTGCCTTTTTCCGACGGGGACAACAAGGATCACTCAGATAGATTGAGCATCAAACTCGTGTCCTTCTGCTCGCTGATGAAAATTTCAACGTGCCGATTATTGGTCAATAGTAAAAACTTGATGAGATCAATCTGCCAGTTTGCCAAAACTGTAACTTTTATTGCTTTATCTACTTTATCAGCTCAATCTAACAAAATACTCCTACGTCTTTGTAAGCCGAGTGAAGATTAAAAAACTGATTTTTCTCAAAAGTGGTCCTGCAAGATTTCTTGCTTATTTGTTGCACCTGTTCTCAAGACCTATTTTCTCATTCAAGACAATCATTTCAATATAAACTTATTAAAAAAAGTATTTGTTTTTAAGCCAGAGATCAACATGAAGGTAATCAATTTTTAAGTTTAAAATCTCGGTTTAATCAACTCCCGCCTTTTTCCACCGTTTGGCTTTTGCAAAAATGTTACTTTACTCTTCTTAATGGTCATAAACGGCAGTTTGAATTAAAGTTATCATTAAATATTACCTCTAGTTATCTTCCTGACCCGCGGGAAAAGGTCAAACTTTAAGCAACCGTAAAGAGATTTCCTTGACTTGCTTTTAAGTTGACCAGATTGTTGCTGTTTGGTTGAATTTTTCATTTAGTATTAATAGGACTGAAATTCAGAGCTGTTTGCCAATACTACCAAGAAAAGAAAAGTGCCTTAAACCGTTTTTCCCTAGGACACAACTGGGAGGCGCTAGTAGGAATTAAACCGTAATCGTATCGATTGCGTCCGCCAACTTTTATCTATTTGATCACGCTGCCAACATCTCAATAAATATAAAGCAAAAAGCCAACATACAGATTTTAACTAGATAACAATATCTTGAGTCTAGACATTTCTGAAAAAAGGTCGGGATAATTACGTAATGGTTGTCCCAAGTATATCGCCTTAACCGTTGACCTGATAGTCAAGAAGATATATGGGTGATATGGTCTACCACATTTTGTGTCAAGTTTAAAGAGGCTGAATTCTAAATCATGTACATATATGATAGTAAGGGTAAATTTTTAGTAGGAAAGACAAACAGCAATTTTAATCCTAAAAATATCTTATTTAGTAAATATTGAAAATTTAAGCAAAAAAAATTCAACCTTTGATTTTCTTAACACTGACTAACTATTATTTTATTTTTTTATCTTTATGTTTATCCTCCTGACCCGTAAGAAAGCGGCGGAGGCGCTAATACTGTATATATACGGATTTATCCCGACCAATTTTCAAAGATGCTAAGACATTGCATCTCCCAGGATAAAGTAGTTTTTATTGTGTTTATTAAAATCAGTAAGGCAATTAGGTAGGTCTTCAATAAAAGCATTGATTAGTACTTGCGAGGGATGACGATAGATTATTCCGATAACATAAGATGAATCAGTTTGATTGATATATTAATCCACAAGGCATCTGAGTTGTATAGTTGGTACTGATTTTCATATACCTTATATTTGAGATTTTTTATTATTTTTATGTATATTGTTACAGCAAGTTTCGAACCCGGTTTACTTTCGATTTTCGTTTCAGTTAATTTCGCGTCTTTTGTTATCCACCATGTAATAAGCTTGATTTGCCTCTCACCACTGCACCTGAAGTATTTTGTATTCTAATAAATTTAAGTTTAATTATTGGATAAAGAGTGTGGATTTGTTAGCTCTGTAAAAAGCTTTTTGAATTTATCGATTACTGCTCGAACGCCTATAGACTAGAATACTGTTTGCAATTGTTACTGTATCTGTGTATTGTTTTCTTGTGTTTCTGTTAAGGTTTTGGCGTAGTGTCCAAATTAGTTAAAAATCGTCAATCGTTTCACAGAAATCTATAATTTCATAGCTCAATCATATAATTTATATTTCAAGTTATACAATTTCTGTCTTGATTTGTTCCTTGTATCCTTTGTTTAATTTGTTTCAATTATTAATACATTCATTTTTAATTTAATGACGCATCGTTTAACTAATTGCTTACGAGATCAGCCACATTAACACTAAATTTATCCTCCTGACTCGCAGGAAAGCGACGGAGGCGCTAATACGTAGGGTAAGCAATTACCCCGACCTGCTTCCGGAAATGCTAAGATATTGTTGTCCGCTTGTAATTTAATACAGATATGACTAAAATTTAGAACTGCTTGCCAAGACCACCAACCAGGGGAAGTGCCATAAAGTGTATTTCCCAAGGACACAATAGAGTGGCGCAAGTGGGTTTTGAACCGAGATCATGTTGATCATAAGCACGGCGCTCTAACCACTCTACCACGCTGCCGACGATATATACATTAATACTAACTGCTGACGACGATATATACTGTACATTGATACTGACAGATATATACATTGCTACACCACAATATTGTTTGTTGTATTAAAACAAAAAAAGCTTGTGTTTCACACCATGCTTGCGTGCGTTTCATTTGCATGCTTGCGTTTCACACCAACGCACAACCTTTTTATCGTAGCAGGCATCCAAGCAACTGAGCTTCGCCGCCAAAAAACTGTACTGTCTCTAGTTCGTCGAGCTTAGGAGCCAGAACACCTCCTATATAAAAGGCTTCACTTGGTGGACAGTTGCGGCAATATAAATTAAGACACATATTCTTGTCTGCTGCACTGGAACTGCTAAACGATCCCGCTCAGTCAAGCACCAGTGCTGCATGATGGACATAATATACATGTAAATGAAGCATGGAGTGGCAAGAAAACGCCTCGAGACTCCATACATTTATTAAAGATGTTAGCCCGACGCCACTGGGATTTAGCTTTTCCAGACCTACATAGGCTTAACGACCTATAAACCAGTGTTGATCTACGCGTATTCCGCTCAAAAACGGCAGCGTGGTCGAGTGGTTAAAGCACCGGACTGATGATCAGCATGGTCTCGGTTGAAAACCCACTCGCGCCATTCTGTTGTGTCCTTGGAAAAGACACTTTACGGCACTTTCCCCTGCTTGGTGGTCTTGACAAGCAGTTCTAAATTGCAGTCATATCTCTACTAAATTACTAGCGGACAGCAATATCTTGGCATCTTCGGAAGCAGGTCGGGGTAATTGCTTACCCTATGTATAGCGTCGCTTTCCTGCGGGTCAGGAGGATAAATATAGAGATATAATAAAAAAATAAAATTAAACGCTCAAATGGTTATGGCTTTATGGTGGCCTGTGAGTGTGCCGCAAGGAGCAGACAGGTGAACTCACAATAATATCTTGCTTTATTTATTGCCATTTGAATGGAGCCCGTGCTCTCTCAGATCTGGCTGATGGAAACATATCTGGCCACTTAGTGCAGCTTTCGTCCATCTTCCCCAAATGAAGAATACGACAAAGAAAAAGTTAAGTTGATTGACCATCTGATTAAAAATTCCACTGTCGAAAGCCCGTTGGAAAGCCTAGCTTTGGTTGATTAATTGCAATTATTTATTGGTCAGCTTTGGTGGTAACTTTGCCTATACTGCTGACTGTTTGTTAAAACTGCAATTGACCCAGAACCAGGAAATGCTATGGATTGCAAGAGAATAGAAGAAAAATTTCAGTATGGAATATGGAATTGCTAAAGTATGGAATGGAACGGGAGATTTCATCAATGAAAAGGAAAGAATTTTTAATACTTTTATACATTTTTCATACTTGCTCATTTCCATGCTGTTTTCATATTTTGCGCAGTCAATAAAGCCGCCTTTGATTAGACACATCAAATGAAAAAAAAAAAGTAGTAGCCAAAGCTCTATTCAAATGAATAGGGTAGGGAAAAAATGGATATTACAACCAGATGAGTGATATTTCAATATTGGCGTTTAAACAGATTGAAATTTTAATATAGGGCCAGTTTTAAAGTTCACGTCTGAGTGCCTAGATTGCTTGCGATGTGTGTGTCTCCTTTTGGAAATGCAGAGAAATATAACTTTTTTGACTGCCCCGTTGGAGTATTTGTATAACAATTTTTTTTTGAAAAGCAAAATACGCTAATAACACTTGAGTTAGAATTTTAACCGACGCGTGCCACATCTTTATGAGGTCATATTGAGCCAATTTTTTAGATGTCTATAGGTTTTATTCACATAAGACCCCATGCATTTTAAATTTAAATGAATTCAAGGTGAAAATATGATGCACCCTAAGCAACATACGACTATGCAAAAAAGAATAAGAACCATTTTTCGGTTTGCAACTCGAAAACGCCGTTAATAATTAAAAGCTAAGCTTGTTCTATGACGGATGAAAAATTATTATTTCATAATGTAATTCAATAAAGGTTAATTAAAACTGCGGAAAATTGAGCATCTGTCAAAGAAGTAAAAAATAAAATGCATGAAATGGTGTTCAAAAAAACATGTTTACAATCATAGTTTTAAATGTAATTCTTCGAGATAAATTTAATAAATAATTTTAAAATTTTATTTCGCTTCTATGTTTTTTCAAGTAAAAGAAAAATAAAAAACTCCTAAAGCATGAAATCGTTTGAATTTACTTTTTAAGAAAACAAAAAAAAATTATTTCTAGAAGAAACTAGATTACAAAAACATTTAATATTATGAAAAAATTTCTTTAAAGCAATCAAATTTTTTTATTATGCCTTCCTTACTGTTCATAATTTTGATTATTCGTATAAAACCATCTCTTACTTTAATTTCGTTTTATTTAAATTTCACTATTCGATTTATTATTTAGTTTTTATGAATCACAATGTTGCTATGTTTTTAATAAAAATTGTTGTTTTAGAAAAATCAATTTTAATTTACATAAAAATTACTTTGAAGTTAATATGTTCAAAAAAAATTGAAAATGAAAAAAGAAAGCGTAATTGTTGAGCAATATTCAGTTCCTTATAAAGGTAACAAACTAATACGAGTTCATCATACTATTAAAGAGCAATTATTGGAATTATTTTGAAGACGGAAAAACCCTTCATGAACTTTTTATGAAGGGTGTCAGTATTTCAGGTGATAAACCGTGTTGTGGTTGGAGACTTGGACCGAAAAATCCTTACACATGGATTACTTACAATCAGGCTTTAGAACGATCGAAATGAGTTGGATCTGGATTAATTACTTTAGGAGCAAAAATACGGCCATTCCAGTGTGTTGGAATCATCTCCGGAAATAGAATCGAATGGGTTCTGGTTGAACAAGCTTGTAACTGCTATTCAATAATAACTGTTCCAATTCCAGAATCAAATCTGGAACTTCTCGAAAGTATTGTACAACTTTGCAACTTGACAATTCTAATTGTCGATACTGTTTCTTTTGCAAAAGATATTTTAACTTACATTATAAATATGCATTTTTTTGTAAAATTAATAGTAATAATGGAGAAAGTGGAATCTAATATAATCCAGCTTAGAAAAGACTATAACGTAAAATTGATTGAGTTTACAGCTCTATAGAATGTCTTGGCAAAATGCATGTTAAAGAACTTGTACCTCCTAAAACAAACGATTTAAATAGTATTAGATGTACTAGTGGAACTACTGGCACGCCAAAAGGTGTAATGATAACACACAAAAAACTGGTTAGCTGTATTTCTGGTGTATATACATATATTTACAACACTGGTGTTAAGTTTTGTAACACCAGTGAGTTGGAAATGACAAAAATTCAAAAGTCAGCAATTAAGTCTTATCTTTTTAAAACTGCAATGAAAGCCAAAACTAAGTTGCATATACCCAAGCAAATATAAACTAATTCCCAAGCAAATAGCTTTAACAGAAGAGAGTTTTACAATAGAAAATGATTTACTGACAGCTACCAGCAAACCAAAAAGAAATCAAATTTATGCCAAATTCAAAAATGAAATTGATAATATGTTTGGTTAAAATTTGTTTATTGATTTTAATTGTAAAAGATTATTATGAGAATTGAATTGACTTCGTTTATTTTGCTAGTTTGTAAGATCAAATCAAAAACAAACACACACTACAAGATCAAATAAATGGTAAACGATTACATAACACGTACAAAAAATAAATATAAAAAAAAAAAAAAAAAAACCAGCATGGAGACTGCGAAGTGACCAAAAACAATTGGTCTTCAAGTCAAGCAGCCACCAGATGATAAAAGTAGAATGAGTAATCAGGTATCGTAACTATAACAATGACTCAGCGTAAACAAAGATGCATGAAAATAAGAGAATAAAAAAAAGATAAAATAAAGACCATCATTAATACGATTGTAAAATGTATTGTTTGTATTTCAAAGCAAAGTTTTTGAGTGAGCAGCAATTTGTTTTAATGTGAAAAGAGATTTCATTCCATATTTTCACTCCTCGAAATTTAATTGACCTTTGCAAGCGATTAGTGGAGTACCTAGGCAGATAAAGAAAATTTTTGTCTGAAAAACGAGTTGATCGTGAATGAATTTGAGAAATTTTGAGAAAGTAATTTATAAAAATAGGTGGCAATAAGCAATTATCATAACTAAACATAAATTTGGCTATTTCGAGTTTAATTAAATCCTGAAGCTTTAAAATCTTTAAGTCACTGTACAAAATAATAGAATTTGTCCATCGTTGTTTATTACTAATTATACGCAGAGCTTTATTTTGTAGTATGTTTATCGGTTGCAGATAACTTGTATAAGTAGCACTCCAAACCAATAAACCATAAAGTAAATGAGAGTGAAAAAATGCATAATAAAGACGTATTAGAATACGAAGAGGTACAGTATGCTTTAATTTACACATAATTCCTACTGCTCGAGATAATTTAGATTTTAACTTTAAAATATGTTCTTTAAAAAGAAGTTTGGAATCAATTATTACTCCTAAATAATTAATATTGTTTGAAACTTGTAAGATACTTGAATTTAATTTAATAGTAATAGCAAAATTTGTTTTAGATAGCGAAGGCGATACTATCATAGCTTGAGATTTCATAGGATTAATAGTTAAGTTATTTTTCCTTGTCCATACTACCACATTCTCTAGTTCACGATTAATTTTAATCTCAAGTTCGGTTAAGGTGTTTGCGTGGATCAGAACAGCAGTGTCATCCGCAAAAAGTCGAGGGGTACTTATCATACAATTTTGAAGGTCATTAATATAGATTAAAAATAAAAGAGGGCCTAAAACTGAAACTATCTATTTTATATGTATCACAAACTATTTAAACTGTTTAGAATCATTGTTTATACGCACAAATTTAAAATTTAATGTAGTATGGTCAGATGCACCCTGACAATAACCTACTGGTTACTTTCTACTTTAAATATTTCTTACACATTTAAATATTTCTCGTAAGATTCTTTTTGTAAACCATTAAATAAATTACTTAGATAGGCTGAGCATCAAACTCGCATTTGGTTTTTGCAAATCAGCAGTAAAAAACGCGGCGACAATTAAGTAATAGTTTGCAAGAGTTTTATTTTGAAACCCAGGCATAAAGTTATTGTTTTATTCAGTGATCTGTGATCAGTGAGTCAGTGATCGCTGTAGCAAGAGATATAGGGGTCTCAAGGAAAACAATTTATCAGTTGAAGAGGTCTGCAGCATCATTGTCACCTTGCATGATACCAAAACAAAAGTCTGGCTCTAGCACACCAAAGAAGACCTCTCCAAGAACAGATAAAGTTTTGAAACGAGAAGTGTTGTCGTATCCATCTATATCCGCCCTTGAATTAAACAACATGTACTCTGAGCTCCTCTAAAACAATTCGACATAGACTTCAAAAAGATCTTGGTCTATCTTGTCGTCGTGCAGCCAAGAAGCCCATGCTCACTACGGCAATGAAGAAAAAAAGGCTCGGTTTTTGCAAGAAATATCAATAGTGGACGGCTGCAGAATGGAGAAAAGTGATGTTCAGTGACGAGAGCACTTTCAGGCTGGTAAGGAGAGTCCCAAAGATGGTGCGTCGTCCAAGTACCGCATCTCGGTTTGACCTGAAATTTACAGTTAAAACTGTAAAGCACCCTGCAAGTGTAATGGTGTGGGTGCATTTAGTGAAAATATGGGCAGCGCAGGTTTGTACTTCCTTCCGAAAAATGTGACTATGAAAGGAAGCAATTGTATCCACGTTTTGAAAGATCATATGCTCGCATTCTGGAGGATTCATCAGTGTGACCATTTCATGCATGATGGAGCCCCAGCACATAAGTCAAAATCTGTCTCAAAATTTTTGACAGAGCATAATATCAAAGTTCTGGCAACTCGCCAGACCTTAACCCAATCGAAAATGTCTGGAATTATCTAAAAAACAAACTTTAAAAGACCCGACCAAGCAACATTGATGACTTGCAAGAGGAACTAAAAAAACTTTGGGTAACACTCCGGACTCCTCTAATTTTGCTTTCCTTTCCGATTCCATGACCAAAAGACTTCAAATGATCACTGATTGCAAGGGCGAGATGACAAAATATTGAATGACTGAAGATTTTAACGTAATAAATAGAATAAGTTGCGTAATATTTTCGTTTGGTTTTTTTACATCGATATTTAGACAATGCAAAGTTTTTTTTGCCGGCACTGTACAACATATAAATTTATTGTGTTAAGTATAGTTGTAAAACTTTGGTATACATTTGTTTAGTTTAAGAATGGAATTTTGCTGCAATTGAATTAATCGATTAAATTCATTATTTGTTAAATTTTACATACCATTGTTCATTTCAGCCAATTAATAAAAAACGTATATTTACTGCAATCTTTATTCGCAGTCGTACTTATAAATTTAGTAAATATTTTTTAAATGTAGACTTGTTTTCAAAATCCTGTTTACAGCATATTCTTTAAATAAAAAAATTGTTTTAAAGTTATTTATAAATTGTTTAGAATTAAAAATGTTTTGGCAAATAGAAATGCTTTATTACGATTAGAATAGTTACTGCTCTTTTATTACTTCATCATCCTTATAAGGAATCCTCAGACTACTATTTTTATAGACAAAGACAGCACTTCTCATTCTCATTTTAGCTTGGTTTCTTACTTGAAATTATTACATTTTCCTTGTGCGTAACTAATAGCAGTACTAAAATATGTATTTTTCAGAACATTTTTTAATTGAATTTATTTAAAAAAAAAATAATTTCTTCATTTTTATGATTTATGGTGTTCAAGTAGACCTTAATAACGCTTGGGAAAATAGAGAAACCATAATTAAAAAATTTCATACTTTTTTTAAAACGCGGTTTAAAAATAATATTTCAGCGGAAATCAAGTTCTATTCTCCAATTCTTTTAATTTCTTTTTCTCTCTTAGTTCTATCCAAATCTCCCTTTGCTACTGCTCCTCTGTCTCTCGGTAAATCCTTTTTTCCAAAACTCTTAATACATCTTTACAATTACTATTTCAATTCCCGTTGCGAAAAATATATCTTGCTTCTATGATTATCTGATATTTTCCAACAAAATATTCCTTTTCCGCTAGTTTTTTTTTTTTTTTTTTTCAGTTACGTGTAATTCTAATGCTTATTGTGATTATATTATGTACTGTATATTTTTTTATTCGTTTTAAATGCTTTTAAAACTAGCTACATTAAATATTAACGGTTTTAATAAATTATCCACACACCTTGCACGAATTATTGTTATAAACAATATTCACTTTTTTTCCATACAAGAAACCCACACTATTCAAAAACAAGAACTTTCATAATTTTGTCACTAAAACAATTTTCTTGCATACTCAAACACAGATCACTTACTTACTCCACATATTGCACACCGCCAAGGTACTCTTATTCTTATAACAGTCAACAAGCACGTCTCACTCCACGTATAATTAAATCGCACATTATTTGCATAATTATATCCAAGCCATTTCATTCACCCTTCATAATGTTAATTTCACTCTAATTAAGTGCTATCTTCCATCAGGAAATACCTCCACAGAAATATCGCAGCGTGTTAAAGCAATTCAAAATATCATCTCCTTTTTAAACAATCTAGATTCTAGGCATAGAAAACTTATCATATCTGGTGATTTTAATTTATTCATCAACCCCATTGACAGAACGGGTTATTTCTCGCCAAATACAAATGACAAAATATATTCCATAAACTAATATCAAATTTTGATTTAATTGACTCCTATCGCCACTTTAACCATATTAAAAAATTTTTATCCTTTTCACACCTTCATCCTATTTCCAGATTAGACCGAACTTATACCTCGTCCATTCTTATTCCAAATATCTCCCAAACATCTTATCAAGCCAACGCTCTTTCAGACCTTAACAATTTTTCTAGTATTATAATCAAAATCCCCCAACCTCCTCCTTTAAATCCTTCCACTGGAAATTAAATGATTCTATCCTTTCTATTCCATGCAATAACTTTTTAATTAAATACTTTACATCAAATCTCTTACCCTCTCTAAACCCCAGACAACAACCACTAATACGATGGGATAAACATAAAAGAAAAATAAAACACCACATAATTACTCTATCAAAAATTCAAAAAAAGAAAACACAAACACAACACAACATTTTGATAACTAAACTACAAGTAGCACGAACACAAGGCTTACACACAGAAATCCAACCTATTTACAACCAAATACGCCAAATAAAGCAACAGTAACAAATTGGAAATCAGATCAGATCTCGCCTTCCACTCTTTTCCAGCATTGATGGACCTTCTCATTTAGTCTCTATCAGTGAAAATACAACCCAGACTAAATCCTTAATTCCTCCTGATATCTCTATTCAATCCACATCTTACCAAAAATCTTCAATTGCAACTAAATACTCTTCTTTCATATTTTTTTTTAGCGAACTTTAGAATTTTTCCACGTCTGTCCCTGATCTTACTATGTACCTTTAAGACCTTTCCACCACTCTTAACAATAAAATATTCAATACCTTCCTTCCTCCCCTCTAATTACTTAAACTGAAATCAAAATCGCAATTGCTTCTCTAAATAAAAATTCTTCCCCAGGTTTAAATGTACAGCCAATTTCTACTCTTCTTTTCCATCCTTAATACCTTTACGCTGTCAAACTTATTGCAATTCCTATCTTCTCAATCAGCTTTCTAATTCCCAAAAGCTATTCTTAATAAAACTTATCCCAAAAAAACCAAACCCCTTTACTGTTAAAGATTGGCATCCTATTTTTCTCCTCAATGCTAACTATAAAATTCTTTTGACCGTAATTTTAAACAGCTAAAACCTATTTTCAACTATATCACTCCTTCGAGCAACAATGTGGACTCCCGAAACGCTAAATCTTTAACAATCACCTTAACATTAAATCTGCTATAGACTTTGCAAAAAACTTTCATCAACCCTAGCCATTGTGCAAATTGATTTCTATAAAGCTTTTGATTCAGTATCCCATCAATTCCTTCTTCAAACTGCTTCTCAACTAAGACTCCTTTTTTCTTTACCAAAATGGATACGAATATTTCTCTCAAATCTCACATGCAAAATAAACCTAAATGGCTATCTTCCTAATTCTATTCCTGTTAAGAGAGGTATTAATATAAGATAAATTAGATAAAAGAAAAAAAAGATAAATTAGTAGTTAAAAAAAGAAACTACCAGAAGCATAATTGCACTTATAGAAGCGGCATTGTGCATCACGCACGCCGATTATCAGATGCTTACAAATATATCAAGTTAGAGGTTAGATGGCACCAAGGAATACAATCCGTGGCATTGTGCATCACGCACGCCGAACCGTACATCACTGCTCAACTGTGGTTTTGAGTTTAAACTCTAATCAGGGACAGTCAGCTTATCAGGTTTTATCGCAGAGCTGGTCATATATAAGAAGATAAATCTAAGATTGCATGTTTCAAACGATTTGGTCAGTTGTTATCTTCCAACGCATGTCGCTCTATTTCTGTTTCTTCTCGAAAATTTTGAATTCCATAATCAGATTAGATGCTCTGGTTAGTAAACTTATAATAATACCTTGTTTTTTGGCTGTGGATGGCAAGATTAGTAATTTAAATAATGGTTGGACTGGGTTTCTTTACTATATATTTTACTTGCCAAGATTCTATCTTTCTTCTTCATGACCAGCATATCAAGTAATGATAAATTTTGTCTTCTTCTCATATTCGATGGTAAATTTGATGCTTGCTTTAATGCTATTTATGTGAGCAAAAAACGTTTGTACCATATCTGATTCCATTATGACAAATGCATCGTCTACAAACGTTGTCCATACTTTTGGAGGAGAAAATAAGAATTCATCGCTTTAATCTAAATTTTTTGCACCGCTATGACCACTATGATTTCATTGAGCATGATATGAATGTTTGTAGATCATTTACATGTATTTGATCTCCTAAAGAAGGTTTACTAATTTTATGGTAGGATATAACAAAACGTCGAGTTTCAATTATTATTTTAACTTGGAATAAAGATTGAATAGCAGTTTAGACTCTAATTTTATCAGAAGAACATAAATAAAATTTCAATAATATACCTCGTCTCAACAACAACAAAATATAAAGACTATGGTCTTTATTTTATCGAAATAAAGTTGTCAAGGTTTAATTATAAAGGACTTGTCAATTTTTGTTTTCAATAAAAAACTTTGAATGAAATAACATTTTATTTAATTTTCTCCTTGAATGATTATTCCTACCTACAGATTATGAATTTCTCCTCAGGGAGCCAAGTGGCTCACTTTCAGAAACACTGAGCTGAATATTGTTGCAATAAAGAGTGATTAATGAGGCAGTTACAACTGAATATTTCTGAACCAATATATCAAGCAATTAAAATATAATTTTTTAAAAACCCAACAGTCTGTTTCATCCAAGTGTGATCATCAAAACGTTTTATTCAAATAAAATTGAATATGTAGCTAAATAAAATCAGTTATCTTTATCCTTTAGTAGTAGCTTACTACTCTGGAATCGTAACCATTGATAAAATTGAATTGGCTTTGAGCTGAATTAATTCAATTATATCAGCGAGCTCAACTCAAAAAAGCTTTTATTGACGTATTTTACAGTTGCGTCTAGATAAAAATTTATAATAAGTTTAAATAAAAATATTTATGCCGCTGCAAGGTGCTCTAAAACGCACGACAAGCCTACTTTACGTTTGAAAGTAATTTTGAAAATGTTCTTGGCCCTTGACCAAAACCACTTGTAACAATCTTGCTTTCGGCTGGCAAGCCCTTCCACCCATTACAATTTTTTACGTACGCCACTGCAAATGCAATAGTAGTTGTCAAAATAATAATCATTTTAGTTTATTTTTGTAAGTGCGCGCATAACAGCGATATAAATAGATCAATACTTCTATAGTGTATACTGCATAGAAATTTGTAAGTAGATTTTTAAACAATATCGCTAGTAAATTAGAACTTTAGATCTACATCGGTGCGTAGAGTATATTTTGTGATTTTAAATATTCAAATATAAAGAAAGAAGTTTTCGAAAATGTTTGGTCGATGTTCATCAGGAAAGTGCTAAACGACGTCGAGTCAGAGCGGTAAAATAATTAAATTTCAGACAACAAAATTTTTTTAAATTTGATGTTAATTTTATTTTATTTGCCCCAACAGACTGTTTCCCCTGCCTGGGATTGTCAGGGGCAGTTAGAAATCTTATTCAAATAGAATGTTATTCAAATCTTATTCAAATATTATTCAATTCTATTTTAATAAAATTTCTAACCGGTCCCTGACGAGCCTTGGTAGGTGAAACAGTTTGTTGGGACAAATAAAATGAAATTAATGTTAAATTAAAAAAAACACTCTTGTCTGAAATTTAAATATGTAAATATCTATATATATTCCTCAAAGACCTGTACGCGATTTATGTATGTAATTTGTGTAGATATGAATATATATAATTATATTCGTTTTGGCTTTGTACGCGGTCTTTGTTGTAATAGGCCTTTGGTATTGTAACCGGCGGGCGTATAATAGCCTACGTTAATGTGCTAGCAACCCGTCAATGATTTCGTATGAGCAACAGCGACATGAGAACTTAGTTAGGATATGTGTTGTAAAAATTATGTAAAGCATTTTGTTGTTGAGTAAGTTGATTAATAGTAGATTTATAAATAATTATAAAATGTCCGAGGGTAATTGTACAGGTATAACAGCGTTTGGTTTATTAATTTTCTAGTTTCTAGATGCAATAGTGAATTATAAAGTAATTTATTTTTAGAACATTACGTAGGCCTAAATTGTTGACAGCTTGGTTTATGACATAGTCTGTTCAACTACAAGACACTGACACTATCTAATTCAGATCTGAAAACTCACACCCCCTAACCAAAGTAAAATATTTGTGAATGTATACGTAATAACACTTGTAAAAATAGATTTCTTATAAACAGTATTATCTTCCAGTCACATGGAAAGGTTATTAAGACACTATTTAGAACTTCAGCCAAGAAACGAAAACATTTTATTAATTCATCATTCCTCACCAAGTACGGAATTGCTGACGTTTGTTGTTAAAAAATAAATATTTTTATTCTAAAGAAATTGCTGAGGAATAACTGAAGACTCTCACTGATGTTTTTGAAAAGGTAAATAAGCTCAACACCGATCTTCAAGAAAAAGCAAAATTGGCGTGGGACCTGTTGAGTGCAATAAAAGCTTTTTTCAGCAAGCTACAAATACTCAAGAAGAAATTGAACCTAACAGATATTTGCATTTCCATCACCATATAGAATTAACAGCGACAATAGATATAGATTTATATGAAGCACTTGAACTCGCAGAAAAGAAACGGTTACTGGATTACTTGCAAAATTTGACCGGGATTATGAAGACAAGTTTTTTAGGATTGAAAACCCAATCTTTATGTTTTGTACAGTTTCCATTCAAAACTGATGCAAAGTGCAATGTTTTATTTTACTTGAAATGGTAGAATTACAAGCAGACAACAAAGCAAGAGCAGAGTTTTATGTGTGAAGGGCATAGCAAAGTTTTGGATTAAGTTATCAAATAGGACTTTAGCTGTAAGAAATTTAGCCTTGCAAACTCTCTTGCAATTTGAAATCACTTATGTTTTTGAGACAGCATTTTCATCAATGGCGTTTATTAAAAATTTCTATCTCAATCGTATGACAAACACGAATTCAGAGAATTTTATAATGTTTTTCATCTTTATATTTATATTCCGGACTCGCAAGAAAGCATCGGAGGCGATATACAAAGGGAAAATAATTACCCTGACCTGATTTCAGGGATAGCAAGATATGCTGTCAGGTTGAAATTTTTAATTTTTCTTCATTAGTCTGTAGAGATATGAATAAAATATAGACTACCTGCCAAGACCGCCAAGCAGGGGAAGTGCCGTAAAATTTCATTTTTAGAGACCCAACAGAATGGCGCGAGTAGATATTTAACCGAGACCATGACGATCACGGCGCTCTTAACCATTCGACCACGCGGCCAACAAACAATATATGCTTTCTAACAACAAACACACTCAGATACAGTAAATTGATTAAACAGTGACCAGTCGCAAAAGCACGCTGCTCATAATATAGGACAGCCAAGGGGTGCAATATGATACTGGTAATATAGATGTTACAGATGAATAGCATGTTATGTAATATTGAAATAGTAACACGTATTGTAATTGGAAAATTTGAAGAGTATAATCTTATAAACTCATAAAATGTTAGAATAGTATCAACATTTTGTAATTGAGAAATTTAAAATTTATTTTTACTTAAGTACTATCATATAACTAAAAATGATCAATAATGTTGTAAAACATGAAATATTATTGTTAAACAGTGACAGCATTTTGTAATTGCCAAATCCGAGAATTTCATTTATGGTTAGCTACCTTTTTTGTAATCAAAATGAAAAGTAATTGTTTTGCTTTTCTTTTACTTAACTACTACAATATGACCAAAATTCTCAATAAAGAAATGGTCAGTGTAAAAAAAAGCATAATTTTTTGGGATGTAATACATTTAATATATAGAGATATAGATGTAATTAATAAATATATAGATATGAATACACACACACACACACACACACACACACACACACACACAAACACACACACACACACACACACACACACACACACACACACACACACACACACACACACACACACACACACACGCACACACACTAATTTGGGCCGCACTAAGCAGTTGAAAATTCTAAATAGGGTCGTTTCAAGAAAAGCTTAAGAACTTCTGGCCAAGTACATTTACCAGTTGACAAACTGATTTTCAAAAGAAACGAGTTTATTTTTAATGGTTCGTTGCTAAATGTGCTTGAATTTAATACTAAAAAATGTGCTTGCGAGAAAAAAAGCAGAAAGCCAAGAGCCATTAAAACGTTTCCCAATTAACATATAACATCTTCAGTTTCTTATTCAAAATATTATAGCGCTGTTACTATTTTTTTTGTATTTAAGTTGCTGAAAAAAACCTTATTGTTTATACCAAAATTAAAGTAGCTTTGCGTGTTATTGCCTTCTTTGGTAATTTGAGAAAAAAGTAAATCTTTAAATACTTGCAATCGCAAATTAGTGATATTTAATAGAGAATTTGCCAAGTAATATTTTTAATAACAACAAAAACCTATTTTTCCTCAATTTCATATTATCACTATGAAAAAAAAATTCTGCTTAGTTTTTCCATAAGTTTTTCAAATCGATATCAAGATTTTTCACAAACGCAGCCAAGCAATGTTCTACAATTGTAATCGATTTCAATGGTTTGTTTTATCACACTCATTAACTAAATCCGGCTTTGCAGAGCCATATAGTCGAAAATGGAATCAGTTATTAGTCTTATTTTCTAAAACAGTCGGATAAGTTAAACACTTTGAAACCCCACTGTTATTTTTAAGTATTTTTCTTTATACGAATTAAAATAGTTACCCATTGGTACCCATAACGAAATCGATACATTTGGTACAAATGTGTAACGGCAAAAGATTGAACATAAATTCTTGTTTATTGCTTGTCAACATAATGATGGTAATTTTTTACCCAACTCCCAAGTTGTCCAATTGTAGTGTTTTTGACATTTACTTTTTTTCCCGTAATGTCATTTTCTAATACTTGAAACATTTAAACGCTTCTTAATTCACATAAATTTTTCACAAGATTTCTTTTTTATGTCGAGCAATAATTTTGGTTGTTTAATCAATCAAAATAAACTTAAGGCTACGCATAGGTCGATTTAGACAATTTAGTGAGTGAAGCATGTCAGCCAGGCATGCAACGTTGCAGTAAACGTTTCCTGACTAAACATTTAGCTAAAAGCTTATTCTGCTGATTAATTAACCGATTCTGCTGATTTAAAAAAGCAACTACTTTTTTACGCAATTCATAATCTCGCTTGAAAACCTGGTCATGTGGCAACCAACGTATTTTTGTGTGCAACCACAATTTTAAGTGATCAGCACTCATCTCATGGTACAAAAATATAAACAAACGCTGTTTATGTAGTCTTATTCTTATATAGTTGATCAATACAATTATTGTTTCATGCAGTTGCTGAGATAAACTTTCTGTTACGAATGTTTGTCTATAGAGAAAAATCTCGTCTTCCTATAATGGTGATTTCACTAAAAAAAGCGGTACATCAATAACTGACTCCGCGAAATCAAGATATATAATTGTATTGAAGAGCAATGATAATAAACAGCTTGAACTGTTGAGGTACCTATTTGCCTATTACCTAGGTATCTATGTTGGAAAAGCGAACAAATATTACTGCATTCTTGTAATAGACATTTGCAATAAAAAATGCATCAATCTTGTAATAATCTTTTGCAGCTGAAAATGCATCACGTCAAATAATAGACAAGTTTTAACCAAACATATTATCAATTTGAGTTTTAAATTTGGCATAAATTTGACCTCGTTTTGGTTTGCTGGTAACAGTCAGTAAATCATTTTCTATAGTGAAACTTTCTTCTGTTAATGTTATTTTTTTGGGAATTTCGTATGGTTTTAACTGATTTACTTTTCCTCGTTTTTTCATTTCATTTAGAACCCACTTTACAACTGCCTGGTTGTCACATAAAGAACGAAAACTTTCAAAATCATTTCTTTCCTGACACAAAGCTTTCAACAAGCTTACATTTGGTTCAACAATGGCCACCGCAAAGTCATGCTTGTCGTCGCCGTACACAAATATTTGATCAATTACAGGCATTTCTCGAAATACGGATTCAATTTTTTCAGGAAAAATTTGTTCTCCATTCGACAACACAAAAATATTTTTTCGTCTATCAATTATTTTAAGACTTCCGTTTTTAAGCCACGTTCCAATGTCCCCTGTATGATACCATCCATCTTCATCTAAAACTGCTTTTGTCAATGTTTCGTTTTTGTAATAACCGGAAAAAACATTTGGTCCTTTGACGCAAATTTCACCGAAACCGTTTTCGACGAAATATTTTTGTTCAGGAGCATCAATTAGTTTGACGAGCGAGCTTGAATGCGGAGGACCGACGCTTCCTGGAAACATATCAAGCGGATATGCCATAGTAACTAATCCAGATGTTTCCGTTATCCCGTAAACACATTGAACGTTTACTCCGAGAGCACATTTTAAAAAGTTGACAGCGTCAGTTGAAAGCCCTGCACCGCCTATAAAGAGACACTTTATTTTACCTCCGAATTTCTTGCGATATTTTTTAAACACGGTGTAATCCCAAATCGTATGTTTTGTTATTATCCCACGATGTAGCAACTTAGTTTTGGCTTTCATTGCAGTTTTAAAAAGATAAGACTTAATTGTTGACTTTTGAATTTTTGTCATTTCCAACTCATAAAAGTTACATAGAAACTTTGGAGGTAGCGGAAATAAAGTAGGCTTAAGTTCTTGAAGATCTTCAAATAGTTTTGTTCGATCTCCCGAATAAAATCCAACTCTAGCCCCCTGACAAAATGTAGCATATAAAGTAAATTCTTCAACTATGCTTGATACAGGATAATATGAAATGGCAACGCTGGTATTAGAAACTTTAACACCTACTTTTGCAAAATAAGCATATAAACTGGAAATAGAGCTAACCAGATTTTTGTGTGTTATCATTACACCTTTTGGCGTGCCAGTAGTTCCACTAGTAAATCTAATACTATTTAAATCGTTTGTTTTAGGAGGTACAAGTTCTTTAACATAGATTGTGCCGACAAATTCTAGAGCTGTAAACTCAATAATTTTTACGTTAAAGCTTTTTCCAAGCTGGATCATTTCAGTTTCTAGTTTCTCCATTACTACTATTAATTTTACAAAAAAATGCATATTCATAATGTAAGTTAAAATATCTTTTGCAAAAGAAACAGTATCGACAATCAGAATTGTCAAGTTGCACAGTTGTACAATACTTTCGAGAAATTTCAGATTCGATTTAGGAATCGGAACAGTTACCATTGAATAGCAGTTACAAGCTTGTTCAACCAGAACCCATTCGATTCTATTTCCGGAGATGATTCCAACACACTGGGATGGCCGTGGTTTTGCTCCTAAAGCAATTAATCCAGATCCAACCCATTTTGATCGTTCTAAAACCTGATTGTACGTAAACCAAGTGTAAGGAAGATTAGGTCCAAGTCTCCAACCACAACACGGTTTATTACCTGAAATACTGACACCTCTCATAAACATTTCATGAAGAGTTTTTGTGCCTTCAAAATAATATTCCAGTAATTGATCTTCTATTGTATGATTGGCTCGTATTAGTTCGTTACCTTTGTAAGGAATTGAATATTGTTCAATGATTATTTCATTTTCACTTTTTTTTTTGAACATAACTTCAAAGTTATTTTAACATAAATTAAGGTATACTTTTCTAAAAGCTACATTTTTTATTAAGAACACAGCAACATTGTGATTCATAAAGACTAAATAATAAATGGAATAGGGAAATTTAAGAGAAATCGATTTGATTTTTTTGAAAATTACTGAAGTAAAAAATTTTTTTATACGGAATAATGAAAAATGTTTATCGCTTTGAAGAAATTTTTTCATAATTAAAAACATTTTTTACTCTTAAAACTTGTTTTTCCTGTTTTTCTTACGCAATAAATTAAAAGATCTCTTGCATATAAGGATTTTTGATTTTCTTCTATTTAAAAACACTGGAAGGGAAATAAATTTGTTAATTATTTTGTCAAACTCGTCTTGAAAAATTAACTCAAACAATGTTTCTTACGTATTATGCAAGTAATTTTTTGATTACCATTTTATGCATTCTAATTTTTGCTCGTTTAGAGTAATGCCCAGTTTTCCGCAGTTTTAATAAAGTTTTCTTTATTGCATTTTCGTGTTATTTAAACCAATGTTTTTCAAGCACTGGACCACGAAGCTCTTTCAGTAAGGCCGCGCACTTCTTACTGAGCTATTTGAATTTGGTGTAAATACCAGGTATTCTGTTTTGAATAATTTTTATCAATATTTATTACTGAAGCTAGCAGTGGAAGTGGTTTTTAAGAATCAAAATTTAATTTTGCTAAGCATAATTTTATTATTACGTCATTATTGTGTTTAGCAATCGATCATTTTTGGCCAATTTAACAAACCAGAGCGCGAAGGACTATTAAAAATGTAGGTCACGTGTACAATATTAATCGTTGAAAACGGGTTGGATCAAGCTTGTCGCTCCTGGTAGTCATTTTTACAACTTTGTGGAACTTGCGGACCGTAGTTGGTTGATAACTATCTCAGAATGCAAAAAACAATTGTTGAGACCTTTTTTTGTCTTCAACTAAAATTGCGGTCTGAAGTCTGATACCTATTCTACAAAAATTATCAATTGGCTTCCGGAAAGACAGCATTTAGTTGAACTGAAAGTGAAGACAAAAAAAGTCTTTTAGTAATTTTGAGGACGAGAATGCCTGTTGTTTAACGCAATGACCTATTATTTTGTCTTCACTTTGAGTTCAACATACGGCCGCATATTACCGCCACAGTACTCCGCATAGCCATTCTGGCCTTGTTTCACTCGACGAACAGGACTGGGCACCTGTTTGGTGTCGCAGTGTCCATACTTTCCTCATCGCATAGTGACCGGATGCCTGCGTCCCAAACCAACGCACAACCTTTTTATCGTAGCAGGCATCCAAGCAACTGAGCTTCGCCGCCAAAAAACTGTACTGTCTCTAGTTCGTCGAGTTCAGGAGTCAGAGCACCTTCTATATGAAAGGCTCCTGTCTTTATTTGGTGGACAGCAGCGGCAATTTAAATCAAGACACCTATTTGTGCCTGCTGCACTGGACCTGCTGAACGACCCCATCCCAATCAGGCACCAGTGCTGCACGATGGACGGAATAAAAATGTAACATGGAGTGGCGAGAAAACGCCTCGAGATTCCATACATTTATTAAATATGTTTGCCCAACGCATTTGGGATTTAGCTTTCCCAGAGTCTTCGTACCGGCGTTGGTCTATTCCGCTCAGAAATGCACAAATGGGGTATGGTTTTTATGACGGCCTGTGAGAGTGGCGCAAAGGAGCAGACAGATTAGCACTTAATAAAATCTTGCCCCATTTATAGCCACCCAAATGGAGCCCGTGCTCTCTCAAATATCGACAAGAACCTGGAAACCTGGCTAATGGAAACATGTCTGGCTACTTAGTGAACCATACAGCTTCCGTCCATCTTTCCCAAACAAAAAATAAGAAGAAGTTTAGTTGTTTTTTAATTTTTCATAAATTTTATTTAAATTACTAAGCTTACTCAATTAAATTCATCTTCTTTACTTAAATTATAGTAGGGTTATTTTGTTTTTGTAAATGCTCAACAAGCAAACAAAATTTTTTGCATGCAAACTAAACAAATAAAACAGAATAAAACAGAATATAAAAATAAACAGAAACATTAAATCAAGTTTTAGAAATCGTAGATTGATTGTAGATTCAATCACACAGATATGGAAGTGGCGGCAACAAAAGAAATCTCTTTAACGATAGTGTAAATATAAGCCAACAAACCTGTGTTGGCATGTGAGCTATTGATGCTTTTAACTGCCAAATACCATTAACAAAATCTCGTCTGTACATGCAGCTTGGCTTGAGTTTTATACTATTGACCAAAAATTAACATCCGTGCATATACTTGCTGGTTTGTCAAAATTCGGATCCTCTAACAAAAACCTGTTTAAATAAGTGACAAACTTTGTCAAGGTTTGCTTGTACTGACCTATATCAGCTGCATCATCGGAGCAGTCATTTTTTGCATTAAAGCGTTTCAAGACTTGGTCACAAAGCGCGATGATACAAAGAAGATTGATAAATCGATTACTGATGCATGTATATTGAAGCATTTTAGACACTTTAGACATCAAACAATTGATGAAAACGTTTATTAGAAACAAATGGGAGTGAAAAGCTATATTTACTCTTGTTTATCCTAACTTAGCTTCTTTGTGATGCTTTTTATTGAGTGCATAGGTCATCAATGCAAGTTTTGAGGTTTTTGAATCAAAGTTTAACTTTTGTCGATTTTTATCACGAGCCAGTTTTTTTTGAGCAGTATTGGATTACTTTGGTATCTTTTCAAGGGAAAATTGGCCCAGATGGTAGGGGCTTTCACGTAGCTTGGGCCGTGAGTAAGTCTGCTCATTGATTTTAAAATGACAGACCGAAACCGAACCTACCAAAACGGATAGGTATCCACCCATTCCGATGTTCAGTGTGGGTCTGCTAATCGGCAAACGTCCTTTGCAGGACGGGGCAATGCTAGGATAAAACTGCCCTTTTCAGGGCATATTGCCAACAAGTTCCGAAGACCCACTATTCTTCAGCTGAACATCGAAGGCCTCACTGCAAGCAAGATGAACGTTCTTCATCACGTCGCTATGCAGTCTGGGGCACTCGTCATCCTATTGCAGGAGACCCACCGCACTGATGCAGAGAAGTTGGTGCTACCACACTACCAACTAGCTGGGTCTTCTTTATGCAGGAAGCATGGCCTTGCTACGTTTGTCTACGAGCGATTGAGATACACGCTTTTAGACCAATCTCCACCGACATCGGAGATCGAATGGTTGTGTGTGGACGTTTGATGGCTATAAAATAGTCGACGTCTACAAACCACCGCCAACCCGATTGCGAACCCTGGATCTCCCAGTGTTTCCTCACCCCTGTCTGTACGCTGGCGATTTTAACTGTCGTCATGCTGACTGGGGTTACGACGACAACAGTCCGGACGGTGAGTGCTTGGCTGGCTGGGCAAGTATTAATTGTCTTGCCCTGCTATATAATGCCAAGGACGCTGCCAGTTTTTATTCCGGCCGCTGGAACACTGGCACCAATCCAGACCTAGCTTTCTCTAGCGTAGGTCCAAATAGTTGCTTACCGGATAGACGTGTCCTTGAGAAGTTTCCCAGGTCACAACATCGACCCTCGCTTATTACACCACCAAGGTTTGCTATGGCAGTGCCAAGCATGCCTGTTAAGCGATGGAACTTCCGAAAGGCCAAATGGAGTCACTACATTGCTTTGACGAATAAATTCGCAAAGACTTTGTTGCCGCCTGATTCACTTGATGTGGATGCGGCTTACCAGGACTTCTGTAACACCATTAAGAAAGCAGCCAAAAAGACTATCCCACGCGGGTATCGAAATAACTATATTCCGTGTTGGGATGCAGAGTGTGAATCCCTCTATAAAACCTTTCTGCACTCTCCTCAGGGAGACGACTCAAGTTTGGCTGCTACAACTCTACTTGCCAAGCTTGACAGAAAGCGGAGGGATCGATGGTCCGAGGCAGTTCGGAGCATTGACTTCTCACACTCTAGTCGAAAAGCGTGGAGTATTTTGAACAACCTTACTGGTAGGTCACGACACTCTCCTCGTCACTGTCCCGTTTCAGCCAATGCTATTGCATCTCAGCTGGTTAGAAATGGGAAATACGAGGCTGTTGATCGCAAGTCATCTCGACTTGTCTTTCAAGAAGTGTCTGACCTTTGGAGGGCCACAACACCAGACGCAGTAAATATCTCTGACAATTTTTCACAAAGAGAGTTTACTGCTGCCCTTCAACACTTAAAACCAGGTAAAGCTCTGGGTCCTGATTCCATCTGCCCCGAGCTTATACTCCATGCCGGTGCTGCTTTGAAGTCGTGGTTACGTGACTTCATTTCTTCCTGTTTACGCCGACTCAAAATTCCCAAGATCTGGAGAAGAGCGCTTGTGGTCGCGATCCCCAAACCAGGAAACCCGTTGGGGACCCAAAGAGTTATCGACCGATATCTCTGCTCTGTGTCCCCTACAAGATCCTCGAGAGGCTTATCTACGCCCGCGTTGAACCATTAATCGATTCACTGCTCCCTAAAGAGCAGGCTGGGTTCCGACGCGGGAAGTCAACCGTAGATCAAGTTGTTCTGCTAACCCAGAACATCGAGGATTCTTTCGAGGCTAAAAAGAAGGCCTGTGCCGTATTTATCGATCTGACAGCTGCTTATGACACTGTCTGGCACCGTGGCCTTACCTGCAAGCTGCTGAGACTACTTCCGGATAAGCACATGGTCAAAATGATTATGGAGCTTGTCCGAAATCGAAGTTTCACCCTTACCACCGGTGACAGCAAGCAAAGCAGGCTACGCCGTCTTAAAAACAGTGTTCCTCATGGATCGGTCTTGGCTCCCCTCCTATTTAACATCTATACGTACGATCTTCCTTCTATGATTTCCAGAAAGTTTGCTTATGCTGATGATCTAGCATTGTTGCATTCTTCTGGAAACTGGAAGGACTTGGAGGGGACATTAAGCTAAGACATGTCCACACTGTCAACGTATCTCCAGACTTGGAGGTTGAAGCTCAGTCACACTAAGACGGTGACGGCAGCCTTTCACTTAAATAACCGAGAGGCCAAACGTGAGCTAAAGGTCTACAACAACGGTAGACTTTTACCGTTCTGTCCAACCCCTACTTATCTTGGGGTAAAACTGGACAGATCGCTCACGTTTCGTCACCATTTAGTGGCATTGCGCAAAAAACTATCATCGCGCGTCACACTGCTGAGGCGACTCGTGGGCTCGGGATGGGGTGCTGGTGCTAAAACACTACGCATAGCCACCTTATCTTTAGTCTACTCAGCAGCTGAGTACTGTGCGCCAGTCTGGTGTCGCAGTGCTCACACTCGCCTCATTGACAGTGTCTTGAATGACGCCTTGCGCATAGTTACTGGATGCCTGCGTCCCACTCCAACGGACCACCTACCTGTACTTACAGGCATCCAGCCAGCTGAACTTCGCCGACTGGGAGCGACACTCTCCTTGGCTTACCGTGGATCTCTGGACCCCGATCATATTTTGCATGGTCTTTTAAGTGGGTCCTCAGATACTGGCCAAGTGAGACTAAGATCCAGACGCCCGTTTGTGCCAGGTGCGCGGAATCTATTGGACAACCTTGCCAGACTTGGCATCCGCGCTTCTGAATGGACAAATCACAAATGGAACGCGCAGTACTGCGAAAATGCTTCCAGGCTCCGTGCTTTTGTGCCCGAAACCGGTGCCAGGCCTGTTGGGATGGGCTTATCCCGAGCAGCTTGGGTTAAGCTCAACCGCCTGCGGCTGGTGTTGGGCGATTCGATTCGTCCATGCACAAATGGGGTCTCGCTCCTTCACCGAATTGCGAGTGTGGCGCATCTGAGCAAACCGCAGACCAAATTCTAACAGCGTGCTCTATGCATCGGGCACCACATGGAGCACGAGGTCTAAAGGTTTTAAATGACGAAACTCGATGCTGGCTTAATAACATAACTGCCAGCATCTGATCCAGGCAACAGAAGCCTGGTGTAGTAAAAGGATAAACCCTCGGCCCCAGTCCTGCTTCTGTCTGACCTGGAGTGGATACCTATTCAAACGACGAACGAATGAACTGGATAATGAAGTAGTCAAGCTTGGAAAAGACTATAATGTGCAAGTAATTAAGTTTACAACATTAGAATTTATTGGTAAAACGCATCTTAAAGACCTTATTTTAGCTAAAACAAACGATTTATACGCTGGTACATTTACTAGTGGTACAAGTAACATGCCAAAAGGACTTATGTTAACACGTAAGAATGTTGTAGTTGGTATTTCTCGTTTGAACGCTTTTTATGATGAAGTTGGCAATAACGTAAACGCGATTCAAGTATTAATTTTGTATTTTCCAACAATAGATGCAGTTGATTTTTTTCAGAATTTTTAGTATTTAGTGTTGGTGGAAGATTTGTTTTTTTTTTTGGAGATTGAACAAAGCTTTTTGATGACGCAAAATTGCTGAAACCATTTGTTTTCCCTTTTTCTCCCCAATTTCTACACAACTTTTATAAAGTAATTTTATCAAAAGAACAGCAATCAGCTTTTAGATATTTTTTTTCTAAACTGCAATGAAAGCAAAAATCACATTATTAAATCGAGGCATAATAACAAAGCGTACAATTTGGGATCACATAATTTTCAAAAAAATTAGAGACATGTTTGGCGTAAGAGTGGACTACATGTTTACGGGCTATAGTGCAGTTGCAGTTGATGTCCTCAATTTTTAAGATTCCTATGGGAACCAATGTTCATTTTATTTATGGTTCATTGGAAACTTTATTGGCGGTTAGTATTTCGTATCCCCATGATTTTTTTCCTGAAAGCGTTGGTCCTCCTCTTCCATTCTCGCTTGTCAAACTAATCGATGCTCCCGAACAAAATATTTTGTTGTAAATGGTTTTGGTAAAATTTGCGTCAAAGAACCAAACGTTTTTTCCGGTTATTACAAAAGGAAACACTGACAAAAGCAGTTTCAGATAAAGATAGATGTTATCACATGGGGGATATTGGAAGTGGTTGAAAAACGGAAGTCTTAAAATAGTTAAGCGAGAAAATACTATTCTTGCATTATCTAACGGATTATGAATTGTTCCTCCAAAAATAGAAACAATATTTTTAGACGTTTCACTTATTCTTCAAATATTTCTGTACGGCGACGACGAGCATGACTTGTAGTGGCTACTGTTGTGCCCAACAAAAGCATGTTGAAGACTTTCTGTCACAAAAAAAATCTATGGGAGATTTGACGCTTTATGTGATAACCCGAATGTTGTCAAATGGATTTTTAACAAAATGAGAAAAGAAGCAAGGCAAATGAATTAAAATCAAACAAAATTTCCCGGAAAATAACTTTGGTAGAAAAAGGTTTTACCCAAAAAAAAAACGGTTTATTAACAACCAATCATAAAGTAAAGCGCCATAAAGTCTACCTTAAATTTGAAAGTGCAATAAAACGTATGCTTGACTGAGAAAAACTTCGTTAAAAAAATTTGTAGTACTCGACAAAACTACAGTACCTACATTTTAGAGCTCAGCTTTTAATAAAAACTGATTGTGATAATCATGTAGAACGTGATGAAAAAGTGTGAATTATGCATATTGCAGCATACCGAATATTTGCAATATATTTTCAGATAATGTGTACATGATGATATACAGGCTGGGGTCCAAATACATCTGCTGTTGATTTCAAGCTGAGTCTAATTTATTAAAAATTAAATTTTTTCGAGTCTAAGTTTACCTAAGTTCGAATGCGTGTCCTTGAACGCTTGAATTTACAAAAATATTTGCCAAGACGTTTTTAGAATATTAGACTGGAATATTAAGCAGAATATTAGATTAGATGTATTTGAGTATTAGACTACCTTATACCTATTAAAGTTAAAGCACATACAGTAATTCTAAGTCACCAGTTATATAAGAACCTTATAATATAATCCTGCGGACTGGTGTTGGGACTGGTGTTGGGCGATTCCATTCGTGCATTCACAAATGGGGTCTCGCTCCTTCACCGAAGTGCGAGTGTGGCGCCTCTGAGCAAACCGCAGACCATGCACTAACAGCGTGCCCTATACATCAGGCACCACATGGAGCACGAGATCTGAAGGTTTTGAATGACGAAACTCGATGCTGGCTTAACAGCATCACTGCCAGCATCTGATTCAGGCTGTGCAGCATTCTGGGGTAGTAAAAGGATAAACCCTCAGCCCCAGTCCTGCTTGTGTCTGACCTGGAGTGGATGCCCTTCAAACGATGACGACGACGAAGGTATAAGAACACAAGTTGAGTCCTTGTTCTGGGTAATAAAAACTCAAATCGAATTAAAATCTTTCCAAGATTTTTACAAGTATAAAGTTGATTCAAGTCATTTTAAGTGAGGTATCTGCATTAATTTTTTCCCGATGTTTTGTGTTTTTAAGGGAGCAATGGTAAAATGATGATTTGATTGCTGCTAAGCCTACGTCATTTTTTGCAGTCCCTTATTAGGATCTTGCTTCAGGTCCCTAAAATTGCATATCCACCACTGCCCAACCACTGAAAAAAATTAAAGAGCCAAAAATTTATTATTGGAAACATTCTTTTTTCGATAATACAAAAATATTGGTCCGTTTACTTTCTTGTTCCGGACTGCCTTTCGTGCAGCCATCATAGGTTTGGCTGTCACTTTAACTAAAAATACGTCGAGTCTTAAAATGCTGAAAAATTTTTTTTACTTGCTTTTATAATTTGCTGTCAACTTTAATTTCGGTTTAAGTTTTGCCAAAAGTTACTATTTCTGTTTTTTCTCGCTGTAACTTTTGCTCGAAAATGTTTTTCTAATAGCCTAATGCTTTCAACAATATTTTCCATTCAAGTATATTATAATTATTAAGTTTAAGTACGAAAGTTTTCATTACATGGCAAACAGACAGTAAAAATTTAAACTAATTTTAAAATCCCAATTCAAATTTAAATCACTATAATATGCTGTCAGCTTCATGACTTGGCTGACAAACTACATGAAGCCAAAGCCGGAAATGGTTAACAACAATTGCCGTGTCCACTAGGTGGCTGGAAAAAAGCTTCTTTATAACGAACTCGTTTTTTTAAAAAAATGAAGGCAATGTCTGCTATAAAACTTAATTCAAAAATATTTAGCATAAAATAGGGTTATCTGCGTGCGCCGAATCGGAGTTTAAATTTCGAAATATTAAAAAAGCTTATTGTTGCATCATAATTTCCCGTTTAAGAGGGAAATAAAATTAATATTATCTAATATGGTGATAAAAATATTATTATAATTGATTTAAAATTGAAGAAAATGTTTTTTACCGTTTACTTTAGAAAATTTTCTACGCTGCACACTTTGGAAGTATGAAGTAGGGTCATTTTAAGTTGCACATGATTCCCCGTGAGCCCAAGGCACTAGAGCCATTATGGACCTTTTTTATAATAGTTGTAAGTTTTATGTTTTTTTTAAATGTTATAACTTTTTCATCTGAACCAAAATTTTCTGTGCGATTAAGTTTTTTGTGGGTCTCATTCTTTTATAGGCCTTGGGCACTTTCCCTTTGTGCCTATGGGTGAAAATAACGCGTTATGAAGTGTACACTCTTACTTGCAGATTAAATAAGCATTTTAATTGAAAACAAACCAATTTTTTATCGAAAATATGACATTTTTTTCGGTTAGTAAATTTGCGAAATGAACGTTAAGTTCTTCTCGACCTCTGATTCAAGATTTTTTGTTCTTAAGTTTACTTTTTTGTCGGCAAAAAAAACTTTTTAGCCTTTAAATTATGAAAGGTGGAACTGATCATAAAGCGGAAAAATACTTTTCTTGATTTTTAAGAAAACAATAAAGACGTTATACTGTACTTGTAGCAACAGGTGGTAAGCTATCCATCTTTTTAACAAAACCAGAAATTGCTTTTTGGTATGAGAACCTTTCTGTTTCCCAAGTTTTTTATCGAGTGATCTGACCAACTTGTCTATTGCCGGAGCCGAATGCAGTTGATAGCACGAAACAAATTTCTGAAAAGTAATGGAGCCAAGTCAAAAATATGATTTTACCGATTTGGCAAGTGTGGCCAAATAAAAGATTAGTATAATTTTATAAACATTTGGGTATTGAACATTGTTGGCAAAAGATGTTGGAACTTTATTTGTTACATGTAAGTCAACTAGAGATAAAAAAAAGTCTCCAGTTTAAATCAAAGACCAAAGTCTATTGATTAAAACAAATCTGGTCTACATAGCTTAAACCAAATATTGAAAAACAAGTTTACAGGTGTCTTTTAGGCGATACAAAAAGTTTTAGAATGGGAACAAAGATTTTTAGTCGATGAAAATAAATAGTTTCCTCTCTAAGCCTGTGACTCAAAGTTCCAAGAGGTCCGTAAGCTCAAAAAAATTTTGAAAGTGGTCGTATTTACTCTGTGGTACCAAACACGAAAGTTTTTTTATGTGAGAGTAAACATTCTCCAACTTGAAGCCGTGAACTCAAACCGTATTGAATACTATTATTTTTGTCTATGGCTTTGGAAAATACGTTTCGACTCAAATCACATTCACGAAAAAGAATGAATAAAATAACGTCGGTTTTCCTGCTTGTGCTTTAACCACTCATTTTTCACTTTAATTAATCTTTTTTAGATTTTGCTAATTTACTATTTAATAGATAAGATTCTATAATGCAGTAACGATACAACGTGAGATGAAAATTTTTTATATAATTATCATAAAAACAATTTTAGATTCTTGGTAATGCTTTCTTCACTGTTTTTAATAAAATAGACTCCCAACTGCCTTAGTTTTTAAATAATATCTTTTTTAATTGCTAAATCAAAAATTAAGCTTTACTCAGTAGAGTTACACAAAAAGTATGCTTGAACAGGAGCAGGTTAGCGACAGTGACTAAGCAAATGCAAGCATTGTTGGAAAAGTAACCCTTGTAATTTTTCTCTCTAGGACAATTGGTTCGACCATGTTGTTTTCTCGCTGCTGTCTGCAATGACTATTTAATGCCAGCATCTGATTTTCTAATTCTAAACCTAACACCTTGCATTTCTAAAAGTACCCAATCTTTGGGACATGTTAAATTATTGCCAACTGCCGTTTGTTAAGGAATGCCCCGTTTGCATATGGCTCGTTGTGCTTTGTCTTAAAAAATGTCTGTTGATGTTTTACTAGCAAGCAACGGAAATAAAATTTTTAAAAAAGTGAATTCTTTATTTGTTTAATTTTCATAACTAACAATATCTGTAGCTTAACCCTTTAAAGGATATAAGATTTTTGCAAAAATATGAAACATATTTTTTAATGCATTTAAAGTTTACGGGACGGACAACACATTTGTGTATTTTTTTAAAAATTTTGTATATTTTATTATGGTGCACATGTGTAACATTGCCTATTTTGCAAAGACTATGAGTTCAATATTTTAATTCTACTTTATTTGATTCTAACAGAATTGCACTTCATTGCGCTGCGAATCGAGATAAAAACACTACTTGCGCTCTATTGCGCTGCGCATCAAAGGTTAAACATATCAATTACGCTTTATTGCGTTGCGCTTTACATAATCCTATTTTGCGAAAGCGCAATCTACTTCGGTTGTTTTTCAATGTAGGCGAATAAAAAATCGATTGGGCTGTGCTTGTGATTTAAAAAAGAACATTACGTTTTAATTTATTTAAAAATTCAATTTACGTTGCGCCGCGCTTAATATAGTTTTAAACTATTCTACATTGCGCTTTACAAAAATTTTAAAATCACATTGCGCTTGTTGCGCTCGCTTTACAAAAATTTTAAAATCACATTGCGCTTGTTGCGCTACGCTATACACGGTTTCAAAATCGAATTGCGTCACTTGCGCTGCACTTTACTAAAGTAAGAAAAAATGCCAACCTCTGGCTATATGCAAATATGTCGATAGCAAATTACTAAAGTGTAATTTTTATTTAACAGTAATTTACATCGTATTAGGTCATTAGAGAAATAATGGTCGCTCGAAGTGCTGTGTTTTTCAAAATTATTTTAACATAGTATATGCACTTTATTTTCAATCAATTTTGGTTTACTCAAGATTTGATGTGTGCTTTTAAATATTTTAAACTTACTATTTAACAGAAAATTATTGTGAAGAATAAAAACCGTAAATGATAAACTCAATAAAGCATGGCCCTTTTTTTGCTTTTGTTACATGAACTTGGGCATAATACTTTCAAAACTGCTGCCAATGTTAACAGAGCAGAGAGAGATGCAATCGCAAGTAAACAGAAAATACAAGGAATTTTGAGGAGGAAATTAGAATCTTGCATGCTGTATTGACAATGAACAATTGCAAGCTATTGTTGAGTAAAATCCATGACAATAGTGTCAGAAAAATGTCTCTTTTCCAATATCTGTAGATGGTGTGAAACTGTTGTAGTGCTGACACCAAGTGTCTGAGATATTTCTCCTACACTTTGTCGTGAATTGTCAATACTACGCCAGTCCTCTACCTTTTTTATCATCACGGCTCTCATCTCCACAACGGAATTTCCGGAAATATCTTTGTACTGTTGAGTCACTTGTTGACCCCTCTCCCGATGCTCTGTGGATTATGGCTGCAGTTTCGGAGGCACTATGCCATAGTTTAAATTTGCTACATAAATAAGCGTACGTCATGCTTTGTTGTGTTTATCGTTAAGGGCGTCAATTCTTCAGAAATAATTTCTATCTGAAAATAAGTTAAGAAATTTTTAACAGCATGCATCAATTCTTATTTATACTAAAATCGTCAAAAGCAAACTACATAAACTATGTAAAATTAACTTTGAAAAACCTAGTGTAACGCATTGTTTATGCCTCAACACTATTGTGAAATAGATAAATATATAGCGCCATCTACAGACCATTGGTTAAGTAACATGTGTAAATGTTTTTCTTTTAATATATTCTCTGATTCTTTTGCATTCTATTTGAATAAGATCTGCTGTAAATAAATTACCACTAAAAGCTAATGCGTAAACTGTAATTCTGCTAGGACCCAAACAGGAGAACAGAACACTTAGTACGTCGAGTGGCCGTTATTTTTGTAATATTCTAATATTTATTTTTACTGTGTGTGTCAAATTTGATTTCTATTCAAGTTATGTGATCGTTCACAAAAACAACGGAATTTACAATGAGCAAAAATAAGAAGATATTAAAAATCAATAAAGTAAAAATAGTGTTAAATAAAAAACAAAATTTTTTTAAAACGCCAAGAACAGGGTTGTAAGTATGATTTAGGTCACAATTAAGAAATAGTTTAATGCACTTAAAAAAAGATACGTGAAAAATTTAGCCAGAACAAAATACATTATTGTATTGTTTGTTTATTGCGACTAGGAGAAAAGAAAAAGTCACAAACAAATTTTTTCAAGTTTTGCAATAAATATTTTTTTGCGTGAGTATTGGCAGAACGTTTGTTCATTAGTTCAACATTCAACAAGTTTTTTTGCAATTAAATATTTTTTTCTTAGAGTATTGGCAGAACGTTTGTTCATTAGCTGACAGTAATAAAAATACATGTAGATTTATTAGAACAAACAAGAGGTTTCATAGAAACATACTGTCGATTTCATTTTTAAATTTAATGTAGATGTTATCACGTTTTGGTTTGCCAGAACTTGTCAGTAAATCATTTTCAAAAGAAAATTCTTTTTCGGATATAAAAATTTTTTTAGGTATTTCATGGGGCTTAAAATTGTTTATAGTTGCTTGTTTTTTCATTTCGTCTAAAAAGTAATTTTGTTGAATCGAACTGTTGTCGATATTGACAAAATTTTTAGAAAATTCTTTGTTTTTACCCCAAGCTTTTAAAACATCCAGTGTGGAAACTACAATTGCAGCAATAAAGTTATGACTGTTGTCACCGTACACAAATATTTGTTGAATTATAGGAATCTGGACAAAAACTGATTCAATTCTATGAGGAATTATTCTTTCTCCGGTAGATAATAAAAAAATGCTTTTTTTCCGATCAATTATTTTCAAACTTCCATTGTCAAGCCAAGTTCCAATATCCCCAGTTCGATACCAGCCATCATCATCAAAAACTTTGGAAGTTAAAGACTCATTTTGGTAATACCCAGAAAACACGTTTTGTCCCTTAATGCAAATTTCACCGAAACCGTTTTCAACAAAATAATTTTGTTCCGGGGCATCAGTTAATTTAACAAAACAACATGGAAGAGGAGGACCAACGCTTCCTGGACAGAAATCTAATGAATGAGCAATACTAACAATACCAGAAGCTTCAGTTAGACCGTAAACGAAATGCGCTTTAATTCCAAGAGCGCATTTTAAAAAATTCAAACTATCCATCGTCACTGGCGCTCCACCAGTAAAGGTCATAACTACTCTTCCTCCAAACAGATTTTGCACTTTTTTGAAAACCACATAATCCCATACGGTTTGCTTCGTTATAATGCCACGTTTTAATAGCTTCAATTTTGTTTTCATTGCAGCTTTGAAAAGACAGGACTTGAATGGGGATTTTTCAGCTTTTGATTTTACCAAATCAAAAACTCGCGAAATTAACTGCGGTGGGAGGGGGAAGAAAGTTGGTTTTAACTGTTTTGCGTCATCGAGAATTTTTGTTCGATCTCCTGAGTAAAAAGCAACTTTACCCCCAACACCAAATACCAAAGACTTTCCCATTATTTCGATGATGTTAAAAGAGGGAAAATAGGACAAATAAAGTTGCTTTTCATCAAAACAAATTTCAGAATCGACCTCTTGATAAGCGTAAATACCTGAGACAGATGCAACAATGTTTTTATGTTTTATCATCGCACCTTTGGGTTCACCAGTAGTTCCACTGGTAAATGCTATGGTATGTAAATCGTCAGGTTTAGGTGGTACAAGATTTTGACAGTACATTTTACCAGTCATTTCCAATGAAAAAAACTCAACTGTTTTAATATCGTAAATATTTCCAAGACGAATTATTTCATCATTCAATTTTTCCATTATTACAATAACTTTAAGAAAACAACTGCTATTTATAACGTTAACTAAAATCTTTCTTGCTGCTGATATGGTGTCAATAACGATGATTTTTAGTTTGCAAAATTGTATAATGTTTTCGAAACCTTCAACGCTGGAATTTGGAATCGATACAGTGACCATTGAGTAACAGTTACAAGCTTGCTCAATAAGAACCGATTCGATTCTATTTCCAGCAAGAATTCCAATAAACTGTGATGGATCCGGTTTTGCTCCTAGAGCAATTAATCCAGATCCTACCCATTTTGATCGCTTGAAAACTTCATTATAAGTAACCCATGTTTCTGATAAAGCAGGGCCAAGTCTCCAACCACAACACGGTTTATCACCTGAAATTCTAACACCTCTCATAAAAAGTTCATGAAGGGTTTTGCCATCGGGATAATAATATTCTAATATTTTTTTTTCCATAAAGCTGCTGGCTCTTACCGGTTCATTTTTTTTGTAAGGTATAGAATATAATTTTTTACAAGTATCAGTTTTTTAGATTTTGCTTTAATCATTATTTGTAAGAAATATTTTATTGTAATCTATCAAAAAATATCTTAAGACCAACATCTTTTGGGAAATTGCTTTTTTTATGACTCATAATGGTCTTTATTAAAATAATTTCAAATTTTTATCGAAATCAAACACGCGCACCTTTAATATATCAACCAGTTAATTAATCCTCACAAAAAAATGACGATAAAAAAAAGCAAAAACCAGGAAAATTTCCTGTGCATACGCCAAAGTTCCACAATAACGAAGGCAGACAAAAGACCAATGTAATTAATGGTCTTGCCTTCCTATACAACGCCAAGGACGCCGCCAGTTTTACTCCGGCCGATGGAATACTGGGACCAATCCCAATCTAGCTTTTGTAAGCGTAGGCCCTAACAGTCGCTTACCGGATAGAATTGTCCTTAAAAAGTTCCCCAGGTCACAACATCGACCCTCGCTTTTTACACCATTAAGGCTTGTTTTGTCAGTACCAAGCATGCCTGTTAAGCGATAAAACTTCCGCAAGTCCAAATGGAGTTATTACATTTCTTTGTAAAAGAAATTCGCAAAAACTTCGTTGCCGCCTGATTCACTTGATGTGGATGCGGCTTACCAGGACTTCTGTAACACCAGTAAGAAAGCAGCCAAAAAGACTATCCCACGCGGGTATCAAAACAACTACTGTATATTCCGTGCTGTTATGCGGAATGTGAATCCCTCTATAGAAATTTTGTTTATAGGATATAATTATAGAAATTATAGAGTTATAGAAATTCCGTCGCATTCAAACTAGTGTTGTCTCCTCAGAAAGACACGAGTTTAAATGCTTTACGTGTCAAACTTGACAGGTAGCGGAGAGATCGATGGTCTGACGCAGTTCGGAGCGCAATTTTCAATTTTGTACCCAAGGAATCGCAATCTACATATTTTCAACCGATCAAAAATCCAATATTTTTTTCTCTGCTCATAAAAATTCTATAACTCAGGTCTAGGAGCTATCAAGGAGCACACCATGTTAGTTCATGGCAAAGTTTTTTTTTGGCGACTTTTTAAGATGATAAACAAACCAATCTGTTTCATATATAGCGTTTGCAAATGTGCCGAAAGATAAATATGATTGAACTGTAAAGAGCTGAAGTAGAAAAAAAATTTAAATTTTTGATGGATTGAAAATATGTAGATTACGATTCCATGGGTACAAAATTGAAAATTGCGTTCGGAGCATCGACTTTTCACACTCCAGTCGAAAAGCATGGAGCATTTTAAACAACCTTACTGGTAAGTCACGATATTCTTTTCGTCACTGTTCTGCTTCAGCCGATGCTATTGCATCTCAGTTAGTCGGAAATGGGAGATACAAGTCTGTTTATGTCATGTTGAATTTTCTTTCAAGAAGTGTCTGACGTTTGGAGGGCCACAACACCAGACGTAGAAAATATTTCTGACACTTTCTCACTAAGAGAAAATTCACTGCTGCCCTACAACACGTAAAACCAGGTAAAGCTTCGGGCCCTGTTTCCATCTTATTGAGCTTATAATTCATGCTGGAGCAGCCTTGAAGTCCTAGGTACGTGACTTTTTCTCTTCCTGTTTGCGCCGACTCAAAATTTCCTAGATCTGGAAAACATCGAGGATTCTTTTAAGGCTAAGAAGAAGGTTGGTTCCGTAGTTGTCAATCTGACAGCTGCTTATGAAACTGTCTGGTACCGTGGCCTTACCTGCAAGCTGCTGAGGCTTCTGCCGGGTAAGCACAGGGTCAGGATGATCATGGAGCTTGTCCAATACCAAAGTTTCACCCTTATTACCGGTGACAGCAAGCAAAGCAGGTTACGCCGTCTGAAAAACAGCGTTTTGTGAAAAGTAATCTGTAGTGTGAAAAGTAATCTGCTTTGTTTCTCAGGAACTATACAGACGATCAGTCATCCATGATTTTCAGAAAGTTATCTTATGCTAATGTTTTAGAATTATTGCACTCATTTGGAAACTGGAAGAACTTGGAAGACTTTTAAGCCTCGACTTTTAAGCCAAGACATGTCTACAGTTTCAACTTATCTTCAGACTTGGAGGTTGAAGCTTAGTCACACTAAAATGGTGACAGCCGCCTTTTACTTAAATAACCGAGAGACCCAGATGGTAGGTACTTTCACGCAGCCTGGGCCGCGAGTACGTCTGTTCATTAATTTAAAATGACAGACCGAAACCGAACCTACCAAAACGGAAGGGTATCCACCCATTCCGATGTTCAGTGTGGGTCTGTTAATCGGCAAACGTCCTTTTCAAGATGGGGCAATGCTAGGATAAAACTGCCCTTTTCAGGGCACATTGCCAACAAGTTCCGAAGACCCACTATTCTTCAGCTGAACATCGAAGGCCTCACTGCAAGCAAGATGAACGTTCTTCATCACCTCGCTATGCAGTCTGAGGCACTCGTCATCCTATTGCAGGAGACCCACTGCACTGATGCAGATAAGTTGGTATTACCAAACTACCAACTAGCTGGGTCTTCTTTAAGCAGGATGGTATGGCCTTGCCACGTTTGTCCACCAGCGATTGAGATACACGCTTTTGGATCAATCTTCACCAGCATCGGAGATCGAGTGGTTGTGTGTGGACGTTTGATGGCTATAAAATAGTCGACGTCTACAAACCACCGCCAACGCGATTGCGAACCCTGGATCTCCCAGTGTTTCCTCACCCCTGTCTGTACGCTGGCGATTTTAACTGTCGTAATGCTGACTGGGGTTATGATGACAACAGTCCGGACGGTGAGTGCTTGGCTGGATGAGCAAGTATTAATTGTCTTGCCCTGCTATATAATGCCAAGGATGCTGCCAGTTTTTATTCCGGCCGCTGGAACACTGGCACCAATCCGGATCTAGCTTTCGCTAGCGTAGGTCCAAATAGTCGCTTACCGGATAGACGTGTCCTTGATAAGTTCCCCAGGTCACAACATCGACCTTCGCTTATTACACCACCAAGGTTTGCTATGGCAGTGCCAAGCATGCCTGTTAAACGATGAAACTTCCGCAAGGCCAAATGGAGTCACTACATTGCTTTGACGAATAAATTCGCAAAGACTTTGTTGCCGCCTGATTCACTTGATGTGGATGCGGCTTACCAGGACTTCTGTAACACCATTAAGAAAGCAGCCAAAAAGACTATCCCACGCGGGTATCGAAATAACTATATTCCGTGTTGGGATGCAGAGTGTGAATCCCTCTATAAAACCTTTCTGCACTCTCCTCAGGGAGACGACTCAAGTTTGGCTGCTACAACTCTACTTGCCAAGCTTGACAGAAAGCGGAGGGATCGATGGTCCGAAGCAGTTCGGAGCATTGACTTCTCACACTCTAGTCGAAAAGCGTGGAGTATTTTGAACAACCTTACTGGTAGGTCACGACACTCTCCTCATCACTGTCCCGTTTCAGCCAATGCTATTGCATCTCAGCTGGTTAGAAATGGGAAATACGAGGCTGTTGATCGCAAGTCATCTCGACTTGTCTTTCAAGAAGTGTCTGACCTTTGGAGGGCCACAACATCAGACGCAGTAAATATCTTTGACAGTTTTTTACAGAGAGAATTTACTGCTGGCCTTCAACATTTAAAACCAGGTAAAGCTCCGGGACCTGATTCCATCTGCCCCGAGCTTATACTCCATGCCGGTGCTGCTTTGAAGTCCTGGTTACGTGACTTCATTTCTTCCTGTTTGCGCCGACTCAAAATTCCCAAGATCTGGAGAAGAGCGCTTGTGGTCGCGATCCCCAAACCAGGAAAGCCCGTGGGGGACCCAAAGAGTTATCGACCGATATCTCTGCTCTGTGTCCCCTACAAGATCCTCGAGAGGCTTATCTACGCCCGCGTTGAACCATTAATCGATCCACTGCTCCCTAAAGAGCAGGCTGGGTTTCGACTCGGGAAGTCAACCGTAGATCAAGTTGTTCTGCTAACCCAGAACATTGAGGATTCTTTCGAGGCTAAAAAGAAGGCCTGTGCCATATTTATCGATCTGACAGCTGCTTATGACACTGTCTGGCACCGTGGTCTTACCTGCAAGCTGCTGAAACTACTTTCGGATAAGCACATGGTCAAAATGATCATGGAGCTTGTCCGAAATCGAAGTTTCACCCTTACCACCGGTGACAGCAAGCAAAGCGGGCTACGCCATTTTAAAAACGGCGTTCCTCATGGATCGGTCTTGACTCCCCTCCTATTTAACATCTATACGTACAATCTTCCTTCCATGATTTCCAGAAAGTTTGCTTATGCTGATGATCTAGCATTGCTGCATTCTTCTGGAAACTGGAAGGACTTGGAGGGGACTCTAAGTCAAGACATGTCCACACTTTCAGCGTATCTCCAGACTTGGAGGTTGAAGCTCAGTCACACTAAGATGGTGACGACAGCTTTTCATTTAAATAACCGAGAGGCCAAACGTGAGCTAAAGGTCTACAACAACGGTAGACTTTTACCGTTCTGTCCAACTCCTACTTACCTTGGGGTAAAACTGGACAGATCGCTCACGTTTCGTCACCATTTAGTGGCATTGCGCAAAAAACTATCATCGCGCGTCACACTGCTGAGGCGACTCGTGGGCTCGGGATGGGTTGCTGGTGCTAAAACACTACGCATAGCCACCTTGTCTCTAGTCTACTCAACAGCTGAGTACTGTGCGCCAGTCTGGTGTCGCAGTGCTCACACTCGCCTCATTGACAGTGTCTTGAATGACGCCTTGCGCATAGTCACTGGATGCCTGCGTCCCACTCCAACGAACTACCTACCTGTACTTACAGGCATCCAGCCAGCTGAGCTTCGCCGACTGGGAGCGACACTCTCCTTGGCTTACCGTGGATCTCTGGACCCCGATCATATTTTGCATGATCTTTTAAGTGGGTCCTCAGATACTGGCCAAGTGAGACTACGACCCAGACTAAGCCCGTTTGTGCCAGGTGCGCGGAATCTATTGGACAACCTTGCCAGACTTGGCATCCGCGCCTCTGAATGGACAAATCACAAATGGAACGCGGAGTACTGTGAAAATGCTTCCAGGCTCCGTGCTTTTGTGCCCGAGACCGGTGCCAGGCCTGTTGGGATGGGCTTATCCCGAGCAGCTTGGGTTAAGCTCAACCGCCTGCGGACTGGTGTTGGGCGATTCCATTCGTCCATGCACAAATGGGGTCTCGCTCCTTCACCAAATTGCGAGTGCGGCGCCTCTGAGCAAACCGCAGACCATGTACTAACAGCGTGCCCTATACACCGGGCACCACATGGAGCACGAGGTCTGACGGTTTTGGATGACGAAACTCGATGCTGGCTTAATGACATCACTGCCAGCATCTGATCCAGGCAGTGCAGCAGTCTGGGGTAGTAAAAGGATAAACCCTCGGCCCCAGTCCTGCTTGTGTCTGGCCTGGAGTGGATACCCTTCAAACGACGACGACGACGAACCGAGAGACCAAACGTGAGTTAAAAGGTTCACAACAACAAATAGACTTTTACTGTTCTATCTAATTCTGACCTATCTCGGGGTAAAACTGGACAGATTACTCAAGTTTTTTTACCATCTAGTGGCATTGGGCAGAAAACTATTCTCGCACGTCACACTACTGAGGCGACTTACAGGCGCAAGATAAAGTGCTAGTGCTAAAACACTACGCACAACTTCCTTATCTCTGATCTACTCAACAGATGAGTACTGCACACCAGTCTGGTGTCGCAGCGCCCACACTCGCCTCATAGATAATGCCTTGAATGACGCCTTGCAAATAGTCACTGGATGCCTGCGTCCCACTCCAACGGACCACTTACCCATACTTTCAGGCATCCAGACAGCTAAACTTTGCCGACTGGGAGCGACCCTATTCTTGGGCTACCAAGGATCTCTGGAACCTAATCCTATCTTGTATGGTCTTTAAAGTGGGTCCTCACATGCTCGCCAGAGAGACAAAGATCTAGACGCCCATTTGTGCCAGCTGTACGGAATCTTTTAAACAACCTTGCCGGACTTGGCATCCGCGCTTCTGAGTAGAAAAATTATAGATAGAACACAGAGTATTGTGAAAATACAACAGGGCTCCGTATTGTTAAACCCAGGACCAGTGCCACACCTGTTGGGATGAGCTTGCGGCAGCCTCAGCAGCTGCAAGCAGCCCCGAAGAGTTTGGTTTAAGCTCAATCGCCTGCAAACTGGTGTCGGGCGTTTCCATTCGTCCATGCACAAATAAGGTCTCGCTCCTTGACCGAATTGCGAGTGCGGCGCAGCTGATCACACCGAAGACCCTTATTAGTGCGTTCCATACATCGGGCACCACATGAAGAACGAAATCTGACGGTTTTGGATGACAAAAATTGATGCTGGCTTAACAGCATTACTGCCAGCATCTGAACCGGGCAGTACAGAATGCTGGCGTAGTAAAAGGATAAAACCTCGGCTTCAGTCCCGTTTTCATCTAACCTGGAGTAGATGCTCTTTCAAACGACGACGACGACGACGACAATCGAAGACCAAAAAGTATAAACCTGAATCCGGTCTTTTCAAACTTTCGGTGACGTCATTCTGCTTTACATTAAACGTAATATACTTCTATTACAGCTAAAAATTCGATAGGAAACTGCTAAATTGTTTCACAGTTGTTTTAATAATCCTGTGACAAAAAGTTTTAATAACTATTTCTTATTTGTTAAAAGTGTCCACAATGGGCTCATCTAATCTTCAACTACTGATCAGCTAATCTTTCCTTTATATGCCTCAAATAGATTGCAATGCTATAATATATGCTATAATATATCAAACATAACGGGCCTGCTATAGGGATGTTCCATGTCAACTAACACCCTTTTCGGCATTTTTTACCCGACCATCTCCGATTTTGCTAAAATTTGGCATGTTTGTAGGTTTGGATGAAAAAATGTCTCACACCAAATTTCAAGTTTCTAAATCAAATAGTTTTTGATATAGTATGAAGGTTAAAAATTAGACACAAAATTGCCGCTTGAATGCCCCTGATCAGCAAAAGTGGCCCTCTTGCCTTTATTTTTTGTTCGATTTCACAAATGTTAATATCATTGGAAAGCTCTTTTTATCAGCTCAGCTGACAGGTTGTCACTTCTGCCTGATTCTTTTTGTCTTATCCGTAGTCGTAACTTGCTCTTGTCTCATTAACATAAGAGTATAACCAGTCACAATCAGCATATTTACAAAAATCTATTATTTCTAATGTTACGAACTACTAGATCGTGTTCTAAATAAAACAACAAAACAGCGCAGTTACTGATAAAAGGCATTAAAAACGAAGCAAGATTATACACTTCAGCAAAATGGGCTACAACCTAGTTAAAAAGGGAATAGTAACTTTCACGCATCTAAAAATTTACTACTTGGCTTAATTACTAAACATTACTAATCACGAAGCCTAGACTTACTGAAAGCTAATAAACAAACAAGTAACAAACTAGGAAACACAACCTCAAACACGCTTGCGCAGCCTTCTAGCACTTTATCAGTTATATATATCTGCTGTCCCTTAGCAGATAAAATAGTAATTCAGCTAAAACGCACGAGGTAACAAAAGTTCTGCCGTTGTTATATAACAACTATAAAAGCATGGAAACAAAAATACAGGACATATGCTCACCACGGCTATCGCCTACAAATACTTTAAACATGTCATTAAGTAAGTTGACACTAATTAGTTTTTTAACAAAAAATTTTAAACTAGAAGTAATTTCGTGTTTCCTAAAAAAAAAGTTAGCTAGACATTGTATAATTCATGGTGGAGTTTATTTTAGAGTCTAAGACAGATTTTGTTATTTTAAATAATGGGATTTCTCAACTATTTCATATAAAAATATTTGGTGAAACGAATTTTTTTGGCGCCTGTTTCCTCTTTATGTTTAATCAGCCGTACTTGTCTAATTAAAAGAATTATATCTAAAGAATAAAAATATTTGTTGTTAACAAGGCAATAAACTGAAATTCTAAATTCATTACAAGAAAATATAGACAAAACTTTTAAAATTGAAATTCATTTTCGTTTTTGTTACGCCAAAATAATAGTAAATAGAAATTGATATAATTGCTCCCGGTTAATATATTGGTTATTATTTCCACCTGAGGTGCAAGAGTTCTGGCTTGGATTTTCAGACATGCCATATCAGCTCGAAATTTTAGCTACAGCTGACTTAGCACCACGTGTCGATGGCACATTAGGCCCAGCAAATTACCTGCATGAGCACGCCAAACTTATAACACGTTTGTGCGTGAAATAATATAGATAAAAGGGAAAGTTTTGGCGGGATGAGACTATTTGGCAAAGCTGTTTTGGCGCGGCCGTTTTGGGTCAACCATTGTGGCAGCGTGTCGTTTTCTTATTTGCAAAACCTTAAAAATTTTAGAGTTTAGGGTTTAGGGGTTAGGCTAGGATTAGGGTGATTGATATAGTGTTTTATTTAAACGTTTCTGCTAATTTTAAATAGACAGTCGCCAAAAAGGCAGCGTCAAAACGGCTTCGCCAAATAGTCCCCTACCCAAATTTTGGAGGATAAAAAATTATTTTTTATTCTTAAATTATGAATTAGTAGTAACTCGTACTTTACTAAACTGCTGCATTTAAGCGCTTCCAATTTTTGAACAATCTTGTCTGATCAGCTTTTGAAGCCAAGTTAATAGGCAGAATTGATAACGTTTATTACGTAATAAAAATAGTACTTTGTAAAGCATCCACAGATAAAAAAAAAATTAAATTTAATATGAATCGTAGACGAGTATTCATACAATGAAGCAAATTAACTTACAAAACAGTTTGTCTATTATGATCTTACAATTAACTAACTGCTACGGTTTTGTAGCATTTAACGAAAAACTAATTTGAAAATAGAAAGAATGTTAAATGATTTTTATATTTAAAAAGAAAAAAAAAAACAAGTAAATTTCAAAAATGCCACAGATATCTTTGACGAAAATTGAGGCACTGAATAAGTTTTCTGTTCCTTTCAAAAAAAATATATTAGAAAGAACAAGTGTTATGAGAGAACTTTCCATGGAACAATGCCTGAATGATGGCAAAACACTTCACGAGTTATTCATGCGAGGCGTTAGAATATCGGGAGATAAACCGTGTTTAGGATGGAGGCGTGGACTTGATCGTCCTTATAAATGGATTACCTACAATGAAGTCTTGGAGCGATCTCAGTGGATTGGCTCGGGATTGATTGCCGTGGGGGCACAACCAAAACCATCGCAATTTATCGGGTTTATTTCAGTAAACAGTGTTGAACATATGATTGCAAGACAAGCGTGCAACAATTTTTCTATGGCAATGGTCCCAATACTTGAATTGGCAAATTTTGAGTGGATGGAATACATAGTAGAACTTTGTGAACTAAAAATAATATTTATAGATACCCTTCTAAGAGCCAAAAACTTGTTTAGTTTATTAATAAGTGGCGAAATTTCATTAGATATTCTAGTTGTTAATGAAAGCTTGGATGACAGAATTATAGATTTGGGAAAGAATCATACTGTAAAAATAATGGACTTTGCAACCTTAGAATCAATTGGAAAAGCAAATATTCATGATTTTGTTCCACCAAAACCAGAAGATCTTCATGTCATATCTTTCACAAGCGGTGCAACAGGAACACCAAACGGGGTTATGCTGACTCATAAAAACTTTGCTGTTTGCACTTACAGCATTCTAGCTCTTGTAAAGCTGAATTATTTCGACCTTTCTGAAAAAGATGTTTATTTTTCTTTTGTTTCCCTATCTACACCTTTTGAGAGTGTACTAAAAGGTGTAATGTTTGCTATTGGAGCGCGAATAGGATTTTTTTCCGGAAACTTTGTAAATATACTAAGTGATGTTACCGAATTGAAACCAACCATTTTTCCATGTATTCCTCAATTTCTTAATACAGTTTATAAAGCCAATATGTCAATGATTGACCATTCTTTTATAATGGCTTTAATTTTGAAAACTGCCTTAAAATCAAAAATGAAGTTGCTAAACAAGGGCATTCAATCCACACAAACGCTTTGGGATTTTCTTGTTTTAAAACGAATCAGAAACAAACTTGGAGGTAAGGTAAAAGTTTTTCTAACCGGTACTAAATCGGCAAATATGGCTAGTTTTAACTTTATGAAATGCGTTTTCGGAGCAAAAACAATATTAACTTACGGGTCGACTGAAACAACAAGTTTCGTGAGCTATTCGCACCCTCTTGATCTAAGTCCTGGAAGTGTAGGTCCTCCTTTCGCTTGCTCAGTTGTGAAACTGATAGATGCTCCAAAACAACAGTGCTTCTTAAAAGATGGAATTGGAGAAATATGTGTGAAAGGTGGTAATGTTTTTTCTGGTTATTACAAAGACGAGACATTAACAAAAGAGGCAATAGATGCAGACGGCTGGTTTCATACTGGTGATATTGGAACGTGGCTCTCAAACGGAGCTTTAAAAGTAATTGATAGGAAGCAAAACGTTTTTATAATGACAAATGGATATAAAATTTTTCCCGAAAAAATTGAATTAGTCTTTTGCGATATTTCGTTCATTCATCAAATATTTATCTATGGTGACAGGGATCACAGTTATATTGTAGCTGTTGTGGTAATTGATACAGGTTTTCTCAATTCATGGTGCGCTAAAAAAAAGATTAAGTTAAATATAACTGAGTATTCTGATGATTCTGCAGTGGTATCAGCTGTAATAAAAGAAATAAAATGGGTTGGCATTCAAAATGGATTAAAACCGTATGAAATTCCGGTTAACATTTTTACGACAGATGAGTATTTCACCACGGAAAACGGATTATTGACTCCCTCTCAAAAACCCAAACGCAACGAAATTTATCTTAAATATAGACATGAAATAAACGAAATGTTTGATTAAATTGCATCTCACGTCTTTTTCTTTATAAAGAAATATTTTTTAAAGTGTTTTCTATTTTTACCCATAGATATGATCATTTTTATTTCATGTGATCATTGAACATATTTTACAAGTAAATATTTAGAGCTAACACCAGAGGTGGAGTCAAGACACGGTGCATCGAGACCGAGACAAGACGAGACTTTGGAGTATCGAGACTGAAAAGAGACACGAGACTTTACATCAGTTATTTGGGTTTAATCCAGGGTTGTGGAGTCAGAGTCGAAAGCCGGAGTCTCATGTTATTGGTTGGAGTCCAAACCGAAGTAGTTTTTTAAATATGCTGAAGCCGGAGTCGCTTTTTTAGATGTGCTGGAGTTGGAATGGAATTCATATTTTTTTGGTCACTCCAACTCCACTTTTCGGTTAATTGCTAAATAGTCATATTTATCATCGGAATGATTAAAAAATAATCAAGCAATACGGCGAGTATTTGGATAGGTCACCTTTTGGACTATAATTTGAAGTACAAACTAAAAACAATTTTGACTTTATGTTGACGGCCTAATTTGCTTTTTATTTTCAAAATTATACTTAAATTTCTGGTTGGTAGTTGTTTTGAAAAATTCAACTAAAGATTAAAAAAATATTTTTATTGGAAAAATGCGTCAAAATGTGCTTAATCGCTTATCGGTTTTGAAAGTAAAGTAACTCATAAAAAGAAAGTTTTTATTTTAATTCAGCCTTCCCTGAAATATCGAGATTCTTTAAAAATTGTTGGCACTTGACTAAAGCTATCGATTGTAATCTCTTATCATTTTCAATACTTATAATATGCATTAACTTAACAGAAAAAAGTTCTTTGGTCAGCGGTTGAGTGTAACCAGAGTAAGAATAAAGATTTTTCAATTTTGATATACTCTTAATTGCAGACAAGAAAAGATATTTTGAAAAGCTAACTCTGCAATTATGTAAGGGGATGTCGTTTCTCGTTTGCTAGATTCTCCCGGGTTGCAAAGTGTGACTTATAAACAGGGTTGTGTTGCCAAAAAATTTTTTTTCCGTTTTCCGTACACAGAGAAAAATTTTTTCGACTCCAACTTCATCTCTTTAAAATTTTACAACTCAAACTTTGACTCTGGAACATCTGAAAAATCAACTCCGACTTCAATCCTAAACGTGGGACTCCAGCAATTCAGATTTCACAATCATGCAGGCCTAATTGTTGAGTGCTTAAAGCGTGTTAAAGCAACGTGATTGTGATCCACATGATATCTGTTAAAAACGTACTCAAGCACACTGTTGTGTCCTTAGGAAAAACGCTTTTATGGCACTTCCCCTGCTGGACGGTCTTGGCAAGCAGTTCTAAATTTCAGTCATATCTGTATAAACTAAGAAACTTCTATCGGACAGCAATATCTTGGCATCTCCGGGAACTGGTCGGGGTAATTGCTCAATTCCTTGCCTATGTACAGCGCCTCAGTCGCACTCCTGCGAGTCAAGTGGACAAATATAGAAATAAAATATAAAAAAATTTACCGTAAATCGAAGTCTTTAAATGCAACAAGTAATCCGATTCCCAACTTCACCGAATTTAAAAAATTGACTCCTATTTGCGACTCCGACTTTATCAAATCTAAAGAAAGCACCCTAACTCCGATCTAAAATATGCGACTCCTAGAATCCAAATCCACAACCCTCCTTATAACTATATTGTCGTCTAGGAGTTGTCATATTTTAGAGTTGAGTTGAGCTTCTTTTTTACTTTTGCTGAAGTTGGAGTCGCATTATTAGATCTAGTGGAGACGGAATCAAAAAACGTTGAAGTGGTGGAGTTGAAAAATATTTTCTCCGACTCGTTTAACCTATAAGTACAAAAAATACCTGAAGTTTTTTTCACATCAAAAACATTCCACATAAAACACAAAAAAATTTCCCAAGTTAAAATATTGACCTGGCCTGTAAAGCTTACATTACCAAGTTTTGCTTTGCCAGTGCTAGGCATGCCAATTAAACGCTAGCTTAACGCTACCAATTAAACTCCGAGTGATTACATCGTTTTAAGAAATAAATTTGAAAAAACTTTGTTGCTCCTGAATTCACCTGACGTGGAAACGACTTACCAATACCCTTTTAACGCTATCAGAAAGCACCCAAAAAGACTATATTTATTAGAGAACACTACTTTTTAGGGACGAAAATCATGAAGTTTGAGACGGATTCCAATTAGGGACAAATTTTTTTTCTGTTAGCGAACGTCCAGATTCATGACTTCAAAAATATGGTCACCCTAATTTTAAGCAAATCGTATTTGCGTAATACTATTGCCCTTATTGGAGAGTCAGAGTCGGAGTCGGAGTTAAAATCGGAATTTTTGCAATTCTTAAAGCTGGGGTCAGAGTCAGAGTCGACATCCTAGAAGTCCTAGGAGTCGAAGTCGCATCTTAAATCTTCCGACCCCGGGACCCTGATAAAGATTGCCATGGTTCAATCCGACACTGACTAATGCAAATTTAAAAAGGACTATGACGCCTGAATGGCTAAAAAACGTGCAAATAATCTATTTCTACTTAAAATCATGATATATTTGCAACACTTGTGAGCTTTGCCCACATTGCTGCAATGTCTCGAGACACAGTGGTCCGAGACCGAGACGAGACTTCGTGGTTACAAGATCGAGACGAGACCGAGACTTCGAAAAACATGTCTCGAGGTATCCACTTCTGACTAACACTTGAAAGTATTTTAAATATTTATATGATTTTATTGTTTTATTTCATCAAATATTATGTATCTATATATTTTATGAAAAACACTTAATATTTTTCTTAGCCTATAGTAATTACGGACTTCTATAAAAATAATAACATTTCAGTATTTACAATTTTTTTACTTGAAAACATACTTTTTTAAATTGTAGCAATTAATAGAAAAAAAAATCGTTGTCGAGTGTTTGAGAGCGCCGTTTTGTTGGCGCACACAATTGACACGATTGCGGTTCAAAACCCACTCGTTTCATTCTCTTGCATCCTTTGAAAAGACACTTTTCTTTGCTTGAGAGACTCAAGTAAGTGTAAATATTCATCAAATATCTTAATTAAAAATTTGAATTGGACAGAGATATTTTGGTATATGATATAAATATGATAGATAGAAAAATGTTATATGATGCTCACTGAGCTTTTTGCTCTAGCGTTTTTCTAAGCGTTGTTCTAGCGCTTTCTAGCGTCATTCTGCAATTTTTCTAAGCAGGTCGTTTGTACTTGCTTTAAGTATATTGCCTTTGACGATTATCTGCAAGTCAAAACAATAAATATTCAGAAATCATTGAAATAAAACGGAGCCTTTAAAGATACACATTAAAATAAAAACTCAAAAACCAAACTTATTTCAAGTTTTAAGTTGGAATTAATGAGTTATAAATTTTTTATACTTTTCTTCTTAAAAAATTGCAGGTGAGATAAATATGCACGCTGATGTTGTTTGTAATTACTATTTGCAAAATATTGTAATTTGCTTTTAGTAATGTCGCATAATAACGATATTTGGCAGAGCGGTGGAGTAGTTAACCACTTGGCAGTTTTATCAAGCTCAACTGGTCCTTTTGGATTCCCAAGTAAAGTTTGTGACACTATCAATCAAATTAAATGGTTTTGATTGAGTTATATTTTCGTGATTAGAATTCTGGAAAAGAAAACTCAGTTTTTTTGACTCGCGCCATTTTTATCTAGACCCGAGTTAAGCTTGATTTTTTAGTCCATTTGAGGATTCTTGTCGAGCCCGGTCCTTCTGACGTTTTATAAGTGTAGATTCTATAATGCATAAAATGCAGTGGTTTTGCCAGAACTGTATAATAGCTTGAGCCTCGGGATGGGACTATTTGGCAAAGCCGTTTTGGCGCCGCCGTTTTGGCTCCAGCCATTGTGACAGTTTGTCGTTTTTGTATTCGCAAAATCTTGAAAATTTTAGAGTATGGGGTTTAGGGGTTAGGTCGATTGATTATACTGTTGTATTCAAATCTTCCTGCTAGTTTCAAATAGACTGGCGCCAAAATGGCCGCGCCAAAACGGCTTTGCCAAATAGTCCCCTACTCCTTTAGACACACTCCTCGGGTTTTTACAATTTCAAATAACAATAATAATAAGACAGCCATAAAAACTAAAAAATGTAAAAAAACCTAAAGAATAAAAACAAATTGATATATTTTTCATGCAAAATTGTAATGTTATTAAAGTGGAAAAAGCAGATTTCACTGTCAAATAGTTTCTTGCACTACACATTTGCCCAGCAGAAGAAACCTTGCAATAAAAAACGAGGCTTAAAATTCTGCACTTTAAAGGTCTTCCCTTGACATATAGCAATAATTGGCCGCAACAATTTCGTTCCAAGTTTTACGGGCACAATAGTAAAAATTTGCAGAACCACTGGGCTATGTGGTAAACTAGAATATAACATTTTTAATCACTAGAAAACAATAATTAGGTTTTCTTAGAACAACTTGCTTCTGGTTTTTCACGTCTGGCAACGTCAATTAGGCCATTAAAGATAAAAAATAAATGGTCAAGGTTAATGTGCACTTTAAGGGACAACACAGAAATTTGCATTGCCTTCTCCGTAAGCGATATAATTTTATATGGAGTATGCAATGTAATTTTTTGCGATCGGCTATTAAAATACAATTATGCAACTCGTTAAACTTAAAGTATGGATGAATTGCAAGAACGCAAATCCTTTCTCTTTGTCAAGTTCCTCGATCCCGAAACTCAATTTAAATTTTTCCTAACTTAAAATGGTTTTGCATTTTTTGGAAATGTAATGGAAAATCATTTCAAGTAGGGCAAAATGCGTAGATAACATATATATTTTTCATATGTTTATTTAAAAATGAAAATATACATCATAACAGAACTGTTTTAAACCTAAAAGAATTTTCGCTGACTTTCACCTTGCAAGCGTAAAACTTTAAAATCGTTACAATCGCTTATTATTTTCTACGGATGCATATCAGTAACGGTTTTAGCACACATACCCCCTGGTCACATACTAACCAGTTACCCCCCGGACATATAACCAAATAAAAGAAAACTAGGAGGTTATGACCAGGGGTAAGAAATGTGGGGTATGTCACCCGGTGGTAAGTAAACAGGGTCTAAGCGGCTTGATACCATAGGCAACGTAACGAAGTGATAGAAGAGCTGTATTGGTCGAAAACGCAATGATCGGGATTCAACCTCTACTTTTACTATGTATTACAACCTTAGAAGTCATGATTGCAGCCATTTATAGTTATTTAAAAAGTCTATTAAAAGGTTTTAGCTGAGAGCAAGAACCGGAAGCCAAACCCTGTAGGGTTTAATAGCTCGGCTGTTGCTTTATGTTTTAACGCTTCCGTTGTATCATAAGAGTGAGTTGTAAATATAAATGAAGATGAGAATTTTTATCTTGCAATCACTTTGAATTTAAGTTACTTCATATGAAGTCTATTCTGTAATTATCAATATTCGTCGCGTTCAATCACTAACAATTTAGGAATCCAGCAATAATATCATTAAGTGCTAAACGTTTTAATCAAACTTTGCTTAATTTAATTCTGAACCAGTGATGCTACTTTACAATCCGACAACGGCTGCTGTCCACGTCCTAACAGATTGCCTCATACATCGGGCATCATATGAAGCCCGAGATCTGGTGGTTTTGGATGACAAAACTAGATATTGCTCAATGCTAACGCTGCCAGCATCTAATCCGGAGAATACAGCATCATGGTGTAGTCATAGGCGTACCAGCACAAAACATTTTGAGGGGCAATGAAGTTTTTCCCAAATCTGTGACGTTTGCCCCAATCATGATTTTCTAGTACTTTATGGATAGGACAAAAAAATTGTCTGAGATTCTTGGACGGAGATGAAATTTTGTCCTGAAATCATGGTGATCTCTAAAAAAAAAGGTCTTCACCTAAATTTGGTAACTAATTTTTGAAGTTGATTAATGTCAATGCCCTGAACTCCTGACTTTGCCCAAATTTTTCATATCGCTGCCCAAAAAATTATGCTCTTGCCCAAATATTTTCTTGTCATTGTCCGAAAAATTTGAATTTTGCCCAAGTTATGGAAACTTGGGAGGGCAATTCTCCCCCCTTCCCCCGGCAGGTACGGCTATAGGTGTAGTTAAGAAATAAACCGCCAACTCCAGTGTTGTATGTGTTTGATTTAGTGTGGATTCCCGTCCAAACCACAACAACTATGAAAAAATCCAACTGAAATGTGTATTAGTGTATCAACCGTAATAAAACTATTTCATTCGAAAAAGTTGAAAATTTTATTTTCCATTTAAGCAGAAAACCAATTTTAAAGTTCAAAAGTCTAATTTTATTTTATTTTTGTAGCTAGCAAATATTTAAATTAGATAGATAAGCGAGTCAAACTCTTACAAGGTTTTCTGCGATGATAATTTAAATTGATCAGAAGCGAGATTTTTGATTTTTTTAGCCAATAATAAACTACCGATATTTTTAAAACTTTTATCACATTATTTGTTTGGTTATTTTATAGCTTTTTAAAATTCGTTGCAAGAGATAAGTTTTTAAAAAAATTTGTAATGGTGAAAAAATTTTTAACCACAAGATACTGCAAAGATTTTGCTGAATGGCAAAAAACCTGATACACTTTTACTCAAGCATGTTTTTTAATTGAAGTTTATATTCTAGATAAATTTCCTGTCGTTTGTATGTTTCAAACAAAGTTAGAAGTCCGTTATCAAGAGTAAAAGCCTCATCGGTAATGAAAATTTTGGCTGGTATCTCCTGCGGTTCTAAACCATTTTTTCTGCCAAAACTCTTTAATTCTGACAAAGTAGCCGAAACAGCAATATGATCTTCAAAAAGATCATAAACATTCAATCGGAGAGTCTTTTTGGAGCACCAGAATCGAAAGGCCTCTGTTTCAACAATCACAACGGCTACAATATAATTGTGTTCAGTGTCACCATACACAAAAATTTGATGAATGAACGAAATATCGCAAAGAATTGATTCAATCTTTTCTGGAAAAATTTTATATCCATTTGTCATTATAAAGACGTTTTGTTTTCTGTCGATTACTTTTAACGATCCATTTGAAAGCCAGGTCCCAATGTCTCCAGTACGATACCAACCGTCTTCATCTAATACCAAATTCGTTAAGGTCTCATCTTTGTAATAACCGGAAAACACGTTGCCACCTTTCACACATATTTCCCCGATTCCATCAGCCACAAAGCACTTTTGCTTCGGAGCATCTATCAATTTCACAACTGAGCAAGAAATAGGAGGACCTACACTCCCAGGACTTAAATCAAGAGGGTGCGAATAGTTAACAAAACTAGTTGTTTCGGTCGACCCGTAAGCTAGCATTGTTCTTGCTCCATAGACACATTTCATAAAGTTAAAAATAAACGGGTTTGACGCTTTAGTACTAGATAAAAGAATTTTTACCTTTCCTCCAAGGTTTTCTTTTATTCGTTTTAAAACGAGGACATCCCAAAGCGTTTGTGTTGATTGGATGCCCCTGTTAAGTAGCTTCATCTTTGCTTTCAATGCTGCTTTTACAAAAAAGCTCAGTATAAAAGAATGTTCAATTCTTGACATATTGGCTTTATACACTTTTTTGATCAACTGTGCATTGCAGGTAAAAATGGTTGGTTTCAATTCGATGACATCACTTAGCACATTTACAAAGTTTCCAGAAAAAAAACCCATTCGCGCGCCAACAGCAAACATTACACCTTTTAACACACTCTCAAAAGCTGTGGAAAGAGGAAGAAAAGAAAAATACACATCGTCAGCATTGATATGAAAATAATTTAGCTGCGCAAGGCCAAGAATACTATGAATACAAACGGCAAAGTTTTTATGAGTAAGCATTACACCTTTTGGCGGTCCAGTTGTACCACATGTAAATGAAATAATATGAAGATCTTCTGGCTTTGGTGGCACAAAGTCCAAAGCATTTGCTTTTCCAATAGTTTCCAGGGTTGAAAAATTCATTATTTTAACATTATGAGTGTTATCAAGATATCCTGTTTCATCATTAAACGCATCTACAACGACAATGAGATGCAAGGGTACTTCGATATTGTTCATAATATCGAGCAAATTTTTGGCGTTTAAAAGCGTATCTACAAACATTATTTTTAATTCACATAATTCCAAAATATATTCTATCCACTCGTTTGTGGCTTGTGGAAATATTGGAACAATAACCATAGAAAAATTGTTGCACGCTTGTTTAACTAGCATATGCTCTACCCTGTTTATTGACATAATACCAATAAATTGCGACGGTTTTGGTTGAGCACCTTCAGCAATCAATCCCGAACCAATCCACTGAGATCGCTCCAAGACTTCGTTGTAGGTAATCCACTTATAGGGACAATCAAGTCCAGGCCTCCATCCTAAGCACGGTTTATCTCCCGATATTCTAACGCCTCGCATGAACAACTCGTGAAGTGTTTTGCCATCATTCAAACATTGGTCTAAGGAAAGCTCTTTCATAACGCCAGTTCTTTCCAGTTCATTTTTTCTATAAGGAACAGAAAATGTATTTAAAACTGAAATTTTTTGAGAGGAAGATTTCATCATGAATAAAAACTATCAAAAATTTTTTACTATGGTTTATTGATAAAAGAGTGATAAAATTTTTTTATATTTTTGTAATAAAAAATACAATTTACGTCTTTGACGTCATAATTTGATAAACACAAAGAAAATTTGCCGTTTGTTTATTCTTTTCACTTCAGCAAATTGATTGCAAATTTTGGAATATGATTTTATTTTTATTGTCGACTAAAAAAAGTTAATTTTTGTTTCAGGTGCGGCGCCATTAATTCAAGTTTTAGTGCTTGGAAGCTTATATAATTACCGAATACCGTAGTGTTGTTGTTCAGTATTTTCTTTCGGTTTCTTAAAATGTTAGAACGAGCAATTGTAAAGCATTTTTTTCAAGTGTAATTTAAAAAATAAAATATGTTCTTTATATTTGTAGAACTTGCGTTATTCCTTCTAAAACAACCAATATTTGCTCTCGAAATTACCGTATGAGATAGCACTCAGGTGTGGTAGTAAAGAAACTAACAGTAGGTTGGTCAAATTTAATGACTCAATTTTTTTTAAATAAGATTTTAATAGTGCAAGAAAATTGGATTTTACACGAATTTTTGTAGAGCGAAATAAAAGCCGATGAAATAGAAAAGGTTTTCATTTGCAAAAGAAACGTTCCAACTTTTTTGAGTGAATCAAAAATATTTGCGGTTTAAATAAATGAAACACGGCGGCCGATAATTAAAGTCTTTTGTTTATTTATTTTTTGTTCTTCACTAAGTTTTTTAATAAAAACTTTCTCCATTAAACTTACGCGCTTAAAATTTGCGTTGGTTAAGAAAGTGCCTTTTCAACCAAAAAGCGCTCGTTTTAAACTTTTTTTACCCGCCAAAAATATTTTTGGCGCCTCTAATAGCAGCACCTCTTTGTTTTCTTACTTGCCAGCCGCTAGTGCTTGTTCGAAAACCGCCATGTTTATAGAAAGTTCCGTTTGTTGGTTGTCAGCTTCCCAATGTAGAAGATCAAAGTAATTTTATGCAGAAATGTTGATTTGTGGAACTCTAAATTGCAGAATTAGAGACTTTTTTGGATTGTTTTTCTCTCTCTTGCCAAGCCTTGAAAATAAGCTGGATTCTGAATTTGCGTGTAGTAGGCTCATTGTGATTGATCATAGAAAAATAAGCAGATTTTTTGATAGATAGAAATAAGCAGTTTGATGCCAGGTGAAAACTATGAACAAATCAGGAGCTTTATTTTCTCGATTTTTAAGAGAGTGATCTATACCTCCGGCGGTTGACATTGTTTTGCTCCTATAAATTTGTATGCTCTGACCATGTTTTGTCTCACCTTACAAAGCAAACAACGTGTGTGATTCCAGTCGGGTGTACTGCCCATATTTTGCATAACCGAGTAGAGAAGAAAGCAGAGCGCGCTACGCTTGAACAGATGTAAATGGTGGAAACAATTGTGCTGAAGCTTGGTGATCGCTTCAAAGGCCAAACCTGTTGGCCGAATAAACTCAAATGGTTTTGTAAACAATTGGTAAAAATATTCAACTCTACCAACTCACACCCTAACTCAAACAAATTCTTTTTTCCTGGACTAGCTGAAATTTAATTTGCTCATGTGTAAAATTTTGTAACGGTAAACTGCACAGTTTTTTGAAACATTTACAACTGAATTACTAAAAACAGTCAATGACGAGCCTGCTTATCTTTTCAAAATATAACTTCAAGAAATTTTAGAATATCATCTTGAAATACATCAGTAGATGGTACTAGTTTGAGAAGTATTCCAAGTGCATTAACTGTACCTTTTTAAAATTTCGAATAATTGATGACAAGTTAATTTAACAATTAACGCAATAAGCTGATCCACAAATGACAATGGGAGGAGAGGTGGTTGATGAGCTTTCGGCTGTCAACGATTTTCTCAAAAAAATTCCGGAGATTTTATTTTGCAAAGCTGAACGCGAACACAAAGTGGATACAAATTTTATGACTCCTATTCCGGAAATTAAAGCCGTAAGCAAATCTTATCCGCTCAGTTATTTGTTGGTTAGCATTGTTTTTTTTCTGGTAGTATTGAATTTGTACAACGGGTGTTTTTTCTTCCATCAGCTCAGCGGACCGATGAAATGAATAGTTTTCATAAAATAATGGCTGCATCTCTGCTAAAGTAAAAGTAAAATTAGACCGCAACTGTCCTGAGATGCATAGAGTACGTATTTTCTCAAAACATACTCGTAAAGTGCTGGAAAAATATTGTCTTTGTAAAAAGTATAGTAGTAATTGACTTGACTCATGTAGTGACGTTAAAATTTATTAAATAAAATGGAAAACAAAAAATAAAAACAAAAACAAAACTTTATCGTAACACATGGTGTTACAGCAAAATTCTCTAATTTTTAAAATATTATTCTAGAGCAAAATAATCGCTTTTTTTTAGATACCATGCACATGTCAGAATTTTTTTTTTTCAGGCAATGTTAGTAATTTACTTTGGGTTCAAACCTTGCGCTATAGTCATTAGAATATCATCATTTGACTAATCATATGTTCACAGTCAAGACAACAGAAAATTTTGGTAGAGTTTTAATAATTTTGCTTTTTGTTGTGAGTGGATTTATTTGGAATAAATCAACCTTTTTTATTTTGCTTATAATGGAGAACCGAACTTATGAGTATTCCCAAGATTATTTTATATGTTGCGGCTCTTTACCAATTCGCTAAAATACAAAACTACATATGACATAAAATATTTTATTTGTACAAGCTAAAATGACCTCATAAACGCAAAATAATATTTCAGTTGACAATCGATCGCTTTGTAATCGACTCCCAGACTTGAGTTTCGCTCTAATTAGAGCTCGTCAGAGATGCTTATATCACCGCGAATCGAATCTGGGATCTGTAGTCCTCCACAAAGATTATCATACCATTAGACCACAGATCATTTTCATTTTGCGATAAAAAATTTTTACAAAACGTTATTGAAATTAACACTGCTTTGTTTAGACTTATACAAGTAGAATTGCATTGTCGGCAGCGTGGCTCAAAAGTGCCAAAAGCAACTTTGAGAGCAGCTGTATTTTATTTTATTTAATCATTAATCATTGGTCATGAATTTGTTCTTATGCATCTCTTTCAAGTCTATTTTAGCTACAAATTTTATTTAAATTTTTATGTTCAAAGTTTTCACTTGACTCTGCTTTAACCTGATTAATTTTTCTTTTCTTTCTTGGATGCTTTGTTTCAATTTTTGTGTATCTTTTCTTGTCTTGTCTTTTGTTGCAGCTTTTTATTATTGTTTCTATGCGACATGGTAGTCTAGTTGATAGCGCTCGCCGTGGGTTTCGAACCGACTTTTTCTCATCTCATTTCAAGCCGCGTGATTCGTAGCAGCCAGCTAATAATTGTGTTAAGCGCCTTTTGCCTGTTGTAATTGCGCCTTGCGGCTTACTGTAGAATTTTGTTCTTTATAATCTCTTAAATCTGTATTTGGAGAGATGAGTTGAAGTCAGTCAAATTGGTTGTTATTTTGATTGATTAAGTTCGGGACCTTGTAACATTTCGTTTTATTTTAGGAAACACATTGATTATTTGTATCTGGCTCAGGCTTTCGGAATTGCGGCCATTAGTAATAAATTTTGTAACTTTGTTAAGCTGTGTTTGGCTTTTGTAAGAATATTTGTTACTAAGATACGACTTGGATCTTATTCAAATAGATAGAGAGACTAGAGATTGTCAGGACTCGTTATTTCTCGCATTCACTAGTAGTTCGAACGCTTGACAGTATTTCCCGAGGTCCTGGTTTTTGCGCAAAAAAAAATTATTGATGAAGCTTTAGCTTGATGCACTAGTCGGATGTCTTTGTCGGAGTACAGAACTATATACTAGTTAGATGGGTGCGCTGAGAAGAATTCCCTTGCAAAAAACCACCCTGTTTAGTTAAAATGGTTGTCTTAACAAGAATTCAGACTTATAACAATATAAATGGATGGACCCTTATCATATCCTGCATGATCTTTTATATGGGTTCTCAAATACTCGGCAAAAGAGTAAAATCTAGACGCCCGTTTGTGCCATCTATTCGGAATCTTTTAAACAGCCTTGACGGAGACAGCTAGGGTTAAGCTTAACTGCCTGCGAGCTGGTGTTGAGCAATTTCATTCACAAAGAAATGGGATCTCCTCCTTCACCGAATTGCGAGTGCAGCATCTCTACACACTGAGCACGAGGTCTAATGGTTTTGGATGACGAAAATCGATGTTGGCTTAACAACATCACTCCCAGTACAGCAGCATGCAGTAGTAAAAAGGATAAATCTTCGTCCCCAGTCCTGTTTGTATCTGGCCTGGAGTGGATACCCTTCAAAACGATGGCGATATAAATAAACAAAACAACAATAAAATTTAACGGCATAGCACTATTTTGGTAACAAGACCAGTTGTTCTAATACGCATCATATGTAATGTCAGGTGAATGACGTCAAAACTTACATCTGATTGTTTTTTACAGCAGCCAATCACGTTATTGCAAGAAATACCTTTAACCAGATTGTTCTGACTCATGTAAAATAACGTGACGAATTGCTGTACAATTTCAAAATGATTCAGTGTTAATTTAGTCTGATTCAAATAAAGTCTTTTAACAAAAAAAGAATTCTAAAGTTACAAAATTTTATTTTGATTAAATTAAATGAAATAAATCAGGCTTTCGGGCTTGATGAGAAACGACAAAGGCAATTTTGAACAATTATTTAAGTGTAACATAAAAATACGTCAACAGTATTGTTAAGAAGTAATATCAAAAATGGCGTACGCGATGCACAATAGCAACAATCAACCCTTCATGGTGCAATCTTTTTTTACAAAAGTACAACGAGTAACTAGTTATCCTGGCGTATGCGATGCACAATACCACTTCTTTTGATGCAGCATTATATTGTTATAAAGCGTACTAATCAAGATCTGTGATTTTTAACAATACAACGACGTGGAACAATATGCTTATTACAAATTTTATTCATAGAATTATCTTTCAAGACTATGCGCATTGCTGCAAGTCGGGAAAATTTTCAAGGTAATCTTCTTTTAAAACTGAAAGCACACTTTTAATCATCTTTCTAAGATTAATTTTCAAGAGCCATACCAAAACGGTTTCTTCTATTTGAAAAACGAAAAAATTTCTCCTACTTTGAAAGTGCTTACCTGTAAAACCCTCTTGTTACGATTTTTTCGTATGGGGTCAGTCTGGGTATTTATATTCCTACCTCTATTTTTATAATTCTGACACACAGTAAAGCTGCATAGCACTGTAGTTAAAGCAACTGTTACGCGATTACGTCAACTTGCTTCCGGAGATACCAAGATATTGCTGCTTGAAAGTTTAACTAAAATTTTTTTGTTTCCTAAAGTATAAGTTTATCAAGGTTTTAATTAAGTTTTTATTAAACTTAATGTCTGTTTTGTCTAGTTTTATTTGCAATTAAGTTAAAACAATTTGAAATTGACTTTGACAAAGCTATGGCTAATAAGGAAACAGTGTTTAAACGGTTCACGTTTTCATACGCACAACGTCAATTATCCGTGGTTCATAAATCTGTAGTTAATCTTCTGTCTTTTTCTGTAGTTTTAAATTGTAGTATGACATAATATTTTTCATACAAATACAAATTATTGGATAGCCGGTAAATTCCCAATTAATTTAAATTATCTAAATTATTTTAAATAATTATTTTAAATTATTTAAATTATTTTCAAGCTGTTTTATGATTGTTTTAATCGTTCATTCTATCAATCTTAATCTTAAGCACGTGTCAAACAGATTAAGAGCACGTGATCGCTAGCTTCTAGAATCTTTTTTTCTGTTTCGAGTGTTCTAAAATCGTCATTGAATTTTTCATTTCATCGCATTAAGTGTACATTAATTGAATTTTTTATCGCAAATTCTAATCACTTAACCCGTTCACCGTTGTGCGTCTCTGATTGGCTGTTGTAAACTGCGATCTTAAAATTTAATTGCTATGCGGAGAAAACCACGGTATTCCAGAAATACAATTTGAGGAAAGAGTATACGGTTTTTTTTCAACTGTACCACAGTTACATACAGCAACACATGTATATTCATACAAAAAGAAACCATAACCATAAACAATTTTGGCTGACATTTGCCCTCTTCAGATGTAAATTAAATGTTGAGAAACCTTGGCATGCAATTTAAAGATCAAGGTCACTGTCATTGTTTCTCAAAGTTTCTTAACATTTTATTTTATTTATCTTAACAACCTTGATTTACTTCTCTTGTTGCATTTCCTTTTTTCCTGATTCATCTTCCATATATAAAACGTTTTAGAATCACATATTGTCCATATTTTGATGCCATATTTTCTGGGCTTTAAGGGTATATTCTGCTGAAATGAGCATCTTTCTCTGAAGCATAACAGCTGTTCATCAACAGTCATGCTAATGCCTGGAACGTATGAATCACACAAAAATCAATCCCATTTTTCAAAAACGTCTCTAATTGGCGGTAATTTGTCGTTTGACTTGTTTTTTCTTCTTGCATTTGTATCATCGAAAAGCAAAACTCCAAGACATTGTTGGTATCTTTTACGACTCATTATTTCACTGAATATTGGCCTTCCATCCACCTTGCTCCAAAGCTGTGATGTATTTTTACTTCTACACTTATAAACTCTAATTAGGATCATCACACCAAGAAACTTTATAAACTCCTTTTGGTTAAGCGCTTTTCAATTGAATCCATAAACATGCTCACCTTCAATATTTGTTTAATTTCTAATTGTTTCCAGAAGTGAAGGGCGCATATGTAACAAAAAGGAATGCAAAACTGAACCACATTGCCTGTTTGCAAACCACAATGGCTCTGCATTTTCTTGAAAAACATTGTGAGCAGCAGCTCTGCCTGTTGAAGATGTTAAAGGATCACAAGACCAAATTTCACTTTGATTTTGCAATCTAACTGATGAAATGTCGATCGTTTCCTCTTCAAATAACTCTGAGAGAGCATTTTTACTTTCATGGTTTTCTTCGCCGTCAGCGGATGATTCAGTGCCATCGGCGCTCCATTCCTCCGCATTTTCTTCTAAAAGGCAATAATTTCTTTTGAAGATAAATACGTCCTTTTTTGCATTCTGACGTTGATCCAAAAATTTTTCCACTTCACTTGCTACTGGTTGTTCTTCTTCGACTTGGTTTGCTTTTGTGTTTTTTTTTTACTGTTGTTGTTGTTGTTGTTGTTTTTAAAGACAATTCTTTTTTTATTATAAAATACACAAGATACAATTAAATATACACGGTACATAATATATACAAATAGGATAAAATTGTTGGATTTTAAAATACTTAGTGGAGACAGATATAAGATATTCTAGATAAAATATGGACACATTACATTGTAAAAACAATATGTAATCGGTTATTTATTTATTTTATTTTGTAAGATCATGAAAGGCTTTTTTAAAAAAAGAATTAAATTTACTTTTGATTTTATATAGTTCTTCGTTGAGTAGGAAAGGGGTGATAGAGAGGTTAAAGGAGAGGATTTTATTGCGCAACTGGAAGGATGAAAGTCGAATTAAGGAAGCCATTTTGTATAGAATTAAATTATGATTGCCAGTTAGTTTAGAAAAATTATAAAAAAGTGTGTTTTTAGAGAGAGATGTAGGTTGCTTTAGAATTTCGGAAAGGAAAGATTCTAAAGAATAAACTGGATATTTGGTTGGAGGGCAGTCAAAAGATAAATGGCTGTTGGGTTGAAGGTTTTATTTATTTAATTTTTTTAGCTTTAATAAATTGATGTTGCCAAAGTGATAAAATTATAATTATATTGTATTTGAAATTTTTGCGAACCAATGTATTTTTACGCTGAACTTTTGAATTTTATTTATAATTTTTTTGCAGATACCGCTTTCGAATTATTGACGTCGGAAGTTATAAGCGAAGTTCCTACGGTGGAATATTTGCTTCTTCCAGCTTTGGCCAGGCACTATTAAACGGATCGTTTTCCTTGCCGAGCAGTGCGCCTATATACGATGGCGGGCCAGAACTTCCGTACTGTTTTGTAGCCGACGAGGCATTTTCTTCAAGGCCTTACTTAATGCGGCCCTATTTTGGATGGTATTTAGAGCGAAAAAAAGTGTGTTCAATTATCGTCTTTTGCGTGCTCGTGGAGTCGTTGACAATGCCTTTGATATTCTTACTCAACGCTTTCGGGTTTTTTAAGGCCGATTGCTGTACGCGTCGATGTGGCTGATAAAATAGTAAAAGCATCATGTTGTCTACACAATTTTTTAATGCGTGATTTTTTTTTGATGCATGATGTTACTGTAGAAACATCTCGTAGTATGCAGAACATAAGTATAACTGCCCCTTGCGACGAATGCCCACTGCTGGTATGAACGTAAGAGAAATGTTTGCGGAATATTTTCTTTTCTGGGGTTTCGTGGCGTTTCAAAAAGATTAGCTATGGTTTCCAAAATTTATATTTCGTTCAAGTTTAATTTGTTAATTCAATAATTTTGTTTTGTGTTTACCACTGTATTGTTATATTTCTTGTTTATTGCTTATCTTGTATAAGTTCTCTACATATTTTTATTTTGTTTGTTGTTGTTTGTTGTTTACAAGTTGCTTCTTTTGTTTTCTACTTATTTGGTTTAGTTTCATAGGTGGTACCATTTTTGGTTAGTACGTAAATAATTTATATTTTTTTACCAGTTTTTTGCACAAGATCATTGTTAAAAATTAGCAACGCACATGTTTGTTTTCTTTTGCTTTTCTAATCATTAGTTGCGCGTGCACTCTCTGCCGCTATTTTTTTATGTTTATTTCTGTATTTATTTGCAGGAGGCACTAATACATAGGGTAAGCAATTACTCCGACCTGCTTCCGGAGATGTGAAGATTTTGCTATCCGCTAATAGAGATAGGACTGAAACTTAGGACTGGTTGCCAAGACCATCAAGCAGGGGAAAGTGCCTTGTCGTGGTTAATAGCGTTGTGTTCAAGTTTAATTGGTGCAGTTCAAATTCAGAAGGTTAACCACTACTTGATTCTATTTACAGCACATTTATTCACTTATTCAAATAGAATTAAAAACAAAATAAAAATTAAAACAAATAATTACAATAATAGAAACAATTTAGTATAGCATTATCATGACAGAAGTTAACTTATCTAACCGATATCTGCCGGAGAGCAACTCATTTTATTTCAATTTGTGACTAAGCCACGTCGCTGTATACAAGTGGGCGTATTACCACGTGATCATACGATATGGAACGGCAGGATGTGAATTTCGAAATTGCATAAAAATAGAGCATGTGAAAGTTAAATCCAACGTTTTGAACTAAATTCTATAACTCCGATAATAATTAAAGTTGTATTTCGTGTGAAAATACTTGGGCTGTCCAATTAATCGCTACAGATACCCCCCCGGCGGATAAGAAAATAAAACAATTTCTAAATATAGCAGAAATTCTCAAAAATGCAATTTGCAGTACGACGACACGACGGTGAAAAAGGGACATACATGTAAATACAGAAAAAAGATGATTATAGCGCGACTTAAAAACAATGTTATGTTTCTTCTTTTTTTTTTTTTTTTAGTTCGTTGACTAATTAAGAAACTTTTTTTGATGTATCCGAATATAATCGTGGCAATGTCTACATGGAGCAGTAAACACTTCAGTAAGTTTCGTTCTGCTTCTTTTGTAGAGGAAGTAGTCAACGATCTGTTTTGTCGCGTGATGTCGTCATTGTGCCGTTTATAGTGCTGCATCTGTTAAAAGGAACTAACAGCAGTACATGTTCGAAAATATTATAGTACAATAGCCACAAACAATATTAAATACGCAAAAGAACAATTTTTTTTTTTAATAACAAATCTGGTTAATAATTATATCTTGATTAAAGATTCAATAAAACACAACAAAATAGGACTAATAATTCTTTTTTTTTTTTTTTTTGAAAGATCGTTAAATATTCAAAAACGATAATGACAATTGTATAATTCTACACATTAGTTGTGGCGCTATCAATTAAAGGATCCGAATTGGGATTAATTATGGAGGAGGAAGATTCATTAGCATTCTCCTCTTTTCGAAAACGGTTCAGTTTAGATGCCACAAAAGGAGTAAGCGTATTTTTGAGATTTTTAATAATGTTTGCAATTATATAGACAGTCAGGATTAAACCCCAAGCCAACGCTAAAACAGTAAGAAGTGATAAAACAGCGTTGAAAAAAGGGCTAGAAATGCTTGAGAGCAAAAGTAAAAAACTATTGTGCAGCAAATGTGTTACGTCAGAGAAATGAATATCGGCAGACGAAATAGATAAGCAATTTGACTGGCTATCAAGAAATGCTTGAATGCTTTCGGTGCAACGACTTGTTGTCGCCGAAGTTGCAAATATTGCGTTTAAGTTGCGGTCTACTATTGGCTCGTAGCCGATTAAGAAAGAATCAACAATGTAATCTCTCCATTTAATTATTTCATTTATTGGAGAAAGAGTAGGAGAAAGTTTTTTTTTGCTATATCGTGAGCAATACCAGCTAGCGTGTAATTAATAAATAAGTAAAATGATTTGTCAATTTTAAAACGAAAAAACTCGATGAGGACCATACGACTCGAGGAAAAACACTGTATCGGAGAGGTATAAAGCTTTGATTCAATTGAAAGACACGTGGAAACGAGTTCGTGAGGTGATCAGTCTGCACAGGTTCGAACAACGGTCTAGTAGCATAAAAATTGCCATGAATCAGACTCCTCTTTAACCGCACTTTCAGAGGTGAGCAAGATATTTTGCTTATGACGTCACCTTCTATAGCCGCGGCCCGTAGTGCCCAATAGTGCATTCAATTTTTTTTTTTTTTTTTTTGAAAATACAACTTAGATTGCATAGTACGTATTTTTGCACTGTAAGTAATTATGAGACGCTTCAAGGCGTTTAATCGAGTCTATTAAATTATCCTCGAGGTCCTGTAAGTGAGCAGCGTATAATTTCGCAGTGTTGTCGTGCTTGTCGCACGTTCAAGTAGTAGCTGCTTTTCTAGCTGGCAGTAGTAAGAGAAAATAAGAATTATGAGAACCGCATATAGCATCCGATTTCAAGCATTCTGACTTCGCGGAATCAATTGCTAGAATATTATAAAGAAAGTGTATCAGCAACTATGTTTGAAGTGCCTGGTAAATCTCGAACATCAGTGGTGAATTCGCTAATGTAAGCGAGTTGACGTGCTTGTCTGGCGTTCTCACGGTCGGATTCAGAATTTAAAGCAGCAACAATTGGTTTGTGATCAGTATATATTGTGAAATTTCGCAATGCTAAAAAGTAGCAAAAATGTTTTAGAGCCATTACAATCGCAGTGAGCTCTTTGTCAAAAGCTGCGTATTTTTGTGCAATACGAGAAAATATGCGGGAGAAAAAAACAAGCGGTTGAACGACGCCATCTATTTCCTGTTGAAGTACCGCGCCAGCTGCGTCATTACTTGCGTCGGTAACAAATGAAATGTTTGCGTGTGGAGCAGGAAAAGCAAGTGCCGTGTAGTTTGCCAAACAATTCTTTTGCACCTTCAAAACTTTTAACTAACTCAGGGGTCCATTTTAACAATGACTGTGAACTCTGTTTTCCTTTAAGCATGTCATATAGGGGCACTAACTTACGAAATAAATTTGGTATTGATGGAGCATAAAACTGAGCCAATGCCAGTAAAACGGCGTAAACTTTTAACACTTTTTGGTCGCTTGAAATTGCGAATTGCTTTAATTTTTTCGGGAGCTGAAAAATCAGGATATTTTGTAGGAGATTTGTGCATTTAATTTCATGTGCAGGGAAAAAATCGTAAGAATTTATCGGTCCTTGTAATGTATTGACTTGTTTCTTAGAATCTTCACATTTTAGAAAGCAAGTAGAAGCATCAAGAGTAATTTTGTGATTTCGCAAAAACTCAAAACCCAAAATCGGTTGTTCAATAGCACATATGCAAAATACGTCAGACATTTTGCCAAAGCCAATATCAACATCTAAAGTCACGTTACCAAAGCATTTGATAGGATTACCGGATGCGTCATAAAAGTGACTTTCTACTTCTTCGGCTTGGTCATCAGAAACCGGTAAAAAATTACCACAAGCACCGCTATCAATTAAAAACATTTGTTTTGAAAGTTTATCATAGACTTTGGGAAGAATCATAGATTGCGTCAAGGGAACAGTTTTTGTTATAGTAGTTACAGAGTGATTTTTAAAAGAGCGAAAGGTGCAAGGACTTTTACATTTAAAGGCGCGATTACCAAACTTAGCGTGATAGTGAATTATGCGGCTTTTGAAACTGTGATTGCTTTTTGACATTACATAATTCAGTGCTTAACTCGTCAACTTTATCTGCCAAATATTTAAATTCGCTAGTCGTTGTCCTATTTTGGTCAAAATATTGAGCGACTATTTAACTATGAAATCGATTTGTAAAATTTCCTAGTTCATTTAACAAGTTAAAATTTTGAGCCTTTAATATTTGTTGAATGTTCTCAGGTTGTAAACGCATAAAAATTTTTTCACAAAAATCACGAGTTCCTTGATCATTATCAGGATTATTACGACATGCGGCAATTATACGCGACATTAAAGTAGAAGGTTTTTCTTGCGCATTTGCATATTCAATTTTGTTTAATACATCTATCCAGTCAGTGTTGCATTCTAACGAAACAGACGATAAAATTAAATTTTTTAAGGCTGTGTATGGTTCAATATTTTCGGAAGCTCTGCTTAAAGCTAAACCATGCGCTTCAGCTTGACTAGGCGACATTACATTTGACAAACAAATAAAACGCATATTTTCGTCACTTATGTTATTAATTTCGAAATACCTTTCCAAGGTCACGAAATAGGCGGGCAACAAACTATCATTATTCCACATTTTAGGAGCATGTAAAAGTGGTTGAACAGTAACATTCGAAAATGAATCTTCGACAGCCGATTCGGCTTTGCTAGAAGATTGCTTGGAGTCATTCTGAACACTTATTTTTTGAGACTCACTGGTAGTAGTCATTGTTTTACTCCTTGTTCTAGTTGCCACTGGGGAAAAAACGATTTTTTTGGCTAGCTTCAGGTTTAGACAACAGCGGTAATAAAATAGTGAACTCACCGACGAGAATTACTTTTGGTTGTAAAATTTTCTTTCGTAGGATTTTTTCTACTTGAAGTTTTCTTCGTCGCCGCGACTTTTGCTTCGTCAGGTTTGCTTTCGTCAATGTTGTTCACGCCGTCGGATTTCAATTTTTCCAAGGCGGGGTACCAATGAGACTGCGTCGGGTTTTCTTTTGATCGGGGTTTTCTTTTGACGGGTTTTCTTTTGATCGGGGTTTTCTTTTGATCGGGGTTTTCTTTTGACGGGTTTTCTTTTGATCGGGGTTTTCTTTTGATCGGGGTTTTCTTTTGACGGGTTTTCTTTTGATCGGGGGTCACCAATGTGACCCCGTCGGGTTTTGCTTTGTCGGGGTCACCAATGTCGTGGTTAATAGCGTTGTGTTCAAGTTTAATTGGTGCAGTTCAAATTCAGAAGGTTAACCACTACTTGATTCTATTTACAGCACATTTATTCACTTATTCAAATAGAATTAAAAACAAAATAAAAATTAAAACAAATAATTACAATAATAGAAACAATTTAGTATAGCATTATCATGACAGAAGTTAACTTATCTAACCGATATCTGCCGGAGAGCAACTCATTTTATTTCAATTTGTGACTAAGCCACGTCGCTGTATACAAGTGGGCGTATTACCACGTGATCATACGATATGGAACGGCAGGATGTGAATTTCGAAATTGCATAAAAATAGAGCATGTGAAAGTTAAATCCAACGTTTTGAACTAAATTCTATAACTCCGATAATAATTAAAGTTGTATTTCGTGTGAAAATACTTGGGCTGTCCAATTAATCGCTACAGCCTTAAAGTGTCTTTCCCAAGGACACAAAAGAATGGTGAGAGTAGGTTTTGAATTGAGACTATAACGATCACAATCCCGGCGCTCAAAGCACTCCACCACGCTGCTGACAAAACAGTATCTTTTTGCTTTATACTTAGTTAATTTTTTCCCCCGAGTATAGTTTGTTTCTGCAGTGTGCTCATTTACTGCTGGCTCATTCGCATTTTTTTCACGCTTCAGTTTGTAAAGCAACCAGCAGCAGTAATTGTGGCAGATAATTGAAGTCTGAGAGATTTTATTTTAATTCTGATTAAATATTGTGAAAAAGTGCTGACGTGAGCTGCAAGGTAAGGCAACTGTGTGTTTTTTATGTTTGTTTTTTAATTTGTTTTATTTATTTGTTTACAGAATACTGCGTCGTTTCGTTTATCGTTATTTTCTTTTTATATTAAACATCCTTGGTTATTTTGACTTTTTCCTTTATCGAAGCAGAACCGCGTTATTTTACTATTTACTTTGCGGCAATCGGCCAACTTAGGCGTCTTTTACCGCTACAATCAGTTTTCTCTTAAACGAGTAGACTTTAGGCTTTTTGTGCTACAGTTGTAAAGATGGGTGTGTTGTTTCACTACATTAATCAATGCTGTCTCACCGACGTAACATGATTTTTCTGCCATATTCAAAAAGTTTACCAATTTTACCCTGTAAGCACACTATTTGAGAAAATAACTGGAAAAAATTTTGTCACTGAATTATAACTGAGATTTATTAAGCTTACAAATAATAGTCCATTAAAATCAAACTGATAATCAAAAAATATTCAAAACCTTTACCCTGCTTTTATTTAGGACTACCGCACTTTGAAAGTAGGCCGAGTAGAAATTCAACAAATTAAATTTTCTAACTAGTTTTTCATGAAACTTTGGTAGGTGCAACTACAGCGTGCGGTCTGCCACAAAATTATCCATCTCTAAATCACGCGGTAGACCTCACTCGGCCACTCGGTAAGTGAGTTTACCGTGTGATTTAGAGATGAATAATTTAGTGGTTGACCGCACGCTAAAATACTGTAGCACCCTTTGGTAATTATCTAGTTGAACTCCCAAAACCACGAGGTATGATTATAACAACCAAAAAACGTCATAAGCGAAACTATAGTAAAATCCACCTGTTTTCACAAAAGGTTGTTTGTGAATGTCAAACACATGTTAGATTTTCAGCATTTTCCTTGCATGTAAGGTCTACGCTTATACATGTAAATTACTTTTTTTATCAATGTTTTAGCATGTAAATAAATGCTTAACTAATTTACATTCCTGTTAACTTCTTTTTTTTTATTAAAATTCATTCATTGATAAAAAACGTCGCATTGTTTCATTCAGTGTGAAGCAAATTTTTTTCAATGTCTTATTGTCAATGAGACAACGTTGTCTCGTTGGTCTTATTGTGTGTGAACGGGCCTTAGGAGTCTCGTGTGATAATTGAAAAGTGAAAAAACGTAAATAAATTAAAATTTAAAATTTAATTCTTTTCTGTATTTAGTTATGTAGATTACTCAAATTTTAATTAAAACAAAACAAAACTACAAAAAATTACTTTCTTTACAAGTGTGAAACCACTACAGACTTGAAATAAAATTAAATAACAGTTAACTTACCAGTTAATTACCATCTGATCTTAATAGCTTGTATTAGTTTGTATAAAAATTTTTATAATAAGAGCAAATACCAAAAATAAAACCAATGTAAAAGTCACATTTTTCATACAGAATATTTATTGTCGGATATTCAGTAACAAATTTGACTAAATATCTCAGCAAGAAGTTTAATCAATCACGTTCGGTCTGATCTTCATTTGAACTGCTTTCAAAGAGTAACAGCTCTTTTTCCAACGATACCAAACTACACCTGTGTCGTTTATTTGTCCACCTTTAAAATACTTTCCATTCAAGTTCGAGCGATGGCAACTATTGTACCACCAAGCTCCGGTGAAACGAACAGCGCAATTAATAGTCGACGACCCGTCGTTATCACGATCCTTTGCGGTAAATGGTTGATTGTTGTGAAGTTTAAGTAAAGAATCACCTGCAATACAATGAAATCATAACATCATAATTGTTGCCAAAAAGACTATTTTGTTTTTATTGGGCTATACTTAAAGCTAATTCAAGAAAGTACTTTTGAAAATTACAAATAATTTTTGTCCAATTAAAACTTTCTATTGTTTGTTGTTTAGTTTTTGTAAGTCTTATGCGATTAAAAATTGTCCCAATTTTTTGTCAACCCGGTGATAGAGAGAAAACTTCCACCAATTCATTTTATCAAGAGTAAATTCATATAGGGAGTTTAGAAATTGAACTTAGATAAATCGATTACTCTCTTTCTTTAAAAGATAAATCCATTTTCCCGACAAAATTACGTTAAAAATAAATTTTTGTCATTTATAAATAAAAGCACGACCATACAGCTTTTGAAAAGTTATGAAATACTCATTGAAATTTTAAACTCAACCTTGTTGTTAATATATGAAAAATTCTTTAACTATGATTTTGTTTCGAAAGTTTTAAACAACGCAAAATGAAACTAAAAAAATAAAATTCATCATCAGTAAAGTTAAGAAATATGACGAATGTTAATAGATTTTTTTGTACACAATTATAAATATGCGAAATAAAACCACAACATCTGTTTCACATGTGGTCAAACTACAAATTCAACCCATAAATATTTCCCTTTAATATTTACAAAATATAGCGCATTAACCAGGGGCGCCGGAGTTTTTTGCTAGGGGAAAAAAATTTAAAAAAAGGGCACTTTATTTGTTGAAAAGACCCAGCTAAAAAAAGCAAATTTTGGTAGTCATGCTACAATTTGAAACTTTATTTGACATGATAGAATTTCAGTTTGCAAAGGACAGACTTGTATATCGGAAAATTTTATTTTGCTAATCAATTTTTTGGCCAATGCCAACTCTTTTTAAAAACCTAGAATTCAAAATTTTAATCTTAAGGTGTGCATCTTGTAAAAGCCTTTAAGTTGACTCTGCCATGATCACTCACTGCGATAGCCGCAGTAACAACCAATTTTACACAAGTTTTTCTCAATTAAGCTAGACATTAAAAAACTACAACTTTATTAACTGATTACTAAACCAAAAGCTATCCAACATAGGCTACTCACAACTAAAATTTTGTCAAAACCCTAACCCTAACCCTAACCCAAGCTAGTTTCGAAAACAGCATTCAACAATTGCGACGTCCATGCACGACAGCCAAAGCAGATATAAATACAGAACGAATGCATTTTGCTTGGGAATATTACAAAATCTTCTTCACATGCTAATCAGTGAATAGTCTTTAGTTACCCACAACAGAACGCTGGCTAAAACATTTACGCTATCAAGAATACCAAAAGTTAAAATAAATAGAACAATCAAAAACTTAAAGAGCTATTAACAATTGGTTGAAAGAAAAAACGTAATTACATGAGCATGAATGGTCCTTTAGATTGAGGCTTGATGTCAATTATTAAACGCTGCACAATTAATGGAACTGTAACCCAAAATAATTTATTAGTGTTTTGCTTGCTGGCAAAGTCATCTGCAACGGCTTGTAAATTGATATTGTCCAACAAGTTCAATGAATATTTGCAAACATTTAATTATTGAGACTGTTATCTCTCATATTGCTTCTAAGCCATGTTTTGATTCTTCTTATGACACTGAAACACTTTTTTGCAAAAGCCGAAACAAGAGCTACACCGCAGTAAATTTGAAGCAATTTATGTATTTCCAAAAAGTATTTCTTGCTTGTGGGCTTTTGCTTAAAACTTCGCAAACTGTTGACATCTTTGTTACTTTCTTCAGAGGCGTGGTACTTTCTTTGTTAAATAACTTAATATGAGCATGTAGGTTTGCGAGTCCTTCTATAAACAGATCAAAACAAAAAGGACTCTTAAAATGTTACGTTGTAATCACAATCATGGCATATATATATCACAGTCCTTCAAAAGGGCTAAAAATATCACGCGTTTAGTCTTGGTGTTTTTATTTTTAGGGTTTAATGTCAGCTACAAGTGAGTATTGGGTGGCCAAGTCAGACAGCTTGTGTTACTTCTAAAAATTAGATTAACGCCACAATTTCTTTGCTTCTAAATCAATTTTTTTTATTTCTAAAAATTTTCCTCTTTGTGAGCACTTAGAAATTTTCTGATGCTTTATATTTTTTTTAAAATGCTTGGTATAATTGTTTTTAGGGATACCTAAACTACCGGGATGGTAGTTTAGGTATCTCTGATTGTTGTATATGGCTATTTGCCATCAGTTAATGAACCAAAAACTGATTTTCGGCCAAGATATAATTCAGTTTACTGATTTAAACAGAATAAGATGTTTACCAAAAGTTTAGGTCGCTTACAGTATCAATAACACCATATTACATACATTAAAACTTTTATCTTGCTTTTATTACTGTACTATGAGTCACAACTGTCTTTGTAAATCTACAAATGTTGTTGGATTTTATGTTGATCAAGATTATATAGGTTAAGTGTAGATTATAGCTAAAAAAAAATTATCTGTAATACTAATTTTAAAGAGCACAATCTACCCCTTCTGCCCCCGCGTTTAAAAAATATTAAAAGGCAGGAGGGGCAATTGCCCCGCTTTCGGCGCCCCTGATTGTAACCACATAGGTTTCAAAAATAAAAAAAAATAAATAAAAAAATCACGGCTTCCTATTCTTCTGATTTAAATGAAAAAACAGACCAAAGCATAAAAAAATTTGGTGAATACAGACGCATAAAAAGCAACAATAATCTTCGTCATTCAAGAACTCGGTGCAGTGCATTGATGCACTCATGTGTTTGCATCGCATAGCAATAGCAATTCATTAGCAACACTGTGTCAATGTATATTGTATTTATATATACTTGCGTTTCCACTGTAGTTTCCGACAATTAATTTGTAGTTCGAATCAGAGTTGCCAATTTCAAATATCCTAAATTTAAACACGTTTTTGCTTGTTTGATTTATTTTTACAAAAGTTAAATAGCAAAGAATTTAAAAATCTTTTCGGATAATTACTTGTTAGAGGTTATTTTTTTAGATGAAAAACTGTAAAGACTTATTTCAAGTTTTATGATAAATGCTCATACTTGTATATAGCATATGCAGCGTTGCCATTCCAATCTTCTAAATCTATGCGCAGTTGATAGGACTGAGATTTAGTTGTGGCGTGCAAAATGTCCAATCCTAAAATCCAGGTCATTATATTTTGTTGAATTGGATATCTTTTAAACCGAAATTTCGAAAATAAAACAATTTTGTTCATGGTAAAACAATAGTTTTAAAACACTGATTTATTTTTTGAAAAATCGTAAAAAGTAGCAAATTTTACAAACTAGGTAAAAATATCACTTATTAAAAGTTTTTGATTGCTTTTCAAGTGTTCCAAATACATAAAAAAGTTCTAAAAAACATTTTCCAAAGATGCAATCTCAATAAAAATTGTTATTTGAACAAAAATGTTGCTAAAATTTTGATTTTACTTGTTGTTTTATAAATTCGAAAGTTATGTTATTCTCACCCAACCAAAATTCTCCACTTTTGTTTCCAAATCCATGTTGATAATCACTCCAATTCCTATAGAAATCTTCTCTTCCGTCTATTCGTCTTTGAAACACCTTAGTTAAAAAGATAAGTTAGAAATGAAATGAAATTGAACATTAGAGTTTTATCAAAACAAAAAGTTGATCGTCACCAGCCATTTATTTCCTTGATTAGGTTCGACCTCACAGTAAACTTCAATTTTGCTTCCGTTAAATTCCAAAAGAAAAACTCCACTGATACTAGCTGATTGACATGAGTCTATAGTTTGTAAACCTAAAGGTTTAAAAAATAATTAGTTTTAAAATTTTGTGAAGTATTTAATTTGATTTGATCAAAATTTTCAAACTAAGCTTTGTCATGCTTTCATTATGACACTACAAGTTTTAAAATTCCAAAAAAAATTTGCCAGTTTTGAATTAGAATTTCCAATTAAAAAAAATAAGATCCAAACATTCAGTTGGCTGGGGCATCCCTTGGACTACTAGAAAAAAACATACATCCCGATAAAAGCTTAGCTAAGATCAAACATTCCTAAACTAACCTAGTAAAGATCATGCAACCTGTTCAAAATTTTTTAAATTCTATAAAATGAAATTTAAAACATTACTTTCAACCCAATTTAATTAATGAAATACACTGAGTTAAGGTTAGTGTTGCAGTTAGGGAAAGGGTTAACTCTTACGTTATTTATAACTATGCAACCCCCAAAAATGCTTAGTTAAGATTATACATGTGGTTTAAAACCTACTTGCCCCATTCTATTGTGTCCTTGGGGAAGACACTTTACTTCACTTTCCCCTGCTTGATGATCTTAGCAAGCAGTTCTAAATTTCAGTCATATCTCTTAAATTTCAAGCGGACAGCAATATATTGGCATTTTCAAAAGCAGGTTGTGTTAATTACTTACCCTTTTTATTAGCGCCTCGGTCGCTTTCGTGCAAATAAGGAGGTTAAATATAGAGATGAAATATAAAAAAAATACATCGCCAACTGACTAAGTAAAAATGATACATTCCTGACATAACCAAGTAAAGATAATACATCTTTTTCTAAAAGGGATGTATTATCTTTGGTTTATCCGCATCGACTTTTTAAATTTACCTATTGATAACTTATTAATAAATAATTATTTTTCTTATAAAAGTTATGCCTTTGTCAGTAATGTCATAGCCAGGACGACGAGCCTAGCTTAAACAAAACCTTAAACCCACATTAACCGATATTATTTTTCAAACTTAAACCGGAACTAAAATACTAAAATAAAATTTGCGGAATTTGAGCTGGAATTGAACCCCTAAAATTAAAAAATATTGAACCTGAACCACAACATTATTTTAAACGGTTCCCGTTTGAATTCAATTTTTGATTAATTTATAAGTCAAATTAATCACAATTTTTTATGTGAAGTTTCCCCAATTTGTTTGGTCACTTACTTGGTGTGGCAAAATAGAGACGTCGCAAACAATTTTACAGGCAATAAATAAAACAAAAACTTGCTCGTACGTCTAAATAATAAAGTGCAGTTTCAAAACAATGGTATCCTAAAGTAATAAAATGAAAGATTTACTGAAATAAAGCCGCTTCTAAGATAACAAAACAAGCCTATATAGACAAAGGTCAAATCTAAACAATGATTATCATTTTTAACTTTGTCCAGTAGCTCAGTGTAGGAATGCTCAACCTTTTGCACCTTCGGCCACATTTCAAATTAGTTTAAATAATGTGCGCAAATGAGATATAATAAATTCAGTGGCGTACCGAGGACTTTTAAAAGGGGGAGGGGCAAGCTACACAATCAATTACGTTTTGTTGAAAAAAATTTTTAAGCTTTTGATTTCTGGATTTTTGTCACAAAAATAATGTCTTCACTGGGAATCTATCTCTTATTTCTCAATTTTTGTCCCAAAAATTTGTTGATTTCTTAAAAACAGGTCTTCACTTGAAATCTCTCTCTGAATTCTTGCAAGAATAATCTCCAAAGGGGGCACATAATACATAAATACTCTACTGAATAGGGTAAATAGATAAAATTATAAAGCCTATCAAGCTTATAAATAATTTGTTTCATTGCTGATATGCTTTTTGCTCTTACCGAATGTAATGGAAGAAAATTTCATAGTTTTTTAACGATCAATTTAAGCACAATTTGTAAAACATCGTACTAGTAATTTTTGCCTGCTAGGAGATAGACCTGCTATTGTTACACTAAAGCTGCTATCATAGTTTTATTGACCAAAAGCGTGTTAATTTTATTTGCTTCGAAAACGAAAGAACTTTAATCAAGTTAAATTTGCAATGAGTTAGTGCATCATGTATTTGCACGACCGTATTATTAACGAAAACCGCTTGCGTTTGTACCTCCACCGGTTATGCACTGTTGACTTAGTTTATAAATTGTAGCTTGTTTAGATGACGATTTAACTGCAATTACTTGTGACGGCGGTTCTTAATATACAAAAAATGATTTTTTTATTTTAGCTCTGCCACAGTATTGTTTGAGAAATAAGACATATTTATAGGTGAAATGCGAGCAAAAAAGAAAAACGGAGAAGAAGCAAAACGGTTACAGTTGTAACATGCTGAGAAAGAAAAAAGAAATACTTATTAAAAGACTTGAATTGTTGCTAGACTTCATTTGTCATACATTTGCGCGTAAGTGTTTATTTTCTCCAAAAAAGATCTAATGAATTTATGTAAACCAGTATAAAGAAGTTTTAAGACTTTGTCAGTAGTGCAAAATGGCGCCAAAAACTTAATATCAAAAATACTCGTAAAATTACAAGTTTTTTGCCTGCATTTTTGGGGCTCGGAAAATCATTGTGTCTACTGAATATTCATAATTATTTAAAACTTTATAAAAACATATGCTCTGAAAGAAATTTTAATTCCGTGTAACTGCTGGCTGTCGTTTATGAAGTTATTCAAAATATATCGAAAGGCATTTTTTGTTTTATCTTGTTTATAGCTTGTCTAAATAATTTACTTCGTTTGGTACATTTGTTTCCGGTATAGCCAGTGTTGCACAAACAAACAAACTTGTTTTCTGCAGTGACACATCTTCCATTGTAGCAATATTGAACACAATCCATATAACCTGCAAATGCACTCATTAATCTTAAATAAAAGCAAACTCTAAAAATTAACCAACAATTGGTCAGCGATGCGGTCGAAACGAAATGCTTCCAAGAAAACCTAGAGCAAGATCAAGACGAACTAAATTTAAGACTTAAGATTCAAGACCGAGACCAGAAACGATAGAGACCAAGCCCATGACCAAAACTGTTTTCTGTATTTTATGAAAAATAAATGGCCTTTTTGCCATTGCTAAGTTAAATATATTTTTTGAATAAGGATTCTTGAATTAAATTTTTGAAAGAAAAATTTAATTGCTTTATATTAGAGGTTTTCTATCAGTAAACCACACAGATATGAAAAAACATTGTTAAAACCATATGTTTGGGGGCTGTTTTCGTTGTCAAAAAACAATTTTGTGAAATTCGGTGAGGAATGAAATAAAGAACTTTTTTTGTTTTTTCACTTATAATTTAGAAAAGATTTCGCGAAAGTGGGTTTGGAAAAAAAAAGAAGGCTGTTTTCTTTCTTTTTGTTTTTGTTTTCACTTATAATTTTGAAAATAATTTCTTGAAATTGAGTGAAAAATAAAAGTGAAGTCCCTTTTTTGGTCTTCAACTAGAATTTGAAAACAATTTTGTGAAATTGGGTGCAGAATGAGCGTAATGACTAGACACATTGGGCCGCAAAAATTGCATTTCAAGTTTTTTGGGCCAAGGTGTTAAAATGGTTGAAAACCCCTGGTTTATAATATGTAAATATATATTTTTACAAACGTCGGAAAAAATCCGCTGAATTGGATCAGAGAAAGGCTGAAGCACAAGATATGTTCAAAAAACATAAAAAGATCTGGATGTTTATTGCTTTTTTCTTCCAAAAGTCAAAAAAATTTTAAAGGTACGATCATAGTTGTAACTTCAACTTTGTCAAAATATTTGAAAATCCTGCTTTTGGTTCCCGCAGTTGATTGATTTGCTAGTAATCTTTTGCACACGTATTTGGCAAATATTCTAAGCACATCTGGGAAACACACAACTACAAGTTTTTCTGAAAACAAGAAAGCGCTTCTGGATTGATTTTCCTGATCACGTGTTTTAACGATTTTACGCGCAGGCGTTGGTTAATATACTAATTTCAGAAATTTTTAAACAAATTACTGTGTTCTATTTCCCAACCTGCTTTACGTTGCATCCCCGTAAAAATTTTTTTTCCAATTTTATCCGTTTATTTTATCCAATTTACAAGTATACCGTTTATAAAATTAGTGTCTTAATCTAATTTTCTAAAAGAGTTTTTATTTCCATATTAAAAAGTTAAGTTAACTTTAAAGTAAAAACGAAAAAAATAATTTTAATACAAATAAAAGACCGTAATTATTATATGAAAAGCTATTTATTATATGAAAAGCTATAAAACTTATTGCATTATCAGTGTGTACTTGAATAAGAATCTGCGAATGCAATAAGTTAATATCGAAACGAATTGATTGCTTTGTCTACACATATATTTTAGATATCTTATTAGTATCAAAAATAATTTGCTTTAGGTATAAAATATAGTTTCTGTGAAAGTATGAACTGCAATTAAGGTCCACAACAAGCATTTTTAATTTGTTTTTGATGCGACTTTTATAAATTTTATAAACTATTGAAATTATGTAATTGCTTAGCCAAAAATGTAATTTCATATTTTCATGCGCAATGCAACTGCAGCCATTATAATAATTATAAAATTTTATCTAAATGTAGAATTTATTCTTTGAATTTCATATCCTTTAGTTTTGTATCTCGTAATCACATGATATTACGCGTACTTCCATACAACGATGTGGTATTGTCTAAGAACATAATATATTTAGATGATCTCTCGTAAGCGTCAGTCAGATAAGGTGTATGCAATTCTGTAATAGTTTTGTTTCAATTTTTGTTTTGCATTAATTTTTATTAAATAAGTTACGATTAATCAACTGCATTAGTTCAAATTTCAAAACCCATGTTATCACTCTCTGTCCACTGCTGTATCAAAATTAAAACTACATAACTTATCTTGTTGTAATAGGTTTATTTTTGCATTATTTTTGTCGTGCTTTGGTATGACGTCTTTTAGAAATTAAAAAAAACAAGCTGTAAATTGTAAAAATGTTTGCGTTATCAGATTACTTGTTGTTTATCGTGGGATTAACTTAATGTAAGTGTCACAGACTTTGTTTAGGAATCCTAAGGGACCAGCTAAGCAAGGTAACCCGAATACCTGCGTTAAAACAAAGTGTGTCTTATTTTATTTTATTCCGGCTCAAGAAGTAGTTTGCTATGAGCCTAAAGCTTTTATACAGTTGGTTTCGGCTAAGTTCTGATTGATTCGTCGAAGGCTTTTCTCAGCAAACAAACAGAGACCACTGTCTTTAACTAAAACGAATGTATTATAAAATTTACGACTCACGACTGACAAAAATTCTCTTCCGCGCTCTGCCACTGCAAAGCGAAAATCGGCGCGACAGCTTAATTCGATCTGCACAAACGATTTTACCCTCGTAGAACAAAAACTCCAAAACACTGGCGCAAAATAAATTCAACACTGTAATACGATCAAAGAATCCTTCGCCGTGCTCCACGCCAAATCAACGCTTAACTCTCTTCTTTCGTCGTGGCATTTCTTCAATCGAGCGAGCGTACATATATATATATATAGACGAAAGATCACATGATGCAAAGCGGCCGCAGTTATCTCTAAAACGCCTCGGTCACGCGCGTTAAAATTAGAACGCATTTTCCATAAGTGAGAACATTCCAGACTGCACTTAACTCGGTCATACCAAGGCCACCTAGATAACAAGGCCATTCAACTGATTTATGACGTCACAAGAGTAGTCCTGCTATTTGCTTTGACTGAAATTGAAAACCGTTTCAGTCATGCTGCTTGGGTTAAAGTTAAATCGTTAGAAAAGTTTGGAGTCAATCTATGTTCTAATCTATGTTGTTTTTGAGAATTTATGATAGAACAAAAATTAAAATTTTTTTTGTAGATTTTGTTCTTTTGAAAGAAATAATTGTAATTGCTGTTGATGGAGATTATAGGTTATACTTTTGGAAATCAGATAGTGTTAGAAATTTAAAAAGGCAAGGCCTTACAGTTTAAATTTAAGCTAAAAAAATAAAATTTTTAGAGTTATAAACTATATGTTATGGCTTTTTTTAGTATTCTTTTATGTTATTTGAAGAAGTAGAATAATAATATTCATAGTATAAAAATTGCAATCAGTTGAATTTTTTCACTTATTTTATCAATTTCTTGGTTAATAAGCTTTTATATTTTAGGTTGTAAACTTGTTCTATTTTTGAATAAATTTTTTTACCCAGAATTTGTTATAGAAAATTGCAAAAAAAATTTTGAACCCCAAATGACTAAACTTTCAATTATTTTTCTTTACAGTATAAAGAGAATAAAAACCAGAAAATATATAAGTAGTAATAGTTTTGAGCTTTATTGCTGCTTGATGATATTGCAATACTTAACAATTTCATCAACTCTTTATTTGTACTATTTTCTCTAAAAAATTAATCAGTATCAAAAGTTATTGTAATTAATATTTACAGTATTTCTTAAACTGGTTTAAAAAAATATTTTTAATAGAATTTGTTAATAAGTTAAAAGTGGAAAAATTAAAAGTGATTATTGTAAATTAAAAATCATGCCATATCGTTGCTGTGTTCCTAAATGTAATGGGAATTTTATGACAAAGGCACCAAGGTGTGAGTATTTTCCTTTACAAAAGATGAGACATTAAAGCAAAAATGGGTGCATGCCATAAAAAGAGTGAATTTTAACCCATCAGCAACTTCCAAGGTGAATTTTTTTGGTGTTGATATTTATTACTACCATACTCTTGTCATATTCTCAAAATCTAAAGCATAAAATGAAGTTATTTCTTGCATAGTGTTTCATAAATGTTTTAATTATTTTTGTACTTTTTTATTTAATTGTCAAAAATTGTACTTGTACTTTTAACAAGCTTGATTGAATTTTAAAATCCTTATTTAATATTCATTTTCTTGCACAGCTGCAATTTTTTAAAAATTGTACTGTTGCTTACACAGTAGTACAACATTAGTTTTTCTGGATGTAATGTGATGATAAAAGCCAAACAAATGTAAACTTTTTTTAAGTTTTTCAGCTATGTTTGTTATTTAGTTTAGTAGTTGTCTGTTATTTAGCTGTGGAGCATGTAATGCATCAAATCTAAAATATTTAATCTCCATACTATGTTACATAGTGCAACTATTATGTGCCATAGAAAAGTTTCTCTCCTAAGTAGTTTTGTATTTAGTGCATGAAAGAGAAAATATGGTATATTTTTTATACAGCTGTGCTGAATGTGTGAATATTAAAAAATTTAAAAATAGTAAATTGTTCATAAAGCAGAAATTTTCAACGTCAATTGCCGAATAATGGTGTTTTAAGTATTTTACAGCCTTTCAGCTGCAAAAGATTATCTCTTAACATATTAAATAATGAATGAATTTTTCGCAGGTTGGTGAACTACACTTTTCACCATCTGAAATTATTCGAACTACTTCAGCTTTTGATGATAAATGTGGCAAAACAATTACATGTAATTTAAAATTCCCCAAGTTGTCATTTGGTGCAGTTCCTTCAATATTTCCAAACTGCCCAGCTTATTTGTCTCAATCAAGTTCCACCAAACGGAACAGCCGTAAAAATTTCTATGGGCTAATTTCTAATTCTATTTCTAAGGTCTATCAAGAGTAGGCCTTTTGTATCCATCTCAAGAATTTGTTGATATTGTATTAATTTGTTACATAGCTATAACAAAACTCGTTAAAATCGATACATTTTACAGAGCTTCATTGCAACGCAAAGTTGCTGTAAATAGTTGCTTAGCTGTTCTTGAAGCAGAATGCTTGCTCCACAACAATGAAGCTAATTTTTGCACTGAACACTATTATATCGCTTTAGTTGAAATGACTGTTTGGGTGTGTACCAACGTATTATTAAATAATTCTTTGTTTTAAAAAAAATGATGATTTATGCACCAAACGCTTATCAAAAAAACGTAAACTTGGTACACTAAAATAAACGAAATATATTGTATTGATTTGAATTGCGTGTTGATTATTTTGAAAGTTAAAAGTTTTTGTAGTTTTACTTTTGTAATAAACTTGGTTCATCACATTGCTTTACTTGAGAATCGAACTCTTGTTTAATGATTTGATTTGAATTGCGTTTTGATTATTTTGAAAGTTAAAAGAACTCTTGTTTAATGTATTGATTTAAATTGCGTTTTGATTATTTAGAAAGTTCAAAGTTTTTGTAGTTTTACTTCTGTAATAAACTCGCTTCATCACATTGCTTTACTTGAGAATCGAACTCTTGTTTAATGGTTTGCATGAAAGTACAATATAAAAAGATTAAAAATTAACTTTTATAGTTATAAAACTACTTGTTAGTGGCAAATGTCAATTCAACTCGAATGTCTGCTCAAGGCTCGACTCGCTGCGATGGACCACTTTTAATGACGTCATCAAGAAATAGCAATTTGACTGAACGGCCTTCTCTCTAGGTGGCCTTGGTCATACGATACAGACAAAGCGCATTACGTCATCACCGTCTGGCGAAAGAAAAAAGAAAGTTGCATTCGAACAATTGCAAGCGGATAATTAAAAACACAGTACAAAAGCGATTATCCCTTGCCCAAACGATTTCTGCGTTATAACAAAACTTTGAATTATTTTAAGGCGGAAAATAAGCTATATCGCCATGATTAAAATTATTAGGAATAAAGTGTGACAGTGAGTAAACCGTGAAAATAACTTTATGGAAGTGATCTATGAAAATGTAACTAAGCTTAAATATTCAACATATTACTGGATTTTTTTTCCGAAAAGAAGCAATAAAATAAAATTTTTTTGTAATAGATTAGCGTTTCGCAGATGGCCCAGTTACATTAAAAATATTTTTTTGAGAATAAATGTTTCCAAAATTAAATCGTTTTATTTAAAACTGCACAATCCAAATTAACAACAAAAAATGAAGCGCTCGTATTGCAATAAAATAAAATCTAATAAATTAAACTAGTTAAATTTATTAGATTTGCTGGTGTTTATATACATGAGCACTTAATTTTTAAACTACGCAGCGTTTTTGAAACTGCTTTCAAAGTGAAGTCATTTTTTTTTTTTTTTTTTTTTTTAATCTCTATATTTATCCTCCTGACTCGCAGGAAAGCGACGGAGGCGCTATACATAGGGTAAGCAATTACCCCGACCTGCTTCCGGAGATGCCAAGATATTGCTGTCCGCTAGTAAGTTAGTAGAGATATTACTGCAATTTAGTACTGCTTGTCAAGACCACCAAGCAGGGGAAAGTGCCGTAAAGTGTCTTTCCCAAGGACACAACAGAATGGCGTAAGTGGGTTTTGAACCTAGACCATGCTGATCATCAGTCCGGTGCTTTAACCACTCGACCACGCTGCCGCCACACGACATTGTTAAACAATAAAAAATCTCTTCTTACTTCAATAACTTTAATACTTTTATCGACAGTCAGCTTTCTTATTGTATTTTAAATTCGTGTTTTGGCAACAAAACTATTGTTAAAAAATTACAACAACTGAGCTATAAACTTTTAAATTAGTTTTTAATTTAATTGGTAACTCAAGTGTTTGTGATAATATGAAACTAAGTATTGCAATAGATCAACTTTTAACTAAAGAAACAGTTTTGTTTATTTTAAACAACAAAACGATATGAACCCAATTGAATTTAAAAAATTTTTCATAAAAAATGTATTTAATAACGATACCAGAAACTTTATTCTAAAGAGATGTTGTTGCACAGTTTGTAATTAATTTATTTCATTCTTATCTTTGCTCTTTAATTGCAATTCATTTTTGGCTATAAACTACTATTTCAAAAGAGCAATTAATTTTTTATTTTTGAATTTGAAAAATAAATTTCAATGGAATTGAAAATTTTGTTAAATCTGTGTGTTTTGCTATTTTGCTGGTCTTGTAAAAATTTTACTTTTTTATATTTATAAACTCATTTGCACAACGTTTTTATTCATTCATTTTTTGAAACAGATCTTTTATAACATAAAAGATTGATACAAGTAGGTTTCAAAATGTAACCATGGCAATCATACCACTTCAAATGCAGCGCTTTTATTCATTTAACTTATCCCGATGATTGTTTTTACTCTCGTTTTACTTTTGTGCATATTATTTGAAAAATTGTGCAAGGTTTTTCTTGAATAAAAGTTAAATTTAATTTAAAATTTTTTGCAAAATCTTCTTAACAAGTTTTGTACCATATATGATACAACTATAAAAGTAACTGATTTTTCATTTTTTTCAATTTTTAATAGACTAATGGTTTTGGCTTCAAACTAATGACAATTCTTATTTTGAAATGATTTATACATAGACTTCCAAATAGTTTCTAACTTACGAAAGTGACTAATTTCTAATGTATTCTTACCATAATACACGCGCACGACCATTTGTCACTTATTCTTCAAACTCATTTGGTGCTTCGAATTAACTTCTTTCTTTTCAACCTTTTTTTTTTAAATTAAATCTTAAATCATCATCACCATCATTTTCAGGGAAAACATTGACTCAATTCAGTGTATTTCCCTTTGCCCACTTGTCCTTTTGAGGTTGCAGGGTAGCAGCTTAAGTTGGGATCTCCAAGCATTCCGATCTCCTGCAACTAGCGGCAATTTCGCGGAATTCCAAAACATGACCATGCCAGGGCTTCAACCTAAATGCTCCCACGAGTTTTGGGTCGCCTTTTAGGTTTTTTTCCGCTCGGAAGAGCATCCATTAGTTGCTTTGCTGTTCGCTCGAGGGACATTCGTGTCACATGGTCATACCAGCGGAGTTGCGATTCTTCTATGCAGAATAGTTGCGGTTCGATGTTGAGAGATTGACAAATGTCAGTGCTTTTAATTTTGTTAAGGGGGATAAACCTCTGACTTTTTGCAAAAAATTTATTTCGGCTGACTGTACTCGTGATTTCACTCTTTCGGTCATTACATAAGTGAGGATAGGAACAAAAACTGATCTGAAAACAGAAAACTTTGCTTTTGTACACAACTCTCGTTTCAGTACAACTGATCGATAAAGCTGGCGAATTAATGCACTTGCTTTTCCAATACGTGTGTCCAATTTGTCGTCCTGTCTACTATCACTCGAGCATGTGTCTCCGAGATACTTAAACTTTTCCGTCTGCTGGAACCTTACTCCATTTGTTTGGAAAGAACACTGGACAGGGTGCCTTAACAAACATATAATCTCAGTTTTAGCGGTGCTAATTTTCATCCCAGCATCCAAGCATGCACCAGAAAATCAATCAAGTGCATTTGGAGATTACTTTTGTTCGAGCTTAACAATGCAAGGTCATCTGCAAACAGCAGGCGCTAAACACCACACTTTCCAAATGTGATGCTACTACTGGAAGAACTGTCTTTTTTTATCTTTTGCATGTACATGATGAACAGCAGAGGAGAAAAAACACAGCCCTGTCGTAGTCCAACACTGAAACTAAAAGGTTTTGTTTTCGTGCCATTGACACGAACACAGACTTCTGACTATTTGTACAACAATTAGATAGCAGCTAATAGCTGACCTCTCACGTCATACTCCATCAGCACTGCCCACAGCTTCCTGGGATACGGTCATACGCCTTTTCAAGGTCTACAAAGCATGTACGTATACACATCTTTAGCATATTCCCACAATTTCTCATGAACTTGCTAAAGGGTAAAGATCTAACCGATTGTGGATCTTCCAGGACGAAATCCGCATTGTGCATTTTGAAGTTAAGGTTCGACTATTTGTTGGCATCTCTTTTCGAGACACTTTGCAGGAAGACTTGATAAAGAAATACCCTGTAGTTAGTGCATTTCTTCTTGTCTCCTTTTTTGTGAATAGGTATCAACACACTGATCTGCATTTCTTTGGTACCTTACCAGTTTTTCAAGCTACCTGGAACACACGGGTCAGCCAAAGAAATCCCAAGTTGCCATGGCCTTTAACATTTTGGGTCAAATGTCATCTTCACCAGGGGCCTTGCTAGCTTTTAAAGATTTGATTGTTGTTCTCACCTCTACTTCGGTAAGATAAATTGTTTCACCAATTTGTTCCTCGGATGTTTCCATATGTTGAACTGTTACTGGATTTAAGAACTCACAAAAGTGTTTTTTCCAACAATTTAGGATGCCCGTTTGATGCTTCAGAAGCATACTATTGGTATTCTCGATGAAGGTGGCAACTAGTGTTTGTTTACCAAGCAACGACTTATGGCTTACCAAAATACGTTGTTTGCCAATCTGTACATGACGTCTGTATCCAACTTTTGTCCAAATTCTTCCCATGACTTTTCTTTAGACTGTTTGACAATAGTGGCGGCAGTCCTACGTCCTGCGGAGTAACGCAATCGAAGCAGCTCAGATCACTTGTTTGTTAACCAAGCTCTAAACGCAGTTTTCTTTGCATGGATAGCTTTTTTAACTTCTTTTCTCACTATTTGACCTCCCACACGTTTGCAACCACAACTAGCAGCTGCGGATGTAATGAATGCTGAATTAAATAAATCCCACTCAGTCTCAATGTCTTCAGTATAATCAGGGAGTTGTTTGAAAAGGTTAGCAATTTTGCTTGCAAAAGGGTGTCTCACCTTTTTTTCGGCTAATATTTTCATTTTATTCTGTATGCTCTTAATGCTTTGAATCGTTTCCTTGTTCTTGGATGATTCATGTCACTTAAAATGCAGACGACTAGGTGATGGTCGGTAGACAGTTCAGTTCCTCTTTCACACGAACATCGACCACAAAAGAAAACAAGTCCGCTGAGACGATACAGAAATCCATGATAGAACACTGTCCCACTGAATCTCTATACCAGGTGTACTTGTGAATCTCTTTGTGTCAAAAAAAGCTATTCATTATGCACAGTACGTTGGTGACACAAAACTGTAGAAAACACTTTCTGTTTCTGTTAATGTCAGAGTCTTGTTTTCTTCCGATAACACCCTTCCATGCCTTGTGGTCAGTACCCACATGTGCATTGAAATTACTTAGTAGGACAATTAATTCTGCAGATGTTGCTTCCTGTAAGGCAACGTCTACTTCATCTACGAAAGGCTGGTACTATGCTTCAGCATTTGGTGGGTACATATGCAAACTGCAGAGTGACTGCTCTTGTAGCGGAAACTTAACGAGATAAACCCTTCCTCCGAGTGGGATCCAATCAGTGACACAGTGTGCCAGGCGAGGACTTACAAAAATGCCTATCCCTGCCTGAGCAGACATGGTTACATCTACACCTGAGTAGAAAAGCTTCCAGCTTTCATTCAACTCAACAGTATCAGAGCTACGACACTTGGTAGAGAAATTTCCAACTATATCAACATAATACTGCTCTGACTCCCAAACCAGTTTCTTTCTTTTCCATTAAGTGAAGTGACGTTCCAGTTTTCCATGCAAAAATCTCGAAGTTTGGGACCAACTCGAGTACAGATACTGTGCGCTGCTGCCATTTGCCTCCGCAAACACGTAGCGAATGCATTAATGAGTTTCCAGTTACGCTCAGTTTGTGGGGAGATGGTAACTTACTTTTCGAACGGGCCCCTCTGCCTAAAGCCCGAACGCGGACCTTTTTATTCTGCGCAACGCCCGATGCGATATAAATATTGTCATTCGAGCTATTTATTTTGCTATATTTTGTTTCATTCTGTTTGCGTTTATCCGTTTCATTCCGTTCTGTTTTATTTTGTTCATTTTGTTTTATTTTTATTCTTAAACTATTCTGTTTCATTGCATTTAGATATTAAATAACAAAAGAAATTCCTAAAATACAAATAGTGTACGCACGAGAGAAAGCAACAATTCATTCGAGTGGTAAAATACAGGGTGGCCATAAAGTCGCGCACCAGGTTAAAACTCACAATCTGTTAATTTTTTCAAAAACCATATACTAATTTAACAAGTTGATTTATTAAAAACGACACAAGAAAAGACAGATAACTTACAGATGTTCAAAGTGTTCACCAGGAGACGGTGTATGAAGATCTTGAAATTTTTACATTTACCTTGATGCGCGACTTTATGGCCACCCTGTACTTTTGGCTGAAGTATAACTATTCCTTTGAACTTCGGAATCGCAATCGTTAAACTTTTACGTTATTTGGCTCTTCACTTTCCTAAACTTCTATAAGTAACTTTTATTTCGCTTGTGTATAAATTTTCTCGTAATAGCTATTTGCAATTATTTATATGCTACATGCAGGTTTGCAAGTACAAAATAGAAATTAAAGTTTTTACAAACATATAGTAAGAATGGTCAAGTCAATTAACAAGCAAGTGCCGACAGACCTGTCTCGTCCTTATTAGGACTCGTCAGGACACTACAGCTTGTTGTTGACCCCAGCTGAAAAAGTTGAACTTAAACAGCTGGCACAACTTTCTGTTTGTGGTTTTTACACCTCAAACATCCAGTTGTGGATGTTTACACCTCAAACATTAAAGTTTTTGCCAATCAAGCTTAGCTTAAAGAGAGTTTCGCGATAAACTAACTAAACTCAAAACAATAATAATAACTTGGATGCATTTAATGGTTTTGAGCAAAAGTTGAATTTTTTGGTTTTAGTTAAAAAATTAATGCAGTTAAGGGATAACAATAAACAACACAGGTTGTTTCATAAAGAACTCAGACCTACTAGTTCTCTCACAATACGAAAAAGGAAGAGAAACCAACTTCCCTTGCTGAACAAGAATGGCTTTGCCTGGTAGGTATAGAGTCCTATTATGACAGCAAATGGGAGATATTTATGTGCAGTGTTGCTTATGCAAAAATTGGGCATATAAAAAATGCATTCCGTTTTTTTTAAAGTTATGTTTTTCATAATTGTGATACCAAAGAAAACCCAAAGAGAAATTAATAGCTCAGTGTGTGTTGGTTTAAGATGAGGGTAACACTTGATTTTTTCATGATATAAGATGATCAAGCTGTTTTGTAAAATCAAATCTGGAAATTGCATCCCTACCATTCGTTACTTATTTTTCCTTAAACACAGCTGCAGTAACTCTAACCTTATCGAATTGTATTTGGTGGTCGACTGTGAAGCAAAACTAACATCGTTGTAAACAGCTAACTGGACGAAAAATACGGTGCTATTTCTACTTGACGGGTAGGCTGATATAATACTTTTGTGTCGTTTTTTATCAATAAATTGTTTGTTTAATCTTGGCGTATAGCAAATTTTAGCAGCAACTGAGTGAGTGTCATTCACAAATAGCTGTGACGTCTTATCCCATTCCTTGTAACAACCAAGACAAATTTGTTGTCATACTTTTTTTCACTATTTTAAAAGCTCCAAAAACACGTTTATTGTTGCTGAATAACAAAAAAAAAACTCTAAAGTTATAAATGAAGGTTTTAACTAAAGAAAAAACAAAAAAATTAGTAAAATCGACCAACTATTCGCTAGATTATAAAGCTTGAAATTTGTAACAACCAGATCCGGTCTTTTATGTTTTTCGAAGCATAAAATGCACCTGTAAAAATGTTTTTTGGTAGAATGTAAGTTTTTATATGTGCAAATAATAGTTTATTTTAATTTGTTCAACACCACATTCAATCATACAATTGTCTGTTTTGCGTTAAAATTGATTATTTCAATGCATAACACTTGTAAATTGATTTTTTGGAACAGAAATATTTCTGGTACGCTACATAGCGATGGTAAAGTATTCTGCTCAGTTATATTTGGTACGCTTGAGCTTCTTGGTAGATCGTGCAAAACCAGGATGCGGGCAAAACTGTTTCTCTCTCCTTTATTAAATTCTTTTGTCGGGTATTATCAAATTTTGTCGCTTGCAAAAATGGACTTCAAAATATTTTATGAAATTTAAGATTGAATCAAACATGAATCGAAAATTGTATTAACCGCTAAATGTTTTCTTTAAACCCGTACCGAGCTGAGCAGAAACTAAACCCTTAAAAATAATAATTGCGAATCTGATCTGAAATATTAAAAATAAATTTATTGAATCTGAACCTGAACATGAATGTTATTTCAAACGGTTTGATTAAAACTGTAAAACGAATTTTTATAATACACTTATAAGAACAACTTGCATACAAAATAAGTTAAGAAGAAGGTTGTGTACAATCATTATGTTCAATGAAAAAGATGACTTCATAATCAAAATCTTATACGTACTACAAAAGACTGAAAATTAACTACATAATTACTGTATGAAGTTGTATATGCAGTGTAAAAAAGACTATTAGACTATTCATCTTAAATATGTTAAAAATAAATTTAATACTATTAAGAATAAGCTATGGAAATATATTTTTTTTATTTTCGTTTCCTTTTAGTTTTTTTCAGATAAAGGATTTGCTGAATTGTTTAATTTTAGTAATTACAATCTTTTAACTCTACCATACATCTAAATAAGTTACAAGAAAACTTGTCTACATATAAGCTAATGAAAATTTAATCGCAAATAAAGATTCTCGCAATGCTAATGAAATTAACTTTTTTTACAAAGTAAATGACCACTATTTATCCAGAAAAATCTAAAATTTCTAGTGTTTAACTCTTTTATTGAAAACAATAATTTTTTAGTTTTACGAGTATGTGTAAATATTACGCTCGTAGATCATTAAGCAACCTTAAAAGTTTTTCCACATGGACTCTAGTCATCCCTAACTTTAGTTCCTTGCCTCATAGCTGTAACTGAAACTTGGTTGAAGCCAAATAATTCAGAATCATTCATAAATTTTCATGGCTAGACATTTATTATTAATTTTAGAATTTAAATTCAAGGAGGTGTTATTGGCTTTCATTAAAAAAATAATTAGTTTAAACTTCAGGATGAGTTTTAAATATAATGGAGAAAAATTTTTGGGAATTTTGATTCATTGACGTTAAATTAAAAAAAAAACCATTACGTTTGGATGCATTTACAGGACTTAATGCAATGATATCGTATTACATTCTTTTTGAATATTTTAAATCATACTTTGAAACGTATCCAAAAGGAAGACTGTTTTGTATTAGGTGACTTTAATTACAATATAGTAGATTGTGAAAATCGTAGACTTCAACTTTTGTAGATCAATTGTTTGGTAATGAGTTTTTTCCTCTTAAAAACAAACCCAAAAAAATTACCAAAAGTGGATTTTATATAAATCATATATAAAGCAATTCTTTAATAAGCATTAAAGTAAACTGTGGTGTATTAGCCTTCCGTATATATCTCCTTGTCATAATGCGCACTTACATTAGCAAAATTTTCTCCAAAATATCCAACATATTGTCGCCATTTTACAGGACAAAAAATCAATGATTGTAATTCTCTGATGTTTGCTAATGATACCAACATCTTTTTCCAAAATAAAAAGATCAAGAAGTTTTGATGTTGGTAATATAGAATTTAGCTAGTTGATTAGTGGTTAATTGCAAATATAATATCAGTTAACGTCTCTAGAACTAAATATATTTTTTTAGAATTGCACGATCAAATTTACAAAAAAATCAAGCGCAATCAATCGTAAAATGCGTAAAATGCGACAAAATAAAATTGAACAAGTTAAACATATTAAAATTCTTAGTGTCTATAAACAAGAGCACTTATATTGGGCAGGAGGCATGAATCACTTAATATCTAAACTAGGTAGCCTTCTTGGAAGTGTTATCAAAATGAAGTTACTAATAGATAAAAACTCTCTTTTCCTACTTGGTCACTCTCTTATCAATAGTCAACTTTCTTATTGCATTTTAATAAGTGTTATGACAATAAAACTATGGTTAAAAGATTACAGCAGTTGTGATTTAAATTTGTTAAAATAATTTTTTTGGTAAATAGTAGTAATCAATAGCCAACATTTTATTATTTACAATTGCAAAGTTTTATTTAAAAAAACTGAACGTTTTTGACATTTTTTAGTCCTTGTCAAAGCATCTAAGTTAACAAACTTGACAATAGACCATAACACGAAAGTTACATGCAATTAAACTGCAATATACAGGGTGGGCTAAAAGTAGGTATATAGTTATAATCTATTTTTTTTATGGATGACTGTGAATGGTGAGAACTACTTGAAAATGCTTCATGAAGTGGTGGTGCCACGACTCCAAACCTAACCTAACTTCGATGAACTATTGTTTCAGCAAGATGGAGCATCTCCACATTATGTGTTAAGAGTAAGAGACTACCTTAACAAAGTCTTTCCACAGTGTTGATTTTAAAGAAGAGGTAGCATTAAATGGCCACGACGCTCACCTGACTGATACCAATGGATTTCTTTTTTGCAAAGAACAAGGTGTATGAGAAGAATCCCCAAACAGTAAATGAATTAAAAGATTACATTTATGACGAATTCGGAAAAGTGATGAAAAATGAAGTTGTGCTGCACTGTGTGTCAGAATTTTCTCGACAGGTGTGAAGAATGTTGCAATGTTGCCAGAGGACATTTTGAGCACCAGAGAGATTAAACAGTTTCTGTCTAAGATATTACTAGAATTCTTAAACTTTAAAAATGCCTAAATGAAAACTACAAACCTACATTTGGACCTAAACCATACATTTAATAACTGTATACCTACTTTTGGTTCATTCTTACATATAAAATAGTTTTTTCAAGTTTATGCTTACATACTAATTTAATTTAAAAGTAACAACACCTTAGGAATTATTATAGCAACAAAGCTACATTACAGAAAAAAAAGAAAAAAAAGGATAATAATTACAAGAGAGATTAAAATAGTTTTAGTAAAAAACATTAGTTATTTGCATTCATTTATTTATTTAATTTTGGTTGATGCTTTTTAATTAATAATAAAAGCTTTATGAATTTTACAGTCGTTGTTTGATAAACATTTCTTTGTAACAGCAAAATAATTTATTAAATTATCTCTTTTTTTAGATGTAAAATGAAATCAAACCTATCTATATACATTTTTAAAATAACTCAGATATTTTTAGAATCGAACTTTCATTTTTCTTACCATTATAATTTTGTTGAAGTTTTTGAACCACAACCGATGTATCTGAAACGTTTCGAAACATATTAAATGTCAACAAATAGCTTTTGCCGTCTGCAAATATTGCAAAAAATACATGCATTTTAACAATGTTGTCAAATTTATAATAAATAAAACGTTGCAAATCAAGTGAGCCCGCCTTTATTGTGAGTGCACTTTCATATTGTTACAACTGGTCATTGCCTCAAAGTCTAAGCTGAGCATTTTTTCTCTATCTTGTGTATGCAAGTGAAATATTAGTTGCAGCAATTTTTGGCACACTTACCTGGCTTTTATGAACCACCGAGCTGCAATTTTACTTTTTTTATAAAAGTAAAATAAAGTTAAACCTTTCTTGATATTTTTCGTATTTTACTTTTTATCTTACCATTATAACTTTCTTGAAGTTTTTGAAGGACAACCGATGTATCTGAAACGTTTCAAAATGTATTAAGTATCTAATAAAATTACTCATAAATGGTCGCTTAGTATCAAAGTTTAAAAAACAAACAAATAATGACAATATTAGCAAAAAATTTACCGAATCGATAGGCATTCAATTTCGGTACCGCTGATTATTGCAGTTTGATATTATGCGAGAATTTTTTTCTTAACATCACAAAAATTATAATTAAAATTTTGTTCCAAATATGCACAACGATCCTTTGAAATTTTATAGAAACTTTTTAAAGTTTTTAAAAATAACAATTAAAATTACGAGTATATGCTAATACTTAAAAACAAAAATCTCAAAAAAGCCTCGAAACAAAATATTGAAAACCTGTTTTTATTGGGTATTCTATTTTGTCTCGCAACTTTGTTTAGATTTATTATAGAAAGATGTGTAGGGAATCACTCCTAACTCTGCCACTGTTTCAATGAATATAACTAAAATCATTTTTGGTCCGTCATATATTTAATTGAACAAGAAAATGCACACGCAGGGCTAATTTGACCTCTTACCATTGTGGCAAATAATACATTACTATGCAAAAGTACAGACTCATTTGATTTCGACCAATATTACATTGGCACTTTGCTGTTTACAACCGCATTGCGCTAATTTTCAACAGCCAGGATAATTACTGGTGAAAATTGACTCGGTAAAGTGCAAACAACTGATTAGTAGTACGGAATTTGAAAATAGCTAACAAAAAACTTATCTCTAAGCTTTTCGTCCGACACTAGTCAGGAGATAAACGTCGGAATGCAGGAAAGAAAAATTCAATTGATTTTGTAATGAAGCTGAACTAAGATGAGTGCTTGTTTGAGAGAAGCGTCACAACACATAATCAACGCAAGAGTTTCAAGTTGTAAACAAACTCATTTTAGCGGCATAAATTTGGATGACATAATTTGATGTAAACGGCTTCTAAAGCAGATAAATGAAAAGACGAATAACCAAATGAAAGAATAGATAACTTTCCGTCACTTTAATTTTTGGCACAAACAGAGTTATCTGAAAGTTGTTGACCAATCCCAGATTCATTAAACATAACTGGAGTTGAAGATTTGCCAGAATGAGTAGAAATATTGCGAGAGTTTGGAATTTGGCCGGTTTTAATAAATTTTGGTACGTGTTGGCGAATTCTGTCCTGTAATCGTTGGAATGTGCGGCCTACGTACCGACTATCACAATGGCACAAAAATTATAAACTGCATTGCTTGAAAGCTAAGCAGGCAACATCTTTTTTAATTGCAGGAAGTAGTGGGCGAGATTTGAAAATAACACGTTGTTTTACAGCAAAGAAGCATTTTTCCACATTGGCTTTAATTTTATTTTCACTTCCAACCAAAGGAGTTTCCAATCAGGGCAGATAAAGATAGACGGTGCATTTCCTCACCGTATGTAAAGTAGGTGATGTAAAATTTTTTAACTTGCCGGAAATTGTTTTCTCAATGACGTGGTCGGGGTAGCCATTCATAAGTAGAATTGAAAATATTTTTCTAAGTTCAGCTTGCAGCTTGCAGTCTGAACTATGTACCTATCATTAAGGCTCGATTTACTAGGGTGGAAATTAAACTGATTTTTATTTTTCCAGGACTTAAAGATTTCCAATTCAGGTATTGCCCTGTAAATGTGAATTTACGGTAAACAGATGTAACAAGTTTAGAGCCCACGTTTCCATCTGTACATCGAAAAAAGAAAAAAATTAACGATTGACGAAAACTTGGCTGCCACGCTTCATCAAGTTCAAAACGATTTCAGCGCCACAACTTAATATTTTGTCTCCTACACAAAATAATTCTATCTCTTTATAGAATCATTTCTGAAAACAATCGCGCAAAACGATTTCAACAATTGTTGATCAGTTCAACTGAAACTTTGAATCTAAACTGAAATTTTAACTGGAATGTCTGGAATTTAGACTGGAATGACTGGAATAAAATGCAAACGAAGTTCGCACTTGTATAAGATCACGTCACATGACGCAAGACTACGGTAGAACATACTCGAAATTACAATTAAAGTTTAAAATAGAGTTCACACTCAATCATTGTTTGCTTTTATGAAGAAAACCCATCAGAAAATTGGAAAGTGACGGATCAAATAATTAGAAGTCTTGATCAGTGATAGCAGAACAATCGAGAAACACCTAGGCGCTAAAGTCACGTGCTCTTAATCTGATTGGTACGTGCTGAAGATTACAATTAATAGAATAAACAATTAAAGCAATCATAAAACAGCTCGCAAATAACTTCAATAAATTAAAATAACTGGCAGTTTTACTGACTATGCAATTACTAATTGGTTATAAAAATATTACGTCATATTAAAAATTTAAATTATTTAAAAAAACAGAAAATTAACTATAGATTTGTGAAGTTAAAATTATTGTAAATAAAGTGTGATAATTATTTAAGTCAAGGTTTCCCAAAAAATGAAGTTTTCCCAAAATTAAAGCTGTTTAATAAGGACAAGCTACCACTTGAAATAGTTATTGGTGAGCATCGTGTGTGTTTAGAATTTGTACAGTAGTCTATGTAAAATTTTTAATCAATCTTAACGAGCTACACTTAAATGTTTTTTTCAAGAACACAACATCATGAAAGTAATTATTGATTGTTTATCTTAGTTATCCAAAATTTAATTTTCAGCTAGTTCTACTTAAAATAATGTTTTTGTTTGGTAAGGACAAAGTTTGTTTTTTGTTGAGGAAAAAATTAAAGGTTATATTTTTTAAAATTCTAGTTTTGAATTATTTAGTTTAGATGCTTGTAGAGGTAAAGAGCCTGAAGTGATGCAAAAAGCTGTGATGAATTCAACACACTTGTCATTTTGAGAGTTTACTGCCAAATAACAAGTTATATTTTCTTAGTATCTTTTGTGGCAAATTTGTCACATATGGGCTTAAAAGATTAACATAGTAATTGAAAAGCTTGAAACTGTGCTTGTGGTAGTTAAATGAGAACAACTAAAAATGATCTTCGTTTCATCTGCGTTAAAAGTTAACAATTCAAGCGATGATTCTGAATATTTTAAAGAGATATTTTTGAAAACAAACAACATTTTTTAGTCGCAAAAAAGAAAGAAATATTTTTACATAGGCAAGGCCAGAACGAGAACGAGAAAGATAAAGTGTTATGAAATATATTAATTTTTCCATAAAGCTTTGGAAACTATTCCTAGCTATGTTATTTCAGAACTCATAGTGAAAGCTAAACATCTTTACACAATAACTGTAAAATGTACAGTACTTTTGCCGAGGTGTGAGAAAAAGAACAGAATTGTAATAAGTGAAGAAGCAGTGAAGTAGGTCGAAGAAGTCGCCAAATAAACAATGCATCCAGCAACATTTTAAAACAACATAAAAACAAAGTTACAGAAAGGGTTGCTTTTTTCTCTGCAACTGGATGAATAGGCCGATATTAAGGGAAAAAACCAATGCCAAATGCATCAAAGAAGGATTGATGAAAAAATTTTTTATTTTGAAAAAAACTTTTTCGCAAGCTACAAGAAAAAATATTTAACGCCACAGACTCTTTCTTTAATGAGCAAGGACTGTCATAAAAAATTGCGTTAGTCTTTCCACAGACGGCGCAGCGTCAATGATTGTAACGCAACAGACATTGCGAACCGCCAATTGTTCACACAGTTAGCGTTTTTTCTGTGCAACAATTTGGAGTGCCACTTCTAAAGTCGTACGTTGCAAATATTGCCATCCCCAAAAAAGTTTGGGAAACCCTGACCTAAGCACGTATACCATACTTATCTTGAATTATTTTGGTTTTTGTATACATTAAATCAATATTGACTGTCACCTTTTGAGGTAGGTTGTAAAAGTCGCATTTCTTCAGCAAATGTAAAGTCCTGTTTTAATAACATTAAATTAAAATTTTTTTTATTTTATGAAACACTATGTAGAATATAAGAGTTAAGGACCCATGGAATTACCTTTATTGAAAATCTGCTTTCCCATTTAAAATAAACGCATTTAGTCGATGTTCTATTAATTAAGTCTACTCAATGAATGTTTTTCTTTTTAAGTTTTGCAAAAAGTTTCAGGAGCCCTACATTTATTATTTTACTTTTTAGGTTGAAACATATTCATTTAAGCAGCTGATTTAGGTAGATATTTGCAAACATTGGAAGACTCGAATTATGGTCTAAATCAGGGCTTCTTAAACTTTTTTGTTTTTGAGACCCCGTTTTAAAAAATAAAATTTTTTGTGACCCCAATTAGTGGTGGATATTTAAAATTAGGGGCCCGAGGCAAGAATTCTCAAAAATTGGTGTTCTCTAAAATCCAAAGAGGGTTTTGATCTCGCACTTTGCAATTTTTCTCCGAAAATCATAATGATCTCTAAAAAAACAGGTCTTCACTTTGAATCGATCTCCTTTTTCCGTCTTTTCCTCCCAAAATCATGGTGATCTCCAAAAAAAAGTCTTCACTCAGAATCGAAATGCGATTTATCTATTTTCGTCGCTAACTTCAGGTGTTCTCTAAAAAAAAAGGTTCACACTCAGAATCAAGCTCCAATTTGTCAATTTTTGTCCCCGAATTCTCTGGTTTGCCGATTACATGTGCAATAACCTTAATTTTTTCCAAAAGTTCCGCGGCACAACTTGGGATTTTCAAAGTTTTGCGGCACAAAGGACAAAATGCCAATTTGTTTCACAACGCCAAAATTATTTTAGGCGACCCCATTCGGAGTCGCGAAATTATTTTAGGCGACCCCATTTGGAGACCTGGTCTAAATTGTGAATTTTGACCAAAATCAGCGACGTTTAAAAGGTTACACAATAAAAAAGTTCAAAAGTAAAAGTGAATAAGACGATGTTCATTAAATCTTGTCGGTGTAACTGTATACATTTTGTATACCCAAGGAATTTCTTGCTGTGTAACTTTCATTAGATGTGGTTTTGAAAGCACTCAGTAAACTATTGATAAGGATAATGAAGTTATATTGTTGGGATTGAAAGAACTTAAATTTCGGCTTCACATTTTTGTTTTATCGAAAAAGTTACGTTGACGTATTTCTGTTTAGATTTTGTAAACAATCTATTTTGCTAAATTTGTCGTAATTTGCAGGCCTAAATGATGCATATTAACGGAAAAACGGGAAGAATACGCACAATTGTAAATGAAGTTAAAAGATTACCTAGTAAACTTTATCTATAAAACATTTTTCTTTTAAAACATTCTCTATGGATACGATGAAAGCAGAATTAGAAAAAAAGTACAAGCCGGAAGTAGAAGGTTCATCTCAATTTGGCACGGGATGTTGCTATCAATTCCTAGAACCTTACTTTGTAACAAGCATGGATGTAGCATCAACAACTTTCTTTTCAAGTTACACCTTGCCCAACTCCTCCTACAAAAAAATCTGACTTTATTGGCAACAATACGAAGGCATCATCGCAAAGTATTCAGGCCATTTAACAGAAAAATATAAATTTGTTGTGGCAAGGTTTATTTGACTACACAAATGAAATATATCTGTTTGCTTATCAAAAAAAAAAATCCTGTCATGTTTCTTCATTTTAGTCTTACAGATAACTTAGTACTGCAAATGAAACCCCCCAAAAAAAATAATCCTGGACTATAACAAAGAAATACAGCGGTGCAACTTAATGAAAATTTGGATGGATTTTCATGCCGAAGAAAAACAAATAGAAGGACACTTTTTTACAATATCATTGTTGCTGCATTGAATTAGATGAACATTTTATTAAGAGAACTGGAAAAATAAGCTATTAAAAAAGCGCTTTTGAAAAATCCGACTGTAGACAAGCAAAATCTGCTGTAGGAATACGTCTAAGTTTTTTCAATTAAAAACAATGTAAAAAGCGCAGCTGTTTTTGTGAAATTTTCTACGTCAAGTGGTCTTGTAGAGTTGTCAACAACTACCGAAAAAACTTGTCTGATGCGATCAAGAGTGCAAACAAATTTCATGCTTAGGTGCAATGATCTTGGTCCAAAGGTATGTCCGAGTCATAAGCGGCCAGCCAAATACTTCAAGTGCAGACATTACGTTTCAGTTGTAAACTACTAATTTTTTGTCAATGTTAATTTGGTATTAGTTTTTGTTAAAATGCACTATATTTTAAAATAATATTGCCATATACGAAAATAAACTATTTTTTATTAAATTGTGTATCAAATGTAAACAAAAATACTACAACGTATGTAATTTTAGTAATACCAGTAATTGCCACAATTTTATTTATTTGATCGTTTGATTTCCAAAGAGCCAAAAAAAATATGTCGCAAAGAAGTTGAAATTTTAAAAAGTATGTTTAACTATAAATGCCAACTACCATAAAAGGTTTTTTTTGAACTGTGACCAAACGAATAAAGTTTTTTGACAGCCAATGTCGCATATAAGCTGCTTAGTAATGAAATTTTTTCTAATTTTTGAGCATTGCCACTCTGGTCAGTCAAATTAAAGCATAGTAATTACAAACTAAGTCTAGTTGCCAATTTACTCAAGTTGCTTTGCCAATGCTACGGACAGCCAAGATCAATCTCATAACTTGTAAAAGTCATTAGGCAACCGTGGGCTTTTACTTAATTTTTTCTGTGCAGAATTTGATTGCTCTGCGAACTATTTAATAATGCTTTAAAAAGAACTATAGAACTAAAAGGTATTTTGTGAATCCGAGAAACTCAAAGGACGGACAGGCTAAACGATTGTGCAACAAATCTATTTGCCCTAAATAACAGCTGGGATGTGAAAATGCTATTATTGATTTTGTGTGAGGAACAACACAATCAACGCTTGCTAAAAAACTTCACATGTTCTACCGCTGATAATAAAAACAAAAATTATCAAAGTATTTATATTAAAATGATGTTTCGACGATTAGAAATTAACCGACATCTTCAGAGTTTAAAATATATACAATAACAACTGCTAAAAGTTCGTCATCACTAACAGTAGAAATGAACCCAATTAACGCTTTCATAACGCTTACATAACTGCCACCGTAAAATGTACTAAAATGATTGATAGGATACAAAACGAATTAAATCATTTCTTCCATAGCAGACAGAAGTAAAAATCTTAATAAATTTTATCCCCAAAAAAGTTTGTGTAAACCAAAGTTGATTAAGCAAACATTGATTGAAGGAAAAAAGTAACCTCAATTGATTAACAAATTTATAAATATTGATTCTATCATTGCCATTTGCTTTGGTTTCGAAAAAATCACGATTTCAAAAAATGAATCTTCTATTGCCTTACTAAATTAATTTTTTCCCTTCCTAAAAGTATAGTATAGATGAATTCCTTTTTACCAATAACAACTAAAATAAAAGAAAATAAAAAATTAGAATTTAAAAATCAAAGCATGATATTAATTTTGTCATTTACAAATAAGCGTTAACATTAATTATCTGAATTTTAATTTGTTGTTTTGTTGTGCAATTACGTTAAAAAACTTACTTGGATGAACAAAACAATAACACCTGCTAAAAGGACCAGACCAAATATCACAGCAGCTGTAGAAAACCAACAAGACTTGGGAAATTGAAGTTTTTTTGTTTTTCACCTGTAAAAATCACACAAAGAACAAAATAACAATGACATTAAGTTTACAAGGCTTGAAAACCTTAATAATAACACGAGACAGTGTCACTCTTTGTTTTTTTTAATTTTCAATTCATTCAATTTTCGAAACAATTCAAAAATTTTTTAAAAAAACATTTATTGGTTTATTACAACTGTGATAAAATTGCAATAAAAAATTAAATATTTTCCCCTTCTTTCTTAAGCTTGAATAGATAAGACTATAACCTCAAAAAAATTTTTTTTTAACTATGCTGTTGGAATATTTAACAAAATTATTTTGCTAAACTCAGCAAAAATCAGTAATATTTTTTGCCTAAGTTACAAAGTTTGTTTATTACACACAAATTTATAACTAGGTGTATTCCTCACACACGCAAATTGATATTGCTGTCATTAAAAGTCCCTTTGTCAATATGTTTTAAGCGACATTTCAAGAAAAAGCATTAAATTTTTATGAATTTTTTATGAAGTTTTTTGTTTTTCTCAAAACTCAAAAAATGACTTCGGAATTTATTTTATTAGCAATAGGAAATTTTTAAAAGAATCAATATAATTCAAGATTTTTGCAACAATTTATCAATTTCATCAAAATAGAAATCTTTATAATAGGCTAAAATTGTTAAGTCAAAATAAAGATTAAAAAAATTTTAGGTCAAAAAATGGACCTAGTTATTCGGTAGCTGTGTATAAAAGAAAACTAGAATCTTTTATTTTGTTTAAATCGATGTTCCAATGTTAAAGTTGGATTTTTACTTAAATCAAGAGTTATTTTTATCAACATTTTCTTTCACCAAAAGAGAAATTCTACATACCCATCATTATGCTCTCGTAATCTGATTCTTTTTCGGAAAAATTTGTCGTTGTTTCTTCCATTCTTTTAATCACTATATAAAAATTACTTTATGGAACAGCAACATACAAAGTATTCTCGGTTAAATTAACAAGTTTTACCTCTCTATAAATCCAAATTAAAATAAAATATTTAAATTTATTTAAAAAAAAGAATTAATTTCAAAATTAAAAGCCGAAAATACAAATTTTTGGCAAAATTTTTAAGATTTTGATAAAAAAAATCAAAACTCAAATGATAAAAGTTTTCATAATTGCCACTTGAATTTGGAATGCAAAATTACTAAGATTTTAGAAAAATAGACAAATGTGGCTGATAATTTAAATATGAATATTATTTAAAAAATACTTTTATAACATAGCGAGCCATTTGTAAACAAACATAAACAAGTAAAAAGCAGTTTAAAACAAGTTTGCACTGTAAAAGCAAAAACGTCAATAAATGTGATCACTGGAATTACCAGGATTTTGAACTACCTAGAATTAACAAACGCGTCAATTAACGCACGCGCTGTTTCAGCAATAAAACACTTAACTCAGTTCTTTTAATTCAAAAAATTAAATTTTGAATTGAAAATTTACAAACTGTGTCTCTCTCTCTCTCTCAATCCAAATTAAGTGTGTGATAATTGTCTCTGATAAATAATTACCAATAGTGAGCAATTACTAATTATCATTTCTAGTGACTAAATACTAAAGACAAAATAATTCTGTCTCTGGTTGCATGCGATTGAGAAATTATGCAAAATAAAAAAAGAGCAAAAGTTGAAAGACAAACAAATAAGCGGGAAATATACATTTTGATATGATGTTACCGTTTTACATTGTTTAGTTTATCACACTGTTTTCTGGAAATTACATATAGATATCTCTTTCAGCGTTTTTCCAAGCAAGTTTTATAAAATTATTATTTTTATTCATTTTGTCTTCTTGCACTAATACATATTAATAGTTGATCTAATTCCGGCAACAGGACTATCTGCTATTTTGACGATGTTTGTAGCAAATTCTTTCTTCGGGTTCATCAAATAGCACTCACGATCTAAAGGCGTTGTTTGCTTTTAGTAAAAAAATCGAAAGAGTCAAGTAATTGTCACTGGTTAAGTTGTGGTCTTTCTTGAACAAAGTTGTCATATGTTTCATGGCCACGTCAGTTATGGCGCGCACATCACGCTTCCTGCTCTCGTCGTTTCTTACAATAACAAACCATTGACTAAATAATGTAGGTAATTTGAACGTAAATAATTATTTGAAACTCTTTCTGTATTGTATTAACTTATGGTGTGCCTTACACCGGAGTGACTGTACATCAGCGGTAATGTTAGCATTAAGCCTAAATACGTTTTGACAACTTTTAAAAGGTTGAAAAAAAGACTTTAAAAAATTATCATTTTTTGGAATTTGTCTCTCAGACTTCAATTTGTAGTTGGTTGCTCGTATCCTCAAGAAATTTTTGATAAGGAATGGTTTCCTACAACCTATTTTCACAAACTGAGGATGAGTAATATCTTACCAGCAACAACTTTACAAGAAATAATAGACCAAACGGCCTTTTTGAGTCTTATAAAGATTTCTTCTAGTTTGGATCACCTGCGGTAACTATCTATAACTTTTCGGAAATTTTGATTGGCATAGTTTTATTACAAAAAATTAAAAACAGCGAGAGAGAAGTAACAGAAACGAGGTTAGAGCCATAATATCATGTAGTATCCTCGTTGAATTATCAGTATATTTTGCTGCTGCAAGCACCTATTAAAAAATCAAATTAGCCCAAAAGCCCAGCAACATGATCCATCTTTACCCAGCGAAATCTGCTTATCATCTTCTTCCTCAGCATTCGTTTTCTTCTTATTTAAACAGTAAATCCGGAATCTAATCCGTCATCATTGTCGAAATAAAAGAATTCTTTTTCGTACAAATTCAATTTCTTTATCATTCATTTCGTCATCAAATTGTTTCCCCGATAAAAAATTTGTAAAAGTAGTTTAGCGGCAATTTTAAATTTTGAAAGAGAGTAAGTTTACGCGACAGTATATTCTTGAAAACAAAACAATATAGCTATCCAATATTTCATTAATTCCATTGAAAACGTATGAAGATTTACTTAATTTTAACAAAATATAAACTTATGTACAGTACCATATTGTCACCATTTATATATAGTTTTAATCTTAGCATTATAACTTGGTAGTTAATTTTTAGTTTGTTTTCCACTAATTTTAGGTTTTATAATGACTTAATCTTTTTCATGTAAAACAATGGTTGCATAATCGGTCTACAAAACCCACACTTAATTTAATTTATTTGCAAGTGGTCTTATAAGTGTACAGTATAGCAATTTTTTCTTTTTGTTGCTTTAATTCAAAGCTCATGTCTTGTAATTGTGACATGACCTTTGAACCGTCTAGCATTTGTTTCTTTCTCTGGAACATCGGTGAACGAAATTTTACTGTTAAATCAAAACTACAAATTATGTAACTATTTGTCTTCTGATTGGTGCTGTGTTGGTGTATGTATATTGTTTGACCGATTGTGAACTTAATATAATTGTTGATTGAAGAAGTCTAGTATAATCTCGTAATTTTTGTTATACTGTAATTGCGTAACATGGCTTGATTTATACAAATAATCTAAATTTTTTATCCTTTATTTTATTAGAAAAACACTTGAAATCGCTCGTGTTTCTGTACTTTTCTAGTTGCAGCTGTTTAATAGTCAGTGGTGATGACTTAGAATATTAATTTTAATGTGAGATACAGTTGTTTTAGGCAGTGTAGAAAATGAACTATTAAGTTTAATATTAGCCATCGTGATGTTAATTTATTTTTATGGTTTGTCATTGATTAATCGTTGTGTTAATTCTGCAAATTGTTTTGAAGTTTGGTGAAGTTTAGTTTGGAAGTCACGTTTTACGAGAATTGTTCAAGTTCTCTTGATTTTTGTCAATAATATATTTGTCACACTTCATTTTATTTTCAGACTTTTGAAGTAATTTTTAAGCTTTCGATTGAGACTCCATCTTTCCATTGTTACCTAGTGATTGCGTAATGGTTACACCTCCCCGTACTTAATTTATTTTGTCTGCAAGATGTTCTTAACAGTCATTATAAATAGAGTTGTTTTACTCTTTTATTCAAAGCATATCGATTGATTGAATTTGAGCATTGCGACTTTTTGCGGCATTATTACGTAATTTTTCTGGTATGTTCGGGGTGAGATTGGTAAATTTGATTAATATTAAGCTAGTTCTTATTTTGTAGTTAGAAAATATGTTTTTGTACTTGATCATGCCCTGGTGTTTTGACGTCATAGACGGCTTTATCCGATTGCTTAATTAAGCATAAAAATTAATCTAAGAATACTCGTTCTTTCAAGTATGTTCGCTAGTTATATAGTAATTTTTATTGATTCGCAAATATAGCTTGCAGTTTGTTTTTCATTCATTTTTGCTGATTGAGTCTTGCTGAGTGTTTGTTTCTGCTTAAAGGGTTAGAATTGTTTGGTGTTGCCAGTGGCGTAGCTAACCATTGGATATTGTGGATATATCCAAGGGCGGCATGTTGTTGAGGGCGGCAAAATGTAATGACTTTATTAGCAATTCTTTTTTTCGATTGTGACGTGCGGTGCTCCTGTGAAGGCATAGATTGCTAATCACTTTGCTGAAGTCATGTCGGCTGTATGCCCGGGCACTGTAGAATTTGTTTAACCTATAGGTTTTGGGAAAAAAACATTAAAGATTTGACAGTTTTACGCCAGACTTAGTAGGTTATAGTTTCTGATTTTTTTAAGTTAATTAATTTACGTAAAGTTAGCCTACCAATAAAAAGAATAAAAGAAAGTGGAGCTTCTTTCTGAAAAAAAAAAATGAAAGCTAGCGAAGAAGAGCTGAAAGAGAATGAAGGAGACATTTTAAAGTTTGTAAACATTTCTTTACAGTCCTCATTCTCTTCAGCTAACGAAAGTGATGAGGTTAGCAGCTTCTGAAAATCTCTACCTCACACGGAAACGGAAAAAACCGTTGAACTTGAGCAAAATAATCAAGAAGTGATCATTGAAAGTATTCCTACCAACGAAACGCTTATAGCTAAAGATAAAATTGATGATGTGGCTACTTGTGGAGATGTGACTACTATGTGGCTAGTGTGTGGCTGCTTGGTGTGGTTACGATGTGGCTATTTGGTCAGAAGTGATAACTCATTACATGAAAGTTGAGATAGTCAAAGCAGGACCTGAAAGATATCAGAATAAAGAAGGACCGCTCAAGCCAGCAATTAGAATAATTAAAGAAGGAGACAATGAGAAGGAGTCGTTAAAGTTTTTGAGTAAGAAGTGGTTTTATAAGACCTTAAAAGGGTCTTATAAAACCACTTCTTACTAACAAGCAAGGGCATGACTAATAACCTTTACCAACAATCCAAAATAAGTTAATTGAACTTCTTGCAAAAAAAGATAAAACATCTCATTCTGGAGGAAATAAAGGCAGCAAAATATTTTTCCATTTTACTGGATAGTACCCTCGACGTCTCTCATATTGATCAAATGGCTCTTATTGTTAGATAAGTAAAAGTTGACAGCAGTTAGGTACAAATAAAAGAGTCTTTCCTAAATTTCTTTCCACTGCACAGAAAAAACGCAGATAAAATTATTAAGTCTATTCTCGATGAGCTTCAGCAAAATGGTTTGGACATAATGATGTGCAGAGGTCAAGCGTACGACAATGCTTCCACCATGGCTGGAATCCGTTCTGGAGTACAACGCAGAATAAAACAAGTTGATTCTAAAGCAATATTTATTCCATGTGCTAATCATTCGCTTAACCTCGCAGGCGTTCACGCAGTGGCATCATTTGAACATTCTGCAACATTTTTTGCTATTGTGGAAAGGGTCTACTCCTTTTTTCTGCTTCTACTCAAAGATAGGAAGTGTTACTTAAGCAGGTACCAATTGTGGTAAAAAGAGTGCATTAAACGAGCTATGTGATCAAAACGAAAATATTGATACACGAGGACAAGCTCGTGGCATATTGGATGAAATTCAGCGATTTTCTTTTGTTTTTTTTTTACAATTTTGGATGGAAGTTGTAAGAGCCAAAAATATTTACAGCGAAGAGGTTTGTCACTGGAAAACTGTTCCCACAAGATGAATGCTTTTATTGCTTTTTTGGTCAATGATTGCAATGTGCTGGTTAAGCAAAGTATTAAAACTGCTATCAAGATTTGCGCAAAGCAAAAATTCCGATTGAAGAGCTACGTTTCCGAAGGAAGAAAAAGATGCCTGGGAAACAGCAAATTCAGTGATTTTCTTTTGTTTCTTTTTTACAATTTTGGATAGAAGTTGTAAGAGCCAAAAATATTTACAGCAAAGAGGTTTGTCACTGGAAAACTGTTCCCACAAGATGAATGCTTTTATTGCTTTTTTGGTCAATGATTGCAATGTGCTGGTTAAGCAAAGTATTAAAACTGCTATCAAGATTTGCGCAAAGCAAAAATTCCGATTGAAGAGCTACGTTTCCGAAGGAAGAAAAAGATGCCTGGGAAACATGCAGAAGACGTAGGTCTCTCGGCTGTTGAGGAAATCAAGAGATGCATGCTACAAGCTATAAACCGATTTTGGAGTGAAGCAGAAAAGCGGTTCAGTGAAATTTGTATGTTAAATGAAGTATTCGGGTTCTTAAATCCTCACGCGTTGTTGCGAAGCGAAAATATCGAAGAAGATATAAACAAATTTAAGAACATATATGCTGATGACGTTAATTTTTTTGAATTAACTTATGAAATAGCTAGGTTCAATAGGCCAGTACAATCCAGCGGCACTGCATTTAAAAGTGATGCCACATTGCTGGATGTACTGCAGTGGTTAACCAAATATCGTTTATGAGAATCAACACTTTATTTATTTTTGTGTCTTGAGCTTTACCTCACTGTTGCTGTTTCTATTGCAAGCTGTGAAAGAAGTTTTTTAAAGCTTTAATTGATACAATCTTACTTGAGATCAACTATGAGTGAAAGCAGGCTGTCTGCTTTAGCAATCCTGTCCACTAAAAGTGATTTCGTCGAGATGCTATCTTTTGAAGATATAATTTCGAAGTTTGTTTCAATAAAGCTTGACGTATTCAATTTTAAACTTTTCATAAGAATTAAACTATCACTATTATTTTTGTATTGCGTAGAACTTCATAAATATATTCTTCGTTTTGATGGTGTTAAAGGGCAGCTGTTCGTGCAAAAATCCAAGGGCGGCAGGTTACGTTGCTACGCCACTAGGTGTTACTATTGCAATGTTTAGTATGTTAGGATTAGGAGATTTGGTTCTAAAACTAACCCTAACACAATATTACAAGCCAAACTTATTTAAACAAAATTTATTAATTAATTATAAAAACACATCTCCGTCCCAGAGCAGCGGTGCAACATTCTCCATAATTTTGTTGCCTGTTTTCAAAATGGTATACAGCCACGTCAGTATATATAACAAGCATCACCGAATATCCTAATCATTGAGCGTGGGACAAAGAAACACTGTCGCAAAATTTCACACGATAAATATTATGAGAAGCGGAGCACGATTGATAAAATAGAAGCATAAGCTCGAACATAAGGTAAGTACGCTGCAACCACGCATTCAGCATACACGAATCAGGACAAGTTGTTTAAAGGTAAGATTGGCGTCTTGGAAGTTAATTCTATAATGAGATAAAGTTGTTTGGACAAACTATTAAGTTTACATTATTTGCCATCGTGGTGCTAATTATACTGGGTGGCCGAAAAGTCCCAGGACACTATACATGTATTTTCAATAAAACACAGTATTTTATAATGAAACACACAGAAACGTATATATTCAACAAAAAAGAGAACTTTATTAGAAACACAGCAGAAAACAACTAGAGTAATTTAGTGGTCTAGGGGATCAGTATGTTGGCCCTCATTGTTCTTGCACAATTCCATTCGCCTCCATGTTCTTTGTGCCATTTTTTGGAGAGAATTCCTTGATACGCTAGCAAAAGCTGCAATAATCGCATGCTTTAGCTGATCAATGGTTTCGTATCTAATACCAGAAACTTGACCTTTAATAAAACCCCATAATGAGTTGTCTGGAGTGGTCAAGTCGGGGCTTCGTGGTGGCCAAGCAAAAGAATTTGATCCGCGGCCAATCCATCGATCAGGAAACTCTGCATTTAGCAGCGCTCTCACAGGAAGTGCAAAATGTGCAGGTGCACCATCTTGCTGTAGCCATACACGATCCTTAATACCAAGTTCTATTAACTTGGGAATGAACCACTTTCTAATCATATTGGCATATGATTCCTGGTTGACATTGCCATCAAAGAAATAAGGACCAATCAAATGTTCAGATGTCATTGCAGCCCAAATCATGACATGAGGAGGATTATTTTCAAGTTCTTCTTTGTAAAAAGGGTTTTCTTTAGCCCAGAAATATATGTTTCGACTTTTAGAACTTTTATAAATGGCGCATTCATCGCTGAATATTATCTTTCTGTGATTTCTTTGACCATCAGGAAAGCGATTTAAAAATTTCTCACAGAATTCCTTTCTTCGATCCATATCTTCATCTGACAACTGATTTACCGACATGGGCTTATACGCTTTGACATTCAAGTCCTTTTTCATATGATCCATCATGGTAGCCCTTGGTATTCCAAGTTCAGCAGAACGTTTTCTGGTGGATTTCTTGGGAGACTGTTGCAGTGATTTTTGAACACCAGCACACGTTTCCTTTCGTGTTTCAGGCCTGCCACTTCTTGCCTGATCCAGAACGCTACCTGTTTCAAAAACTTTCTTCTCCCACAGATACAGATTACTTCTTGATGGCGCGGGCTTTCCAAATCTTTCTGTGAAAGCACTTCGAATATCTTCCATAGTCATGTCATTCCTGATGCGGTCGTGAACCCAAACAGCAGCAATTAAGCGCTCCTCAACAGTAAATACACTGATGTCACTCATGACCTTAAATAACCTGAAAAAATAAATCAAATAAATTGTTTTAACAAGATTAGAATATTAAAACTGCATTTAACAATATTTAACAGCATTAAAATATTAAAAATAGAGTGTCCTGGGACTTTTCGGCCACCCTGTACTTTAGTTAGTCAGCAAAATTGCTATAAGTTAGTTGTCAGCAAAATAAATACTACTTATAAAGTTAGTCAGTAAAATTGCTGAGTAATTATTTGCGATTATCGTGACTGTAAATTGCCTTGTCGTCGTCGTCGTCGTCGTCGCTTGAAGCGGTATCCACTCCAGGTCAGACACAAACAGGACTGGGGCCGAGGGTTTATCCTTTTACTACCCCAGACTGCTGCACTGCCTGGATCAGACGCTGGCAGTGATGTCATTAAGCCAGCATCGAGTTTCGTCATCCAAAACCGTCAGACCTCGTGCTCCATGTGGTGCCCGATGTATAGGGCACGCTGTTAGTACATGGTCTGCGGTTTGCTCAGAGGCGCCACACTCGCAATTCGGTGAAGGAGCGAGACCCCATTTGTGCATGGACGAATGGAATCGCCCAACACCAGTCCGCAGGCGGTTGAGCTTAACCCAAGCTGCTCGGGGTAAGCCCATCCCAACAGGCCTGGAACCGGTCCGGGGCACAAAAGCACGGAGCCTGGAAGCACCTTCACAGTACTCCGCGTTCCATTTAAGATTTGTCCATTCAGAGGCGCGGATGCCAAGTCTGGCAAGGTTGTCCAAGAGATTCCGCGCAGCTGGCACAAACGGGCGTCTGGATCTTAGTCTCACTCTCTGTAAATTGCCTTGAAGTTTGTGAAGCTTGAGAGTCAAGTTTTAACGAGAGATAATCAAGTTTGTTGGTTTTAAGAATAACACATGTATATCCTTTATAGATGGAAACTGTGGTTTCTTGCTATCTCTTGAGGAAGGTTTTTAAGAGAATTCTTTTGTGCTTAGCCAGAACTAACTGTATTTATAACTTCAGTCTCGTGGCAAACTATTCTTTGATCCGGTATGAAAATATAATAATGAATCAAACACAGCTTTGTTTTAGCGCTGGTGTTCGGGTTACCAAGTTTAACTTGTCTTTTAACCCTTATTTACCTAGGATATTTTATTCTGATGACTACCTAAGGGGGGGTGCTCGGAGGACCCTAAGTTTACATGTCCAATACTCTTAACAGACAGCAGCTGCGCATTTTATTTTTCGATATGTTAGAAAAAATTTATTCTAGTTTAGTCAAATTTTTTTACTTTTAATACATTTGCTATTAATTTCTTTTTTTTTTGCATAAAGTTAAAGGTCATCGAATTTTGGTTGATTACTTTGTTTTGCGACATAATCGGATTAGTCACGGTCTGCTGCAAAAACAAATAACTACTACGTGACGCAGTAATCTTGACTGAAAAAATTCTATCTCGCTACAAATAATATCTAAGACTGAGATAAATAAAATAAACAAAACTTTGCTTTAGTCCAGGTGTTTTGGTTACCTAGTTTAGCTGGTACTGTTAGATTCCCGAGTAAAGTTGTGATACACAATAATGATGTAAAATTAAATAGCTTCAATAAACTGACAAAGAGCTACAGTTTTTGCGTAAAATATAAATGAAACCATTACTTCAAAATGCAATAAGATTTGTGTTACACAAACAGTTAAATGGCCAAAAGGAATAATTTGGCAAAAAATAAAATAGAGAAAAATTATTTCATTCAAAATAATGATTTTCCGAAAAAAATAATTGAAAAACAACAAAGTCTTTTTGGACTTATTTTTATTAGATTGTCTATTGTGTCAATTGACGCCCTTGGTAGTTATTGGTTGGTGTTGGTCTTTTTTTCTTTTCTGTAATTGTTTATTCATTAGTTTAAATATAAAATTTGGGTTGTGGCTGACTAGGTGACCTTTGATGGTCTTTTGCTGCAACCCTGTTGTAGTATTGCTCAATATTTCTATTATTTTGTGTTTTTTTGTTTTTGTTTTATATTTAAATGGCAATCTACAATGAATAAACAAATATTGATTGATTGTGAGCTTATTTCTGTGACTGATCACCAAAATTTTCCGAATCCTAAATGGATTATGTGAATTTACAAAAAAGTAAAAGTCAAAAAATTTTAATAAAAATACAACCTATGCTCAGAGCGCCTGAAAATTTTTGGGAGGGGAGGGGAAAAAATTTAAAAAAGGTACTTTTTTTAAAGTTTTGTATTTAAGGTTCATAGCTGTACCAACCAAAAGAAGTTTGGGGAGCAATGCAATCTTGCCCAAATTTTATTGATGTTCAAGAACTCCAGATTTTCTTCTGACCTACAGGGTTGCAACCAGGGTTGTGGAGTCGTAGCAATTTTCTCCGACTCCAACTTTGACTCCACCTTTTTAAAATTTTCCGACTTTAACTCCGACTATGACTCCAACTTCGACTCCAACCCTTGAAAATTTTATGACTTCAACTCCGACTCCAGAATACCTACAGAAACGATTCCGACTCCCAACTCAGACTCCAGCAAGTCCAAAAAACCGAGTCCAACTCCGACTCCACCTTAAACTGTGCGAATCCGGCGACTCCTACTTCACAACTTTGATTAAGTTACACTTTTTAAAATCTGAAGAAAAAAGGAAAAGCCGACCTTTTTTAAATCTGTAGCCTGAGCTTTATAATGATAAGGTTTGAGATCAGTTTTCCAAAGTGTTTGGTAAAAGTGTTTGAGCAGGACATTTTTAATTAAGTCACAAAATAAAACAAAAAAAATTTCAATAATTTAAAACCCGACAGACAGTATTTATGAGAAGAAAAATAAAAACCAGAAATTGCAAAATAATGATTGAGACTAAATCTGTTCTAATTTATCTATTGCCCTATGTATATGCTGGCCAGCAATTGGAAAGAAGGCAAGAGAAGCGTTCCAAGCATTTTCAAAATTGCTATTTTAACAATCGAGTGCTAAGTTCTCATTTCATGATGATAAAGATTGTTTTTGTTTCGCCAATCTTAACTGCAATAAATTCAATCTTGCATTCACCACCATATAGGCCTATTGCAGGGACATTTTTAGTGATTTCTGTTGGATGCCTGTTCGCACCATATACTTTTTGATTAGGTTTGCCTGTGGCGTTACCATTTTTTCTAGAACAAGAATGCTATTTTTCTCTCATTTTAAAGGCCTATAACAGCCCAAGAGACAAAATAGAATAAATTTTTATACCCATGTGACTGTAAATGACATGGCTAATCTAAAAATTTAAACTGTATTTTTCCTGGAAAGAAGCAAATATTAGATTTTCATTGTTCTTCCCAAAGTGCGTACTTCGTCTCTCGGATGCATGATGTGTAATTGTGGCCCTATGTAGATAAACAAGTTTATTGTTTAGACCAGTGGTCCTCCAAATGGTCGATTGGAATATTTAAGGGCTCAAAAGGAGTTGACAAATAAACTTAAAGCTTACTCGAGCAATAAAGCAACACTGCCGAAAATCTCAAACATGCGTAGCTGTAAAAATGAAGATCGTTTTTTTAGTATTTAATTACTTTTTCTCAAATTTACAATAATTTAAAGGCATAAATTGTTGCGTGTAACCGAGAATAAAAATTAATTATTTACTTCAAGTGTTTAAGATGTTTGCTCGATAAAATATTTTTTACTTATTTTGAAGTCGACGTGCAGAAAGGTTTGTGCAAGCCAAATTTCTTTAATTACTAAAGCACGCCTACGCTAGCTGAAACTTTTTTAACCCGGAAAAAAGTTGAATTTTTAAAAACTTTAACTGTGGCTTAGTAGGCCTAAGCGCTTTGATATTTATTTCAGTGCTAGAAATTAGATAGATTTTAAAGTTTTAAAGTTTAACTTTTCGTTCAAGATCACAAAAATTTGACAAATTCAAGTTTTTAATTTTTAATTTTTCTAGTTTAGGAAAGGGTCATGTATTTTCGTATTAATTCTCAATCACAGTTAATATGTCTGTTGCAAGAGATCCAAAATATTTATTAGGTCTAGTTATTTTAAAAGTAAGTTAAATAATTTATAGGATTGCATTTTTTTAGTCATAGTGCTGAAATTTCTATTTTTTGATTTCAAATTTACCGCTTGAGTTCATGACGCTATTTTCGCCACACATACCAAAAGATTGTTTAACAGAACCACCATTCAATACAGTACAGATCCTTGTCCAGCACTGAGAGCTAGCAAGTAAAAAACGACAAGAAACTGCAATCAGGGATGCCACAAAAAATGTTTGAGGAGGGACAAACTTTAGAAAAAGGGTATTTTTTTCGTGAAAAAGATACTTTAACAAACGCAAATTTTAGCGTTAAAAAAATGTTTACAAAAAAAACTTAATGAAGACCGAAAAATAAATAAATATAAAGGTCTTGACTTTTGATATATTTATATACTTGGCCCGCAAATATTTTGACTTAGCATACTCAAAAAAATTGAAATGTCCCTGTTGCAAACAAAGACGGATTGGTCGGCAGCGTGGTCGGAGCGCTGTACCTGAGTTCAATATGGTGTCGGTTCAAAACCTACTAGCTCCATTCTGTTGTGTTTTTAAAGAAGACACCTTAGGGTATTTTCCTTGCTTGGCGGTCTTGGCAAGCAGTTTTAAATTTTAGTCATACATCTTATAAAGCTAAAACACAAAAATAAAAATTTAAACCTAACATCAATATCTTTGTAGCTCCCGAAACAGGTGGGGGTAATTGCTTTCCCTATGTATTTGCCACTCCGTCGCTTTCCAGCGAGTCCAGAGAATAAATATAGAGATAGAATAGATAAATAAAATCCTTTTCCATTTTACCGAGCTTTTTGAGCTAAAAAAATTTACACCTTTATATTCAAGCAAAGACGTTTTTGGGTCTTTACAAAATTTTCTGCAAAAAATTTTTTCTCATTTGTTAAAGTTTATGTTCGTTGAGACTATGGTGCTTTTAAAACGGAAAAAATAATTTTTTTAAATTTTTTCCTCCCCGCTACACTTATAGTCTAGGTGGAAAAAAATTGTGCAAAATAGTAACGCAATTGAAAAAGCTAATGTCTAAAAGTTGCTTAATTTGGAATTAGGTCCATATTTTGTTAAAATTTTTAGTTTCATAAACACATCAAAAAACTTATTGGATAGGCTATATTTTTTCATGTTTCAATTTTTTCCTTCAATCATATTTTAAAATGGGGAAGTTTTAAATACCATACAAACTGAAGCTTATTGTGTCTGCCCGAGCAAAGATTTTTAATGGATCATTTTGTCGTCAAAAATCCCATCGAGACAAAAGTCATTTTTGTCATCGAATTAATCTAAAACGTAATTTTTTAATCTTGAGTGGGATTTTGAAGAACTGACTCTAAACCAAAAATAAGTTTACATTTAAAAAAAATCGACCCTTTGGTCCATCGATTTAAAGCGAATACCATTTTTTGTTAATTTTAAATTTAGAGCCAAAAGCGACACTGTCTTCCGAAAAGAATTCATCGCGTATGCACATGCTTGTTTGTGGATTTGATGGGTTTGACCAGCTGCAGAGAACGTGTAAGTTTGATTGAGCCTAAAGCGCAGTCGCAGTCGCAAAAAACAATAACGACTTCAACTCCGACTCCAACTCCTGCACATCTACAAAAACGACTCCGACTCCAGCAAAACTAAAAAAGCAACTCCGGCTCTGACTCCAACTCCAACAAAACTAAAAAAACAACCATGGCTCCGACTCCGACTCCGCCCAAAAACGTACAACTCCGCGACTCCGATTCCACAACCCTGGTTGCAATATTGAGTCTGGACCATCTTCAGCGCAAAAATTTAGTGAAGACTAAAAAAACGTAATCACTTTCAATCAGTGTCCCAGAATCTCCATTTATATACTAAGTTTAAAGTGGATAGTGATAAAAAATGCAATTGCCCTCCCTTTCGGGCGGCCCTGCCTATGCATAGAGCAACAAAGCTTTAAAATTTGAAAGCGTCAATTGTAACGATCGGTAATTTTAGTGTTAATGTTTTTTTTTGGAGCTGAAGAATTAGAAACCGCAAAGTTACAAATTTTATAAACAATGTTCAGGCACAATACTATCAAGCTTAAACGTGATATATCATCACATCCCTTAAAAAACTCGAACAAGCGAAAGAAACTTAAAAACATTAACAAAAATAAACATAAACAGTGGGTTTAATCGATAAGCATTCTTAACAAAAAATTAGCATTTATAGGAGTAATTTTTGACAGATACCTAAGTAGGTTGTATAGTTAACGAGGTTTACCCTTAAATTTTTTCCAAATTATTACAGAGGCTTGAATAACTATTTCTTTTCCTGTGAGGGTGCAAAAGTAAATACGTCCCACCTTGGTTTGTATTATCCTTGGTATCTCCTACCAAAATTATTGACCAACAGGCGACTTTGCAAACTAGAGAAAAAATGTTTTTCATCCAAAGTTTTGAAAACATCAAGCGAACAAGGTATTATACAATAATTTTTTTGACAGCAAGTTTTCTGTCCCTGTAACTTTGGAGCACAGAGGAGTTTTAGCTTAAAAATCTTATATTTACAAAAGCAATGTGCAAGTCACAAAAAAGTTTCTATCATGTGCGGGTCTTACAAGAAATTATTTCAACCAATATTCTAAGAAGAAAATAAGCAAAGCTGTAATGAAATATGCTTTCATTGCACATCCAAATTGTTGTGTTACTTTCATTGTGCATTCAATTTAATAAAACCGTTTCCCAATGATGGGTAAAGACCAAAGAAGAAAGAAGAGTCTCCACGTTGAATCTGTCTCGGATTTCTCGATTTTCGTGCTAAAAAATAGTGATTTCTGAGAAAAGGTCTTCACTTTTATTTCGCATTCAATTTTACAAAAATGGTTTCTTAATAATAAGAAACAGCTTTCGAACGTTTGGTTTTAACACGATTTTATATCTGTGTAACAAACCAATAAACTTGTTGTGGCCCACCGGTTAAAATCTCTGCCTTCAGGCTTGCCAAGTGGTTGCCAACTAACGTTTAAAAGTTGTTCTTGTTGCAAAATGTATATTTACATAATACAAACAAGTATTAAGAAAAAAACTGAATACAAACGATAAAGTTTTTTTCATATATGATCTGGTAATTGAAGCAAACTTAAACAAAGCTTTAGACCAAATAGGTTTTATTGATTACATTCAATCTGACCTTTAGTTAAACTTTTTAAACTGTACAGTATATTTCTAACAGTTATGAGCAACGCCTTTGTGTTTTGACTCATTATAACCTCTGTACCAACAAGTTCCGTACTAAATGACTTTTATTATCCTTATTACTAAGTGCTGACTGTTGCGATAAAAACATGAATCACCTGCAAGAAAATAAATTCATGACATCAGCAACATCATCGTCGTCTAAAGTGTTTGTTCTTATTGCTTTAACCCGTATCTTAGCACAATGAGATTTGATTCATCAATTGCAAAGAAACATACTGAAAAAACTGAGTTTAACCCTATAAAAAATAAATAAGATATACAAAAATTCAAAGCGTTTACGAGATATTAATATTTGTCTATATGCGAACATTAGTTGCTCTTCTTCCTCTTCGTTTGGGAAAAATGGACAGGAGCTGAATGGTTCACTAAATGGGCTAAAATTGTTTTCATCAGCCAGTTCACCAGGTTCCTGTCAACATCAGAGAGAGCACGGGTTCCATTTAGATAGTAATATATGCGGCAATATGTTATTACTGTATGTATTTAGCCATCTGCTCCTTTATGCCACACTCATGCCACAATGTTATGCCACAATGTTTAAGAAAATTCATTGTTTTTCTTTTTTAAAGAAAATTGTGATTTGTGATTCTAATGGAATAAATTTCACTCTCTTTCTCTCACAAGCCGCCGTAAAAGCCATACTCATTTTTGTATTTCGGAGCAGAATAAACCAACGCCAGTTCCGAGGCGATTATTCTTGACCCACAAAGGTCTGGGAAAGCTAATTCCCACTGGCATCGGGCCAACATCCCCAATAAATATATAAAGTCCATATACCTTTTTAGTTGGGTGTTTTTAGTTAAAACTCAAAACCAACAAAAAATAAAAAAACTATCTGTTTCCAGGCAATTACTTCAAAGTACTTTGGATTATGGTAAGAGCCCCAGCATATAATGCTTTTGTATCTGTGCGAACAACCATTGAATTTCATGCCGAACACCATAATAGGTTCATAGCTAAGTTTCACCGTTTTGGTGAAACTGATTTTGGAAAATGCACAAATTCATATTTTATATCTAAAGCATTTTGAATTTTTGTAATCTTTGATTTAACTGCTCGTAAAGGCTTAGCGAATAGATTATAACTTCTTAGAAGTTTAGGTGCAACATTGAGGATTAATGCAACTTCTAATGAATACCTCAGCTGGGAAAAATACTGTGATCAGGAAATTTTTGATAAGGGTTTCATTGATTTCGATCGGTATATTGCAATGTGGCTATCGTCTAAATCAGCGTTCACCCTATTTTTAAAAAGAAAAAGTAGAAATTATGCTCTGGACAATTATAAATTTAAACGGCATTGTAATTACTTGGGTAAATAATATATGGATATCATTTGAACTAAATTTCCATCTTGGCTAGCTGTGCCACCCATCATCATTACGCAGACTAGTCATGCACTGATTATTCAATCTCTCAATTTGTTTGATAATATTATTATTATATTTTTGCAGTGATAATGGACAGGCTAACAGATGAAGTAAAAAGAGAACCACCAAGCACGATGCTGTTTGCTGGTGATATTGTGATTTGCGAAAAGACCAAGGAAGAAGTGGAGCAAAGACTAGAATCCTGGAGGTATGCATTGGAAAGAAGAGGGATGAAAGTAAGTAGGTCAAAGACCGAATATCTTTGCAAAAATGGAGGGTAGTTGTGAGAGGAGGGTAAAGAAGAGAGTACAAGCAGGATGGAACGGATGGAGAAAAGCATCGGGAGTAATCTGCGACAAGAGGTTACCAACTAGAGTAAAAGGAAAAGTGTACAGTTCAGTGGTAAGACCAGCAATGGTGTATGGACTTGAGACGGTGGCGGTCACCAAGAAACAAGTGAAAGAGATGGAAGTCGCAGAGATAAAAATGTTGAGGTTTGCTATGGGAGTGACGAGAAAACACAAGATTAGAAACAAGTATATCAAGAGTACAGTCAAGGTAGAACAGTTAGGAATGAAGATGAGGGAGGGAAGACCGAGGTGGTATGGACATATCATGAGGAGAGAAAAAGAGTATGTAGGAAAAAGATGATAGAACTGTAGTTACCGGGAAAGAGAAAAAGAGCGAGACCAAAGAGAAGATTTTTAAATCTAGTGAAAGAAGATATGGAGGAAGTTGGTGTGAAGGAGACGGACGTTAAAGACAGGAAGGTTTGGAGGCAGATAATACGCTGTAGCTACCCCTGATTGAAGGGAAAGGCCGAAAGGAGAAGAAGATGTTGGCAATATTTTATTCTGTTACGTCATAAATTATCTAAATTTAAATTTTCAAATTTACAATTAATTATTTAGTTTAACGCAGTTGATGATGAAATGAGTTATAATTTCGAAACGTCCTGAATAAAACAATGCTTCAAAATACATTGGCTTTGCTTTTTATTTTGAAATTAGTTAAGCGTTCCAAATTTTATGTTCTGAGATTCTTAAAGTGCTTTGCCATCATTTAAGCAAACATTGGACTAAAAAAGCTTTCTCATAACACTTGGTCTTTCTAGATTATGCTTTGTATAAGAAACAGAAAAAGTATTTATAATTAACATTTTTTGAGAGAAATTTTTTCCTTTTTGGTAACTTAATATTTTTTTTAATGATGCTCTAACTCTGGACCAAGAATTAGGAGCCAACCAAATATTCCTGCTTACCGATTTCACAGCCCTGAATAAATCTGGTTTAGCTCTTTTTCAAAACAATGTTTTTAACCATTTTTTGTTGCACATTTAGTTTAAAATTTTTTAGTTTTCAACTAACCGATCTTTGTTTGTTTATTAAAGAAAAAAAAAAAAAAAGAAAAAACCGCAACAAAAATGTTTTTTAAAGAAAAACAGCAGCTTTCTTTGCTTTTACTTTTAAGTCTTTGACCTTTTATGTTTTGCAGTAAAAGTCGCATGGTTTTTAGTTGTTTGATAGTCGGCAGTACAAATCAGACTGATATTTTTCCAAAGTGAAAGTCGTATATCCTACACCCTTGTGCAAATTAATTGCATCAAACCCGATTTTATCCCTCAAATGCATTTTTTGACACAGTCTTTCCCTTTGGCTCAATAATACGTTTTTTTTTTGTTAAAATAATGGTAGTGTATTTGTAGTTGACTTTGATAGTTTTGCCCGAGTTTTAGTTCACTTGCACCCGAAGTTTAGAAGATGATACAAGACTATGCAACATTTTATCAGCCTCATTATTTGAAGTCGTATATCTTATGTTTGTTGACCAACCTTGCGGCCCAGATATCAATCAGCAAACAACCATTGACCTACGAGCGTAAAATAGAGTATTCCTTTTTTCTTTTTATTGATTTTTTAACTTTGCTTAGCGTTTAAGCGCGGAAAGAAGTAACACGCTGGTAGTGGAAACGGGCCTTAATAGCGAAACTGCCATTTTCAGCAAAGCTTTAGTAAAAACAAAAATAAGTTGCACATCTATTTTTACATCTCTTTTTTCCCAAACTATTTTTTTATAAGCTAAAACAAATGATACTCTGCATCAGGGTTGACTAAAACTGGCCCCCGGGTCACAGCGTTAACCACCAGTTAAAATTCAATGACCCATCTAATGTTCAAAATTTCTGGCATTTTGACGGCTAAAACTTATTTTTGAAAAAATTTAAACAACAGTTATGTGACAATTGTCGCCTTAAATCTAGATTTTAAACTGCGGGACGTGAAAGGTTTTTCAGGGGTGCACAAGCACTGAAGTAAAAATTTTAAGGAAAAAACTGAATGAAAATTGAATAGATAGTTGCAATGACATTTTTTTAGTTCGCAAAATTAATTTAGGACGGAATGAACGCTGATAAAAAGTAAAAAATATATTTTAGTCTTTATCTTCAATTTTGGCGGAAACAGGTTTCTCACTTATTCTAGCCAGTGGCGCACTTCATAGTAATTTTGACTAAACTCTCAATTTTTACCCTTCCAATGAAAAAGGTTCGGTATCCCTGCACCGGAGTGGTCCAAATATACTGTAGGTTCTTAAGCCATTTGTGACCAATAAAAACAAAGAATGCTCCTGCTAACGCTCGTGGAAACGGGCCGTTATGAAGACACAGTGAGTTTTTATTATTTTTGTTTATTGTTTATTACTGTTGTTGAACAATTTTTTCTTTTGTTTCCGGAGCGAGGGTCTATCTTTTTACGACCCCGGTAAACCTCTAATGTTGTCATTGTTCAACTGAAGGATTTCATCACTTCAGTTAGCAGGAATCACCGAGAGGAGATCAACGACTGAAACTTGAACTCGAATAAAAACTTATCTTGTTCCGAACACTGGTTAAAATTAGTATGGCATAAGATAGAATAAAACAATCTTCATAAAAGCTTTACTAGAGTCATTCTCAACCTTTTATAATTCAACGCCCCTTACAGGAGACTCACAACACCAGTGGCCCCTGCTTAGAATATTCTCCCAAAAGGCTAGTGAAGACTAAAAAAAAGTATTTTCATCCCCAACATCAACCTCAAAAAATTGGGAATCTATCTACCCAGACCATTCTGGGTCAGGTTTGACCGTCTCTGCACTTTTCTTCCATTCCACTGGGCATAGAAAGGCTATGGATTCCACAACATCCTGTTAGTGTGGCGTGGAGAAGCAAACCGCAATATAATAACATTTTGTGCCATTTTCCATCAGTCAAGTAGAGGGTTTGGTCTGGAATAAGTTGACGAAGCTAACCCCAAATCGCGGGCATTTTGTAGTTATTTGGGACGTTGAAAAATTTTTATATTATCGGAGTAAAAGTATTACTTTATAAGCGTAAAATGTCAATTCATTTTGATCCATTGTACATTTGGCACCTTGTCTTTTGAGAAGCAAGTTGATAAGAAAACGTTTGATTGAGATCAAAAAGTGTTTAACAATATTAAATATGTCTGCAAATCATAAATAGCTCTACTTAAAATACTGTTTTAAGTATCCTTGGTATGCTGCTATTTTTTTTTATTTTTTATTATTTATCTTCTTGCTTCGCAGAAAAGCGACGGAGGCGCTAATACATAAGGTAAGCAATTACACGGACCTGCTTCCGGAGATGCCAAAGTAATGGTGTCCTCTTAAAATTTAATAAAGATACGACTGAAATTTAGAACTGCTTGCAAGAACACCAAGCAGGGGAAAGTACTGTAAAATGTCTTTCCCTAGGACACAATAGAATGACGCGAGTGGGTTTTGAACCGAGACCATGTCACTCACAATTCCGGCGCTCTAACCAATCGACCACGCTTCATAAAGAGTGGTAAGGGTAGTGATAAAAATTATGTCGTCTATCAGTTGTATTAAATTTGTTATGCAATCAATTATATTTTTGATTCTGTAGCTTACATGCGTTGTTTTGTTGAACGGCTCGTACACTTCAACTTTCTTTGTGATGAATCCAGATTGGTATTGCAACACCAAATTTTTTTCGGAAAAGACTGATTAATTTCAGAAAAAGACTTAAATCGAAGAGCAAATCAATGTTTTCGTGACTAATGCTATCTGGTACCTGTCGTCCAATGTAAACTTTCATACAGACTCACAGGTTGGTGTAAGTTGATTACTAATCTCGAGCTTCAACTTCCGTGTTTTGTTAAAAGTCATGTTAATAATTTTTCTTTATAAGATTCTTTTAACTACTGCAACCATTTGTTAATAAGATTCTTTTAACTACTGCAACCATTACTACTTGGCACTACATCTGTTCTTTGTTAAACCGGGCCAGCTAACATCGGCGACCGAGAAAGGGTTTTGAGAGTCGAGGAATTTAAAACTAAGCGTTGCCGGGCCCAAGACTTGTTTACAGATGCGAAATAGCTTAACTTTTTGAAAAGTTTATTGTATTTTTCAAGTTTTCTCGTCTAATTGTTCTAAAATTTTATGTTTAAAAAATGTACAATTGTTAAAAATTGGCTATATTATAACTTGACTTCAGATAGATTCGAATTTAATTCAGTTCGGGCCTAACTCAGGCCTTAACTTTATATTATTGCCTTATTTGCTTTATTTGGCCTAATGATAAATTTTGGTAGTTTTCTTGTAGTTGCTTCGAAGCGTAAAATCAGTTATCGTTTTGGTTGCCGGTAAGAATCATCTTTAAAGTATTCTCTATGCTGTATTCTGACTGTGCCTTATGCTTTATGCTGATTGTACTTTTGTCTAAACGATACACTAAAAAACCCAATGCGTCAAAAATGACAAATTAAAAAAATATCCTAAAACTAGTAAATTTTAAAAATTACAGTTTCTCTAATCTAAACATATCCCAAATAAAAGTTAAATCGAAGTGAAAAATTTTGGCGCAAATATTTATGCTCATGGTTCCACAGGGTTAAATTACATCTCTAGATATGATTGCTGTTTAGTATGAGTACGATTTTTTTATTTTTGATATATTTTATTTTATCTCCATATTCATCCTCCTGACTCGCAGGAAAGCGATGGAGCGCTAATACAAAATTTATAATTTATAATTACCGTTTAAATTTATAATTGTCCAGAGCGCTAATTTTTTTAATATTAGTAGGCAATTACCCCGATTTGCATCCGGAGATGCCAAGGTATTGCTGTCTGCTGGTAATTAAATAGAGATATCTTTGTCATGTAGAACTGCCGGTGTTTTCTCTTTCTTTGTGAATATTATTTATTCTTTGTGAATAAGACAGGTTGCCTGCCTGTCCAACAGTAAAATCATTATTACCTTCGCTGTAATACAAATTGTTTTTACTTATTTTTTTAGGAGCAGCAAGTTATTTTTATGACAAACACACGAAGCAGGCTTCGGGAATAGCTTTAGAAAATTGCAAGTTATTGTTGTGAAAATTGAAAATTACAAGTCATAAAAACTTTCGATTTGTTCTAATTTTTTAAAATCTTATATGACCATAAATTAAGAAAACTTTTTGCTACAGTGTCAAGTAGAAAAAGTCCCCCAAAATGCTTCTATCAAGACCAATAGTAATATTCTAAAAAATTTCTTGACATAATTTTGATTTGATATGTTAAACATTGAAGAAATCTACAAAAAGAAATACGTTGGTTAGCTATGCACAATAGAATGCAAAAATTTTCCAAATTGCTGGATAAGATCTTTTCAAATTAAAATAATATTACAATGAGGATTTCAGGCTTGAACATTTTTGATGCCAAAACTACTGTGAATCTTAATTCTATCAGCTTTACGTAGGTTTAAAATATTGGTATTTAGCAACACTGTATGCTAAATACATAAAAATATGACCTTTTAACATTGTTTTTAGCCACAAAATTAACTCAAAAAGTTTCATTTTGAAACCTAAAAATTACATTAATTGATAAAAAACACCAACTGTCTAACGATTAATTCAATACTTTAATACTTTTATTTAGCTTCACAGTTGAATTTGTAAATTGGTTGTACCTAAAATTGAACCGGACAAGTGAAAACATGTACTGATTTTAGAACATTTAAAATTGAACGGCTCAGAACAAAAAGCAATTAAGTTATTAAATATTGCATTTGGGAAATTCCTTTCAAAGTTTTTTAAAATGAGTCATAAAATCAGATTTTATATTTTTTGTGTTCAGCGTGATAGTGTTTACATGTGTCATCTTCAACTTATTACGTCATTTATGAATATTTCAGTGGCACATATCATATTGTTAAGGAAATATCAATTTAGACTTACGCACAAATGATTGATATTATTGTGTTTAAAGAACAAGCGTATTTGCTTATTGATTATTTATAAAAAAATTTTGAGACACATGTAAACTACTTGTATTTACTTACTCACTCTTTTTCATTTCCTGTAATTCTTTAAATACAAAAAAAGGAACAAAAAATATTTTAAGAAAAGGGTTTAATAGAATACAATAGCATATGAAAACTAAAATGTTCATGCCTATATAGATAGCCATTTATTTTATAAATATAAATATATACGTATATATAAATTTCAATTTACATCTCTGTTTTCCTTTTCCACTTGCAAAACAGCATCAAAGGTGCTTTACTTAAATCAACCTTCAAAGCAATTAATTCGACCTACTTTTGGAGGTGCCAAGATATAGCTATCCGGTTGAAATTTATTATATTGATATATGGCTAAAATTTGGAACTACTTGATGAGACTGCCAAGAAGAGGAAAGTAGCCTATACTATAGCGCGTGACTTTATGTCATAGCGGGATTGGATTGAAATAATCTTAGTTATGTTTAGATAAAAACTAGCGGACTTAGTCACTTTAAAAGAAAATTAGTACTTCTAACAAAACCTCGTTTTCAATATAGAGATTAGAAACATTTTTTTAAATAATATTTTGTATGGTGATTAGAAATGCCGAAAGCATTAGCTCTCGTGGCTAACTCCATTTAGGTAAAATGGTGACTAAATTACTTTTTGTTCTAAGAAATTCAATTGGCAGCTCTGATTCGAACCGAACACTGACAGTTGGAAACTAGAGTAAAACCGCAAAATTCAATAATGTAATGACACATTGTTGGTGACGATTTGCCATTGCTGTGCGACAGAACAACACAATTGCATTACAGCACTGGGGGCACATTAAAACTAAAGTTGCTTTGAGCGTCTGCAATCATAAAATTTTTTATATATTAGGTTAATAATTTTAAATTTAAAGATTGGTGAAATAAGTGGTCTACAATGTATTTTATTTTATTACTTTTTTTTAAAAATAACGTAAAAAGCTTGGACAACAGTAGGGAAACGGGGGCAAGTTGTAACATGGGGTAAGTTGTAACATTCGTATTTGTAAAAATCTAACATAAACAAACAAAATTTTAAATAGCCCCAATAACAGTCATATTAAGACCAATTACTAGCATATAATTGTTCAGTTCCAATGACTAAAAATAGGTTTACTTTTAAAACAAGTTTTTTGAGTAGGGCAAGTAAATTTTCCAAAATTCAATTTTTGTCTTTTGCAGAGATAGCGGGTGCGGTTTTATTGAAATGTTTTATATCAGTCGAATCACAAAACCATTAGCTATTAAATGCCTAAAAGATTTAGCAAATAAAACTTAACGTTTTGAGATATTAACAAAAACTTGACCAAGTATGAGGCAGGGTTAAATGTAACACAGGCTGACGGGGCAAGTAGTAACACATATTTTTGTATATAGGTTTAACTAGCTTACATTAAAAGTAACTTCAGCAACAACATTTGTAATTAATTTGAGAAATTATAAAAGAAATACTAACAAGAACATCAGCTCATCATTGCATGATAACTTAAGAGCTGTTGCAGCAGTTCTTGCAATTTAAAATAGATCAATAAAAGGGAATAGCAAGCAATGGTGTTTGCCATGTAAAACTCTACAGAGTCCTAAGAAAATTTAAAAGTAAGTCCTTGGTGCAAAATAAGAAAAGGTCAAAAAGTGTGCCATGCTAACAGACACACTAGAAAAAGACAATCTGTTACAGCTCCAAACAAAGAAAAAACAATTTTTAGAAAAGCACTTAAAGCAAAAGAGTACTTACATTTCTTGAGCCCTATTTTAACAGTCGTCCCGATGAAGAGTGAGTGATACAATACTATGGTTACCTAAAGTGGCCACATTTAGCTTGCGCGGAAGCTTTAAACACATATTTTTGTCACATATGTGATTCTGAAATTTATGATTAGGCTAATCCAATAGTGGAAAAAATGTTTTAACATTTTTAGGCAACAGCCAAATAGGCTATTTCATTTTTGTGCTTGATACTCATGTCTATGACTAGGCTATGGGTGATTTCATTGTGTTGACTTTTTCATATTGTTATTTTCTTCAAATTACAATTAAGTTTAAACATTTATTAGTGATTTTATTGCTCTTTCAACTTACCCCAACTGGTATTACAACTTACCTCTTCGACGGGGCACATTTTAACGCTTATTTTAAATATTTAAATTGTAAATTTGATTACTAAGCTTTGAAAATTATTTATTTTTTTAATATTAGTTAAACAATGATCTAAATTTTCATATTAAACAAGAATTTTGAAAAAAATGTTATAAGGGAAATAGCAAAAAGAAAAAAAAATGTTACTACGTGCCCCAGTCTCCCCTATATGTCATAACAAGTGGAAATATTTACAGTTTAAATCAGTAGTTTAATCGCATTTGAAATAAAAGCTAATTTTTTTTTTATCAAGCAAATTTATAATTGTGTACAAGAATATTGGTCGTATTTTTTATTTTTTTCACGCTATATTCAATTTCTTTTTCAAGATTTATGGGATGTTGGAATCTTTATAGAAAATTTTTTAATAAAAGTTTTACACATAAAGTCATCAAGGCTTTATACTTTGCCTTTTCTTATTTCTGTAATATGTCAATGATATGTCAGTCGATCAAATGCGTACTAAAACGTTTTGCTGATGATACTTGCTTGATTATATCAAACCAAATTTTGCTAAGTTTAACAAGAAATATGAATGAAAAAACTTAAAGACTTTTTTTTTGGTTTGAAACAAATAAGCTCACGGTCAAGGCTTTTAAATCAAGTTGTTTAATCGTTCCTCCTAAAACTATATAAACCGTTTCCCCACAAAAATTACTTTGAACGATACTACGATTCCACAATCAAAATGTTAAATATTTTGGTTTAGCAATTGATATGAACTTAAATTTTAAACCACATACCAGCACCATAGGTCATAAAATTTCTAAATCAATCAGAAATATTTCCAAAGTCATACACTATTTACCATAAAAAGCACTATTTAACTTTTCTATTCTCATGTTTACACTTACTTCTTGTTTGGTCTTTTGGTTTAATGGTCTACTTTTCCAACATACATGTACGTAAGGAAGTTGAAAACTTTTCAAACTGAGCTATTAAATTTATTGGGGAGGCAAAATTTAGTGAAAGAGTAACGCCATATTGTTATGCTTTTGAAACTCTTAAGCTAATAGATTTAAACAAACTTGAAGAAGCCAAATTTGTTAATGCACATTTTATAAAATAGCTCCACTAAACATTTCCAATCTCTTTGCCTTACCAAGCTAGGTCTCGAAACAAAATACTACTGTAGATTTTCAAGCCAGCAAAATAAATCTCTTCATATTTATCTTCGCCACACTTTTCTTTTACAAAGATATATAAAGTTTCATGGAGTTAAGATTTGGAACAATATTCCTATTGAAATACAAAAACATCTTATTTATTTTTAAAAAAGATTATAGATTTTTTATTAACAAATTATAACCAAAATTAATTATAAATCAAAATCAGCACTTTAAAAGTAATTCATCATGCTCAATTTTGCAACAAGGGGGCTGCTACCAAAAAGATCGAAAATTCAATTAGCAGTTCCCTGCGGCATCATTAAATATAATATTGCTTACGTCTACAAGTTATTGTTTATTCATTTATGAATTATTTTGCTTTGTTGTTTTTGTTTGTTTATATTTCCGCTAATAAAAATTGATTGATTGATTAATGATTAATAACACTATGGAGTTGAATTATTGTTCAAGTTTTGTAGGTTGAACCGATTAAAAAGATTATGTTATGGTGGCACATATTCATGTTTGACTTTATTATGTCGGCAAAAAGTCAGTTTGACTTAATATGTCGACAAAAATTACATTTTAAAATGCGACTGTATTTGACATATTCTAAGTTCAATTCTTAAAGTCTTTTTGTCCAATTGCTTATGATAAAATTTTTTGTGCTATTTTTTTCTGCTTGACTGTGTTAATTAGAAGTTCAACTAATTTACAGTACAGTAATAAAACATTTGTAAGAAATTGAAAACAAGTAGAACGTCAATGTTAATTGGATGGCAATAACTGAAAATTTTTAAAAACGGGTAGAAATGCTCGATTTGAATTTGTTTTACTGTAATAAAACTCACTTGTGGTTGTTCTTGAAGCGATAAAAACTAACAGTCTATATCAGTGGTTTTCAACCTTTTTCAGTAATAGAGCCAAATTTCAAACATTAAGATTGTAAGGAGTCGCATGTAAGCAAGCAAATCATTAAACAAGCATGAAAAACAGGAGCAATTATAAAGCGAAGCAAAAGGAAGAAACTTATTTAATGCGAAATTTGAAGTAATTTTGAATTTTAAGAAATTTGTATAAGCGAAAGTTAATCCTTGAGAAGGCATTGCGCTGAAGCAATCATCAGTTAACCAATTTTTAATTTTGACTTTTTTGTTTTAATGTCCTTTACATGTGTAAATTGAACTAAATATAGAAGTATTATTTAGTGTATTGGCTACATATTGGGATATTTTCCTCCAGAACCCGAAACTTAATTAAAACCTAATTAAGTTTCATTTCAAAATGCTTGTTCCAACTTGATATTCTGCTTCAAAACAAATAATTGCTTTGTATAGGTAAATTTGTTATAGATATCAAGATCGACTAAGTTGTATGCAAAACTTTTGACTTGTAAAGATGCTTCATTTAGTCACCTGGATTATTGAATACGCATTCAATTCTTTCTAGTTAAGGTATTGTTACTAAGACGAAATTTTTTACCTTTACAGTAAGTTGAATACTTGCAAAACTTTCTTCAGCAAACATAACAACCAGCTGTTTCAAAATTGGAGGATATTAATACTCTTGATATTGCAGGAAAGTAAATTGCTCACCTTGTAAAATTATTAAGTTACTTTTTTGGATTGTTTACACATAAATGTATTAGTTTGCACTAGCGTGTGCGTACATGTACTTTGCAAAATAAATTACTTCCACTCAATATTTAAAAATTCAACAGTAATTACCACAGAAAACGATTGATTATAAGTGCTTTATTGTTTATTCAATTTGAAAATAGTTCTCTTTATTATCACTTCAAAATGTCCAATTTTTTATTAAAATGTGCAAGTTTTTTGAAGGGTATGCTCACAATCGTTTGGTATTTAATATTAAAACATTTTTAGGTAGGCATTTATGTGCATGCAAAGTAGGAGGTGGATTTTAATAGTCTACTATTTACTTTATGAATTATTTTTGCTTATGTTTTGGCCCAAAAATATTAATAAACTTTTAATGCTGTTCTCTAAAACGTAATCATTACGGAATAAAAATCTATAGAAAGAACACTACTACATTATGAGTTTTCAATGGTTAAGATGAGTTGCAGAAAGGATAGTTAAGGCGCGCAGTTGAGAATCACTGGTCCATATCTTCTTCTTCTTTTCCTTTCGGCCTTTCTCTTTAGTCAGGGGTGGCCACAGCGTATCATCATTCTCCACATCTTTCTGTCTTCAACATCCGTCTCCTTCGCACCAACTTCCCCCATACCACTGAACTGTACACTTTTCCTTTTACTCTAGTTGGTAACCTCCTGTCGCAGATTAGTCCCGATACTTTTCTCCATCCGTTTCATCCTGCCTGTACTCTCTTCTTTACATCCCTCTCACAACCAACACTTTCTTGCATCGTTGATCCCAAATACTTAAATTCCTTTACTCTTGGCACTTTTGCATCCTCCATCTTTACTGTTTCGTCATTATTCCTCCATTTATGCAAAAATATTTGGTCTTTGACCTACTTACTTTCATCCCTCTTCTTTCCAATGCATATTTCCACAATTCTAATCTCCGCTCCCCTTCTTCCTTGGACTTTTCGCAAATCACAATATCATCAGCAAACAGCATCGTCCATGGTGGTTCTCTCCTTACTTCATCCGTTAACCTGTCCATTATCACTGCAAACAGGAATGGACTTAACGCTGATCCCTGGTGCAGTCCAACCTTAACCTTGAAGCTTTCTGTAGTTCCTACTGCACACCTCACCACTGTTTCGCTTTCCTCATACATATACTGTACTAGTTGTACATACTTTTCCACTATTCCGGATTTTCTCATACAGTACCACGGCTCTTCCCGTGGAACCCTGTCGTAAGCTTTCTTTAGGTCCACGAATACACAATGTAGCTCTCTTTGACATTCCCTGTACTTTTCCATCAACATTCTTAGAGCAAACATGGCATCGGTGGTTTCCTTTCCTGGCATAAATCCATATTGCTGTTTGCTGATCTCCACTCTATCTCTTAACCTGGCTTCAATAATTCTTTCCCATACTTTCATTGTGTGGCTCATTAGCTTTATTCCTCTGTAGTTTCCACAGCACTGTGCGTCCCCTTTGTTGTTTGTTTATAGATTGGGATAAGCACACTCCTTCTCCATTCTTCTGGCATCTGTTCACCCATTAATGGTCTGTTGAACAGTCTGGTCAAAAACTGGTCCATATGAAGATGACAAATGATGATGATGTAATAATTTTATAATATTGCAGATAATTGTTTAACGTTTCCCGAAAACACCAAATAACTACAAAGGATTGCTATAACCATGAGCGGGCTGGTGTTATCAAGCGGTTGAGTTTTACCGAACTCGCCGATACAGATATAATTTTTGTTCCAATCTACGTGAAAAGCGTTACAGAGATTAAAAAATTAATCAAAAAGGGTTAGTTTGGTTTCATGGGATATATAATTTTTGGAAACAGTTTAAATGAAGATCACGCTGAATGCAATTATTTAAGAATAACTTATTTTGTCTTAAGCTTTACTTAACTTTGCAGCCAAAACAGGAAACGAAGTAACTTATCTATAATTTCGACATCTAACAATTGAAAAAAGATGATATTCTACCACCTAGTGTTTACAAAGCTATAAGACCAATCCCATTACAACGACCTCGGTGTAATGGATTATTTAAGACTCAAAAAAAGATTTTCCATTACGACTGATTCTATCCATGATTGGCTAGGCTCAGCAATCCTTAGCAGAGTGGCTTACGTTTATTCTTGACTTTGTCCTAAGTTTGTTTTTTTCTACTAACTGCATTCAAGATTTCTTCATATTGCTCAAATAATTAGACATTTTGATTCACCCTCTTCTGCTTTCCTTTGCTCTTTTGACATATCCAGTCTTTTTACTAATGTTCCTTTGGCAGAAACTATTAATATTTTGCTGACCCCCTTTATAGCAGTGACCTTATAGCTCCGTCTTTTCCGCGTTTAGTTTTTTTTAAGCTGATGCAAACAACAACTAAATCTTTTGAGTTCAATTTCAACAACGTTATGTGCCAACAAATTGATGGTGTAGCCATGGGCCCTCCTTTGGATCCTGCGCTGGCTAACATTTTTTGTTCAGTTATTATAAATCTTTATTATTCAGAAGAGTGAAGAAGCCACCGATGAGCTATCGCTATGTGGAGGATGCCTTTTGCCTTCTTTGATAGCGAAAATGATTGTGATAAATTTCTTTGTCAACTAAACTCCATGCATCCTTTGTCGTGGCTTACGTTTGAAAAAGAAGTTAGTCAATCTCTTTCTTTTCTTGATGTACAAGTGGAAAAGGTAGGTTCAAAACTGATTACATATGTTTACCTTAAACTCACATTTACAGAACACTACTTGAAGTGAAAATCCTTCAGCCCTGAAAAAAGAAAAATTAGTTTGGTTTCACCCTTGTACATCGAATCTTAATAATTTGCCCAGACCGCAAGCTGAACTTAGAAAAAAATGTTTTCACTACTGCTTATGAAAAGCTACCTCTACCACGTCATTGAGAAAACAATTGTCTGTAAATTAAGCAATTTTACATTACCTACTTCACATACGGTAAAAAAGTGCCCTGTCTAACTTCATCTGGCCTGGTTGGAGCTCCTTCGGTTGGACTTGAAAATAAAATTAAAGCCAGTATGGAAAAATGTTTATTTACATTAGAACAACGTGTTATTTGTACATCTCGCCCACTTTTTTCTGAAATCAGAAAAGACATGTTGCCTGGTTCGCTTTAATGTAGGTTATTATTTGTTCGCGCGACTGTAATAGTCGGTACATAGGCCGCACATGGCAACAATTACAAGACAGAATTCGTTAACAGGTGCCAAAATTTATTAAAACCGGCCAAATTCCAAACTCTCACAATCTTCAAACCCAGTCTTCTTTAATAAATCTGCGATTAGTTAATATCTTTTAAATAAACTTATGCGCGCCAAAAATTACAGTGATGAAAAATTTACTATTCTTTCATTTGGCCGTTTGTTGTTTTATTTATCTGTTTTAGAAGCCGTTTACATCAAATCATGCAAGCCAAATTTATGCCGTCAAAAAGAGTTTGTTACTACTTGAAACTTTTGTGTTGATCACGTGTTGTAACGCTTCTCTCAAACATTCAGTTATTTTTGTTCAGCTTTATTACAATTAAATGTTTCTTTTCTTCATTCCGACGTTTATCTCCTGACGAGTGTCAGGCGAAAAGCTTACAGATGAGTCAGCTATCTTCAAACTCGGCACTACAGATCACTTATTTAAAAAAGCGTTTGTTTATTTGAGCAATTACATAGTTGTTAACACGAAGTATTTAAATAGTATGAGGTATTTACTTTACAGTTTTTAAAAGTGGGCTATATGGTCTGAAAAGATTAAATATAAACACCCTGCATCGTAACCTTCAAAGCAAAGTTAAAGATTACAATATTGAAATTGATTTTCGCTGGACGCAAGACAGATCTTTTGAGTTTACAATAAGTGCGTTTTTAATGTTCCAACGGTAATGACCTATGAGTATTAATAACTCCTTTTACCATGCAAACTTGGTATAAGGCTTTGAATTTTTTTTTAAATTACAAAACTTTTTTGTCTCTGCAATAACCAACAGATTGCAAAAGCTTTATTTATTTTGCTATTTGGTTTTATTGCACTAGAATCTAAAAATGAACTTTAAATTAGAAAGCAAGCAAACACAAAACGCACAAAGAAATTGGTCGGCAATAACTACGCTGCAAAACATCTGAACATACTTACATAGATACATGCACTTATTAAGAAAAGTAGATTACTGCGTTTGGTGAGTAATAATTGGTTTATGTAAACCAATTAAATCCAATTATTACTAATTATTACTCCGCAGTGTTGCTATTTCAGTATAATTCTTATGATAGTCTTTACGAAATGAAAAATAAGAATAGCCGCAACCCTTGCAATTTTAAGCAGTTCAAATTGTTTTATTTACAATTATTAGACACCAGGACTTTAGATTTAGGTAAAAATAAAGATTTTCCGAGTTTTTTCTTTGTTGTAATGTGAAGATCAAAAAATTTTTTACATGAAACACATTGTCAAATGAACTAATACCCCCTAAAAATATAAACTCATCATCAACTTACGAGCTGCATGAAACCAAGAAAAAGTCCCCCAAAAAGTTGGCTAAGCAGCAGGGTTGCGGAGTCGGAAGATTATGATCCGACTTCGACTCCAACTCCGACTCCTGAAATTTCTAAAATGACGACTCCGACTCCGACTCCCGACTCCGACTCCGACTTCCTAGTATGGGCAAAGTATTTATCTTAAATTAGAATTAACTAAGCAAAAATCATCCTTTTGAGTTGACAGTTGCACAAAATAAGTCAGGTTTTTTAAATACATAAAAAGATATTTACTTTAAAAAATTATGTATACGAGTGTATATACATGTATAACTGCAAATTACTGGTGCTCTTCAGAAGAGTACTCAATGGCTTTAATAGTCAGAACGATTATTCCTGATTATCAAAACACAAATATTAAAAAAAATTTTATTAAAATAGTCCCAACAGACTGTTTCACCTGTAAGGCTAATCAGGGGACACAGTTAAAATAAATTTTTACGCTTCAGATGAAAACTTGTATCTTAGAAAAATAATGCTACCAAAAGTTTGGGTTTAAACAATTATTTTACTAAAGTAAGTGATTGATTAGCAAATAATTACTTTTGTCACAAGGTATTAAAAGAAAACATGCTGTAATGTTGCGCATTGATGTATTCTTAAACTTGGCCGAGCTGCCGAAAAGAGGAAAGTGTTATAAAAAAATCTTTTTATAAAAAAAGTTTTTATAACATTCTCTTTTAACAAATGATCCATACTAATGTTTTATGCAGTATAAAAAATTTTTTTTTATAACACTTGCTCTTAACTAATGATCCATAAACTTTTCTACACTTCTAACTTTTCGGCAGCTTGGACCAGTTTAATACATCTACGAGTATGTGCAACATTACAGCATGTTTTCTTTTAATATCTCGTGACAAAAGTAATTATTTAATAATTAATCAATCACTAATTTGAGTAAAATAATTGTTTGAACCCAAACTTTTGGTAACGCTATTTTTCTAAGACGCGAGTTTTCCTCTGAAGCCTAAAAATTTATTTTAACTTTTAATTTTTGCTTATTTTATTTCTTCAACGTAAATAATATTGCTTTTTTTAATTGTTGTGTTCCCTGATAAGTCTCACAAGCGAAACAGTCTGTTGAGACTATTTTAATGCAACATATTTTTTTTATAAAATTTATGTTTTGATAAATACGTATATACATACGTATAATTATATTATATACACAACCCATTAACTATAATTCTTACTGTGTTTGAATGAAACATTAATACAAATCACATTTAGAAACTAACTCGAAATGGCATACATAACTCGAAACCAAATATGTTTTCTATACTTAATGCTTATCACATTTTCTGAACATCAAAGTATTTTGTGGATAATCATAATGTTATCTCTAGTCTATTTTACAGTTATTATTTTTCCCATGGTAAATCGAACCCACGACAAACCTTAATGTTAATACAATTAACAACTTGTGTAGGGCCTGGGTGTAGGACTAGACCCTAAGTGTTGTCTCCTGCGTGTAGGAGTACATCTAGTCGGTTTGAAGCTCAATGAGGTATGCATCACTGACGTACTTTAACAAGAGCAAAACTCGAGTCTGGTGCTTCTTGCGTTTAGGTGGCTTAGTTTCGTTTTTATCAGTAGGTAATCAGATTAAAACGTAAATATGAATATTTTATAATTGCAAAAAAATTTTTACAAATGTAAGTAATAACTATGGAATTTATTAACAATGAAAATTTGAAAACAAAAGTTTATAAACGCAAAAGAAATAAAAAACCATATGTAAAAGAATTAAAAATTTAAAACCCACAATTATAGACTACAAGAAAAATAATAAAATGCGACTAATTTTAGAATTTTTCTGAATCACCCACTACATATAAAGAAACTCCAAAGAAAAATGTTGACATTTCCATACCAATAATAAGCTCCTACTTATTTCTCTTAAATAAACTTCAGCCATTAGTTTGATGGCATGGAGTCCATCTCCACAGTAATTCATGGTTATATATTGATAATAAGAATACATATGTGAATTTTGTCGGATTTTGTAAACAAAATAAAAGGAGATCTATAGTTTCCATCTCATGACTATTTCAATTATTATAATTTTGTACTAGACTGAACATGCAGGCTCCCTGCCGTTTATTGACATTCATATTAGGAGATTATTAGAAAATTCACCTTGGTTCTAAAATTTGGTTGATATTTCTTTGAAAGAATAGAGCAAGAAGAGTAAGTTGTAATTTTCAAAAATTTTAATTTAATAATTTGCTCGTAAAAATAAAATTGCTACTGTGAGTTTCTCCTTCATTGCAGCCCTTTGGTCTGTTCTGATGAGCCTTAGTGATAAAAACAGACATCAACACTCGCTTCTGTTGGAGGAAGTACTTATTAAAAGACACGTCAAAAATAAAAAAAGGGGGGGCATTTTCGAGGCTGAAACGGATTAATGGCATTTATGTTAATTTCATTGGGAAAATTGGCTTTGTCATACGAGTAAATTGAGGTACGAGCTCGGTCACGGAACCAATTAAACTCATATGTCAAGATACCACTATACTATAGAAAAAGGCTGCTTGGGTAGTAATTAATTATGCACCTGGGATTTGCTTCCTGTCATTCGATTGAAGAAAGAGAAGCAACTGAATCGACTGCCCGAGCATAGCATTACGCAAAATACTATTTGCTTACAAATTAAAATGTAAACTTTTTATGAGTCGCGGGCTGTGTCGCGCGATACGCGGCAAGGTTCTCTTAAAAAGATTACTGCAAAACACTCCACTGGCGCACGCGGTCGCGTAAGTTGCGCGATTAACATCACGTATTATACATATTTAACATCACATATAAATATGTAAAGAAATTGGACATGAGAAGAATAATTTTTCCGACTCCGATTCCGACTCCTAGTCCTCTTAACAGTCCAACTCCGACTCCGACTCCGCAACCCTGCTAAGCACGTTAAAATTTTGGTTGGGCCTAAATATATTTTCTTGTTGTTTGTGTATAGATTTATTGATATCAGATCTTAGAAACATAGAGCTAAAATTTTTTGTGGTCTAAATTAACAAAAAAAAAGGTAACAGTGCAAATGCTGATAGGCAGTTGTCTGACAAGCAGGCTGAAGACAACATAGATATAAACAAAAAAAATTCAATTATAAATTTTATAATTTTAAAAAACAATTTGATGCATTAATACTCTTAAAATCAATTTTTTGTCTTTTTGGTTGGGGTTGCTTCTCCATTATCTATGAAAAACAATTGTGTTCATTCCAAATTAAACCGTTGAAATAAATAAACTTGCTCTTTACAACCTCGACCAGATTTTCAACCGGAATTTCGGATAAATTTTCCGGCGAGGTATCAGTTTGTAACTGATCTAACAAAAACAAGTATTATTTTCTATTTCATAGAACACAAACTAAAAACTTACCACCAACAACCTCAGAAGCGACTTCACGAGGCCTTTCCGTTGGGGTTGTCTCTCTAACAACTACAATAAAAATTTGAATTACTTTAAAAATCAAATCGAAATAAAGCAAAAACTTACCACACACTTTCTGGTGCCTTTTTAAATTATCAGCTCTGCTGAAAGTCTTTTTACAATATTTACACAGAACCTTTGTTTTTTTTCGTGAATATTCTTCTTGTGCCAATTCAAATTGTCGACACGTTTGAACGATTTCAGACAAATATTACATTTGAATAACGACATTTTCACTAAAATTATTGAAAAAAATCAATCTGCTCGATACAACTGTTTAACGTTAGAATAACTGAGTGCCCAGACCCACCTGCTTATATAACCGCAGAAAGCTGTTGCGTATGACCTTTCTTCTCAGGGAATATTTTTTTACTGCATGACAAATATCAGGAAACAAATTGATAGGTATGCTTCGCTTGCACTTACAATCAGGAAAAGTTTTGGCAGGTTTTGGTTATGGTGTGACAAAAATCAGGAAAAGTTTGACAGGTGCGCTTCATTTACACTTACAAACAGGAAAAGTCTCGGTTAGATTTGGTTACGGTGCCACGAAATCAGGAAAAAGTTTGACAGCTATGCTTCATTTACATTTATAAACAGGAAAAGTTTCATTTGGATTTGGTTACGGTGCCACGAAATCAGGAAAAAGTTTGACAGCTATGCTTCATTTACATTTACAAACAGGAAAAGTCTCGGTTGGATTTGGTTACGGTGCCACGAAATAAGGAAAAAGTTTGACAGCTATGCTTCATTTACATTTACAAACAGGAAAAGTTTCGTTTGGATTTGGTTACGGTGCCACGAAATCAGGAAAAATTTTGACAGCTATGCTTCATTTACATTTACAAACAGGAAAAGTTTCGGTTGGATTTGGTTACGGTGCCACGAAATAAGGAAAAGGTTTGACAGCCATGCTTCACGTGTTTTTCAAGTCAGGAAAAGTTTTGACAGATTCGTTTTAAGAGTAATGAAATAAGAAACGGTTTGACTTTACCATTTCCAAATTTGTACAAATTTTTGAAGTATCTCATACAGCGTCTTGGTTGGGAACCAAACTCGGGACCTCTGTTTTTCTTAAGCTTGGAGATTATACTGTCTTCAGTGGGAGTAAAACTCAGGACCACTATTTTTCTTAAGATTTAAATTGATACTATTTTGGGTAGGAATCCAACTCAGGACTACTACCTTTCTTAAGTTTAGGTTTGAAATTGTACACCTATCTTGGTCAAGAATCAAACTCGAGACCACTGACTTTCTTCAGATTTAAATTTATATTATGTTGGGTAGGAATCCAACTCAGGACCACTGTTTTTCTTAAGATTTAAATTGATACTGTCTTGGGTTGGAATCCAACTCAGAACCATTGTCTTTCTTAGGATTTAGGGTTTATACTGTCTTGGTTAGGAATCAAGCTCATGACTACTACCTTTCTCAGCCCACCTCCTCCCCTCCTCAACTCAGCCGCTTTCTGGCACCCCAGTGGACAAAATATCTCCACACCTTCTCAACTCCGCTGCTCTCTGGTACCCCCAGTGGACAAAATACCTCCTCACCTCCTCAACTTCACCGCTCTTTGGCACCCCCAGTGGACAAAATACCTCCTCACCTCCTTAATTCCACCACTCTCTGGTATCCCCAGTGGACAAAATACCTCCTCACCTCCTCAACTCCACTGCTCTCTGGCACCCCAGTGGACAAAATACCTCTTCACCTCCTCAACTCCGCCGCTCTCAGGCGCCCCAAGTGGCCCCCAACCTGATTTTTGGCGCCCCAAGTGGCCCTCTCTAACGCCTCTAGTGGCACTTTCTGGCGCCTCTCGTGGCAACCTCCTCTGCTAGATCCAGTGGTTGCGAACGATAATACAATGCAGCGGAAATGAAAACATTACATGCCATTTTCTTTAGCAAAGTCTAATTCTCCAATGCATAAATGCAATCCGTGATGGTCTAGGAAAAGAAGACTTTTCAGTAATAGAGCCAAATTTCAAACAGTAAGATTGTAAGGAGTCGCATGTAAGCAAGCAAATCATTAAACAAGCATGGAAAACAGGAGCAATTATAAAGCGAAGCAAAAGAAAGAAATTTATTTAATGCAAAATTTGAAGTAATTTTGAATTTCAAGAAATTTGTATAAGCGAAAGCTAATCCTTGAAAAGGCATTGCGCTGAAGCAATCATCAGTCATGAAGTCGTCGATCCGTGATGGTCTAAGAAAAGGTTTTTATAAGTGCAGCAAACTTGCTCAACAAAGTGCTTCAAAAAATCCAAAAAATGCTCTCTGTCATGCATCCAAATGGACAAAACAACTGTTAGGCAAAATAGGCTCATATAATTTTAACATTTCGACATATCGTAATGAGCTATGCCTTTAAAACCCGCCAAAAAAGATAAATATACAATTTTTTAGCATGAGATTGGTTGTCACAATATGACAATCTTAACTGGTTCTCTTGTCCCAACCTGAGCAGATATACCATTTTGAATTCAATTAAATGTATTTTCAAAACAGTACAACCAGCTAAATAAAAACTTGTTTCGGAAAATGCCAATGCTTTTACGCCTCCAACGACTTATAATTGTTGATAATAAGCCTACCCTAGCTACCTCTTTCCTTTCTTAAACAAAAACAAAAAAATTTAAAATTTTAGCAAAATTTAGTATTTTAAACTTTATCAGAACTGTGCTTATTCTATCAAAGTTGAACTACCTCTGGCAAACAAAGAGATGAAGACACGTGGTTTTACACTAAATTGAATATTGCATAAGGTTTCGAAGTGCTCGAAAATTAAGTGTGACAGCCAGGACAATGCGACAACCAGAACCAGTCTTCTCTAAACTATTAAAAATCAAGACCATGAAATTAATTACAAATTGATACATTGTGATGTAAATACACTGCAGTAAAAATGTATGCAATAAAATTATTACCATGAAATAATTCTGATGTAACAACAGTAAATCTAAAAGTTACAACATGGCACTCAGTAACCGTGAACAGAATGAAACTCATAAAATTCATTCTGATTCAAAATTTTTTATAAAATCAATAATTTTTAAACTAATAAAGCTTGAAATCTGGGCCAGGGACGGCGAACAATTGACGCGCGATTGTAAAGGGTCACATTTTGTAGATGAGTAATGCTTTATTTTAACTAACACTACAACGACATTACTTATACAACTGCTTAACCATTGCAGGATTGAAATAAAAATCACAGACAGTTAACTTGGTAGTTAATTGTATTGTTTCAAAAATATGAACAAATATCAATGACAAAACTAAAATAATAGTCATCATTATTATACATTTATTGTCAGATATTTGGTAGTTCAATTGGCTCAAATTTTAAACCAATAAGCTTAATTAATCACATTCGGTCTGATCTTCATTTTAACTGCTTTCAAAGAATAATATTGAACTGTCCAATCAAACCAAACTACTCCGTTTTGTTTTATTTGTCCATCTTTGAAATATTTTCCATTCAAGTTGGAATCATAACAAGTATTGTACCACCAAGCTCCGGTAAAACTAACTGCACAATTCATAGTAGGCTGCATATCGTTATCGCGATCTTTTGTTGTAAACTCTAGGTTGCTGTGATAATTCAAAGAATCATCTGCAACAAAATAAAATCATAAAATCTTCCTGATTGTTGTCACAAAGACTATTTGTCTTCTCTTTTGACAAGAAAAACGATAAATTGGTAGAAGTTAGGGCTGACTAAAAGCAAGTATTACAAATTTTTTTCAAATATTCCTAATCATTACATTCGGAATAAAATTTGTATTTTTTGTTTTTACTTTTTTTAATTACTTTACGGCCATAGATTAATAGAGTTTCTTGTCAACATAAGAAAAGAGAAAAAAAATTAGAAAGTTTTTTTATCAAAGCAGAACGACATAGCAACTTAAAAAACTGAACTCAAACTAAGTCGAATACGTCGTCCTTTAAAACACGGCAGTTAACCATCTGAAACAAATTACGTTAAAAATGAATTTACGTCTCATATTTTAAAAAAGCGCAATAATTAATGGAATACCGGTGAGTTAATTTTACAAAACTTGAATATTGCTGAAATTATCGATGAATATTTTAAACTCTAGAATGTTGTTGATGTATCCAAAAAAATTTTAATTAGAACTTTGCTTCGACACTTTTAAACATCGCATAAAGCCACCAAAAAAAATTTAGTCACAAAAACATTACAAGCATGAACGATATTTATTTTTTTGTTGGACACAATTAAAAACTTGCTTAAAAAACAAGCTTCTATTACGCGTGTGATTAAACTACAGACTCAACTCGTAAACATTTCCTTTTAATTTTAATGACATTAAGCGCATTGTAACCACCTGGTATTCTGGGATTCTAAAAGTACAAAATGCATTGTGGCCCTCTTATTTCATTTGTCTGTTAAAATAAAAAAGTTGACCCTAATCATAAACTTAGGTAAATACAGACGCATAAAGGCAACTTTGATCTTTGCGCTTTAGCAATTCAATTCAGTGCAATGACGCAATTAGGCCAGTATTATTCTGTCGTATGAAAGTGGCGAGTCGTCAGCAACACTGTATTTTATTATTATATTCATATATACTTGCGGTTCCACTGAAGTCTCCGACTTTGAGTGTGTAGTTTGATTCAGAGTTGCCAATTTCAAATACTCTAAAATCGACAAATATTTTTATTGATTTAACCCTAATTTACCTAAGGGGGATCCTCAAAGGACCCTCCTTTATATAAAAACGTTATAACTCGTAAAGTTCCGATGATAAAAACCTAAAATTTTATGACTTTTCATAAAATTTATTCCTAAATATTTTGGTATTTTACTTGAGCAAATCCAATGGGTAATTTTAGTGCAGCAAGTTTTTTTTTGACTTACTTCATGATTTTCGTACACTTTTTGTATACAAAAATCATGAGGTAAGTCAAAAAACGTTTTAAACGTCTTGCTGTGTTTGTCAAGATTAATGCGTCACCTAGTGGTTATTTGTTTTTGCAGCAGACCGTGACTAATCCGATTATGTCGCAAAACAAAGCAATCAACGAAAATTTGACATCCTTCAATTTTATGCAAAATAAGAAGAGACTAATAGCAAATATACTAAAAGTAAAGACATTTGACTACACTAGAGTAAATTTTCTGGAACATATCAAAAAATCAACTGCAAAGCTACTGTCTGTTAAGAATATTGGACATGTAAACTTAGGATCCCCCGAGGATCCCCCTTAGGTAGTTAACAGAAAAAAAACATCCTAGGTAAATAAGGCTTAAATCTAGGCGTCGAATAACATTCCGATGAAAGTTCAGATTTAGCAAATTTCATTTTTAAAGGTTTAGTTCTGGTTCAGCTCACTTTTGGGTTGAAAGAAAATTGTTAGTGGTTAATACGGATTTTTCGATTCGGGTTTGATTTGATCCCTAATTTTATAAAATATTTTTTCTGTCAATTTTTGCAAACGTATAAACTGACAATTCGGCCATAGACATACCAAACAGAAAAATATGGGAAAAACAATTTTGCCCCCTTTCTGGTTTTGTACAATTTTTATAAGAAATTTAAATGTAAAAAAGATAGCTTACAAAATCTTTTTGGAGCTCAAAAAAACTACTTAATTATGCTCTATATTAACGTACTTTCCCCAAAAAAGATAATGTCACAAAAAAATCTAGGGTGTAACACATTGAAATAAACTGTTTCAACTTCAAAAAACTTTTTTTCTTTCAAGAAACATTTTTACAGGTGCGTTTTATGTCTGGAAAACATACTCAGTGCTCAAAAAATAAGATTGATTTTAAGTGTTTTTGATGGTGAACAGGTTGAAATGGTAATGCTGCCTCTATTGCCCCCCAATTTGTAAGGCTTTTTTCGTGACTAAATGATATCTTATCGTCAACGGGCATATTTGTTGGAGGATCTTAGTAAAATTAAATACATAATATTTTTAAAATAAAGATATTTAGGCCTAAAAGTTGAACACTAAATCTATTCACCAGGAAGCCATTAAATGCAATTTGTAAAATTGTACAATCAACTATGCGTATTTCAACAAAGTTAAATGAACATATAATAACAATTTTGCAAACCCCAAAAAGTGCAAGCGAAAGTTTTTCCAATTTGATTTTTAATATCAAGTTTTTTGAGATATATTACGCTTGTGACAGACCTTAAAATTTTTTATACTTTTGTGTGTGTTTGCTTTTATTAAATCTCTTTTGGACTAACAATTTACCGGAAAATACATTGAAAAATTAGTTGTAGCGCTAGCAACTGTGCAAGTCTTTTATTGAATATTTTTTAAAAATTTTTGTACATACCTTAGCGTTATAATTTGGGCCCGCTGAAGTCAAAAAGGTTAAATTTTTTTTAGGATTTAATTACGAAACAAAAATTACACAACCTTATAGTTTCGGTTATTCAGAGGTTTTTATTGAGTTTTATAGGTCAAAATTTTGAATAAATTAAAATTTTTTTAATATCTTAAATTTACAACAACTAATTTTTTACTTATTTTGCAATTTTTCAAATAGCTATAAACAGTTTTAATATTTTTCTTCATTTCATGTCAAGTATTCTAAAATTTCTGGGACTGCAATCCCTTAGCGTCAATCTTTTCGTCTTTTCTTTTAAATTTCTAAATCACCAATATAAAGTTTTACATTTTTCACAATATTCCACCAACTTCAAATTTTTCGAAGAAAAATTCCACTCCGGAGGTGGGAGCGCAATTTTCGGTTTAAAAATTTGTGATCCATATGATAGATATGTTTAAAACATGACAAAAAAAAAGTATTATTCTTATGTAAGTGAAAAGAATAAATGACCTAAATGTATTTCTGTTGTAAAAAAGTTGGCACCGTGGCTGAGTAGTTTAAGGGCGGCGTCTCGGTGGCAAAAGTGATTGATATGGTTGCCGTTCAAAATCCACTTGCATTGTTCCTTTACAAGTTTAACTTACATTTCTCCATTTTTCGAAGCAATTATAACCATGCTGCTTTGTTTCATCTTTAGTACGAGTTGTTTCGAGTTCAGGTTTGGCAAATTTGATTTTTACGGGTTCAGCTCTGGTTCAATTTTATCATCATATATATTTTTTTGAGTTCAGCCCGGGTTTAAGTTTATCAATTTTATTTTTTCTGGTTCAAAGAATAACAACGGCTAACAACGGGTTTACGGATCCGGTTCGGGTTCGGTTTTACGCCCTGGCTTGAATAAGTTTTACAAACGTTAGGCTGCTGCATTAAATAAAATATCAAAACGCTAGTCGGAATAATTGCTAATTAATGGATCTTATTTTGATTTCAACTTCATTTTTTTAGCTTAGAGATTTAAAATCCTAAAAAATTGTTTTTGAGACTGGAAACGGTATTGAACAGTCATACTTGTATACAGCATATATAGTGTTGCCATTCCAATCTTCTAAATCTACGCGCAGTTGATAGGACTGAGATTTAGTTGTGGCGTGCAAAAAGTCCAATCCTGAAATTCACATTATTGTTGTATAAGCAGGGTGTTTCTTCTCAATATGTCACTTTATAATAACTTATATCTCAATAACTGTTGGTGATATGAAAACCAAGCTTTTTTTACTGAAAACTAATGTTCTTAAGTTTACGCAGCAAAACTTTGAACGCAAAAATCAAAAAAATAAACGATTTGTTAAACTTTTCACAAATGTTCAATATGCGAGTCTTTGGTTACACGGCACACATCGAAACGGTATTCCATTTCTTGTCAAACTCAACAAGCATGTCGGAATCGATAGTTGTCAAGGTCTGGTGGCTGCTTTGAAAATTCTCTCCAAAATTTACGTTGAACAATGTCCATTAGTTGTTTTTATCAAATTTCAAAACACAAAACGCTTTCTTCTTTTCAGTAAAAGACACTTTAGGCATATAAGAGGCAAATTGATGAATATGATATTTTACAAAAAAAGCTGAAATTTTGATTGTGACATAACAATGGTCTGGGAAAACAAAAAAATTGGAGATTTTACCTATCTAACGAAATCAATTTTATCCTGCTACTTTTGCCAGTTACCGAGATATGAGATTTTCTAAAGTGACATATTGAGATAAAACGCCCTGTATTTTATTAAATTTGTAAACAATAATTTTGAAAATAAAATAGTTTTATTGATGGCTTAGCAAAAGTTTTCAAAAATTAATTCGTTTTCTCAAAATTCTTAAAATGTCGCAGTTTTATATATTTTTAATTTCTAAATTCATCATTTATTTGAAGTTTATTATAGCTTTTCATATAGGCTATCTAACTATAAAAGTTATGATTTGAACAAAAATATTCCGAACTTCTGATTTAACTTGATTTATTGGAAATTGAAAAACAAAGTTTTTTACCCTGCCGAAATTCTCCATTTTTGCTCCCAAATCCATGTTGATAATATCGGTCCAGTTTCGGTAGAAATTTTCACTTCCATCCATTCTCCTTTGAAATACCTTTAAGTTAAAAATATCCGTTAGAAATAGCAATGACATAAATTTTGGAGTTTCATCAAAGCAAGAATTTAATTTTCACCAGCCACTTGTTTTTCTGATCCGGTTCGACCTCGCAATAAACTTCAATTAGGCTTCCGTTAAATTCCATAAGAAATATTCCGCTGATTTTTGCGGATGAACATGGATCTGTAGTTAGTGATTCTAAACATTAAAAAAACAGTTTTTAACAATTGTTATCTTAAAAAAATTAAAATTTTGATTTTATTATATTATCTAAGCTCCTATTAATACAAAGCTTGTTTCAGTTTAATTTGTTTTGTGCTTCAAAACGAAAAATGCACTAACAAAAGTAGTAAATAAATTTTTCAAAGCACAGAAAGGCATCAAAATAAACAATATGGTCTTTTAGTCTACTGCCTTCTTCTACATAGTGAGAGACAAACAAGATAATTTTGCATTAATAAAACACAGAGTACAGTGCAAAAATTGATATAAAATTAATAGCACTTTTAGTTGTTATTAAATAACTTTCCACATGCCAGCTGACTTCATCAAATTGTTGCAGGATTTTATTTAATATTGACTGGTTCAAAAACTTTTAAAATTTTTTTTTAAATGGGTAATAAGAAAGTGACTTTAATTATGGGGTTACTTCTTGCCATACTTTAGGTTCAATGTAAGAAAGTGTCTTTTTTCCTAATCTGTTTTCTTTTTAGGTCAAAAATAATTTGTTTGGCTGCTTTTTATAATGGTGTTTTTAGGTTATACTTATAATAATTTGGGAACCATTCTTTGCTAAACATCTATTAAAAAAAAATTGTTTGGACAATTTCAAGTTTAACAAAATCTTTTAATTTTAAGAAATTCCATTTTTGTAAAAGAGGTTTTGAATGTGCCAAATAAGGACTATCCGTAATAACTCTTATTAAGTGTTTGTATATTATTCCCAAAAGATTCGTTAAAACTACATAAGTTGTACGTGTTGCAGAACGTTCTATTGAATTAAAATTATTCTTTCCAATTGGCTGAATTAGATCAAAATTATCAGTAAGCATCGATTTATTAAATTAGTTAGTTTTAATATCGAGTTGATAGAAAATTCTTCTTCTTATAAAGCTCTGGTTTTAACTATAGTGCAATAATTTCTTGATATAATTGATATAATTTGCTACTAATATTACTTGATTACTTGAGTATATAAGTTTTTATAAAGCTTATAAGGTATTTTCAGACAAATGATTGATTTTTTTAATGGGTTATGAACAACTTTTCCAACTTCGCTCAAAAATAAACCTCAAACTTGTTAAAATTTAATTTTCTGGTTTGGGGTAAATTTATTTTGAAGGTTTATGAATTATCATGACAAAAAGTTGTGATAATTTTTAAAAAAAATATTTTTAAGTTTTTAAGATAATTAACTGAAATTGTAATAATTTGAGCAACTATCAGCAGATATAGCATACAAACAAAACTATAACAGGTAATTAAAAACATTCAAATTATTTGTTCCTAATATAAACAGAACAAAACAACGAGCTCAAAGTCCGTACATTATTTAGCACACTTGGCATTGGATCAAATATTTTAGTTATTTAAAAGAAAGTTTTTATTAGAACTGATTTACTTATACGCAACTCCAAAAACACAGTAATTTAATTTACATTTTTAAGCACAGTAATACAGGGTACAATGATTTAACAAACACAGTAATTACATTTACGCCGTAATTTAATTTAATTTACTTAACGAAGTAATTTAATTTATTGTAGAGTTTCCTACGATAAAATTTGAAGTGGTTCATCTTACTTTTTATTTAAGTGTTTATGGCGTTTTGCGTTACTTATATGTTACGCTGAGCAAAAGCGAGTACCACTTTCAGTGCTACATATCTGCTGCAGGCATCAGACAAGCAGTAAAGTTCTTATTATTTGAAAAAAAGCATTAAAAGCAACGGCAGCAGTTTTTATTGAAATAAATAACAATAGATTACTAATAATGATTTTACTGATTAAGACAACGAAAAATTAATTGATAACTTATCAGGAAACCAAATCAAGGCAGTGACGAAGGCTATTTTACTAGATGAAAAACATATTCTAGGGGTGTCACAGAGTAATGCAACTGATTTAATTTTTTGCAACATTCGTTTAACTAACATCTAATTCTTTTACAGACTATAGATTAATAACTAAGATTTACAGATTTTGTAAAAAAATAAGGGCTTGAATTACTTCAATCTGCAATTCAAATTTTAAGCAATCCCTCTATGTCTTCTTCGTTAGAAGGTGAAACTGGCATGATTGTCCCAAAGCAATCTCGGCAGAAGCAAGAAGTTGTTATTGAATTTCTACTGTCGGAGGGAGAAACAGATCAGAACATAAGCAGAAGGCTAAAGCAAGTGTATGGTGACGGTGCGATAGACTACAGCACAGTGACGAGGTGGGTGAAACAAATTAATGATGGACAGGGAGAACCTGCTGAAAGCGATCTTTGCGATAGGCCAAGAAATGGTAGACCATCTTCTGCTCAGAGTTCTGCTAACATTGATCAGGCAGATGCATTGATTAAGGAAAACAGACGCATCGCTATTAATGAGCTTACTGAGTTGCAGGAGTAAGTGCAGGGAGTGCTGTAAAGATTATGGATACCCTGGGGTATTCAAAAGTGTGTGTAAGGTGGGTTCCAAGACAGCTCATAGAGGCTCATAAACAATCGCGCCTAGAAGCTTGTTCTGAATTTCTGGAGTATTGCCAAAATCACAAAACCTTTTGGCAGCGAATAGTGACCGCAGATGAGACTTGGGTTCACCACTTTGAACCAGAGTCGAAGAAAGCATCAATGGAGTGGCGCCATCCCACCTCACCATGCTCAAAAAAGTTCAAATCTCAGTAGGCTGCAGGAAAAGTGATGGCGATTGTGTTCTGGGATAGTGTTGGTGTGATACTGGTAGACTTCATGTCCAAACGAGCAACAATCATTTTGGATGTTTACATCAATACATTAAAAAAGTTGAAAGCAAGAATGCGAAGAGTTCGACCTGCTTTGGAAATATCTAAGGTTTTATTGCAACATGGCAAGGCTAGGCCTCACCCAGCCTCAAACCCCATGAGGTCATCAGCTCCTTTGGCTGGACAACAATTTCACATTCTTTATATTTGCCAGACCTGGCACGACCTGACTTCTATTTGTTTTGGCCCCTCAAAGAAAGTACCTCAAAAAAAAAGTTTGAGGGGGCGACATTTCTCCAGTGACAAAGAGGTCAAAACTGCTGTTAGGAACTGGTTAAAAATGCAGCCTGTAGAATTTTATAATGAAGGAATATGTGCATTCGTTAAAAGGTGGGAAAGCGGTTTGGAAAGCGGGAGATTATATCGAGAAGTAACTACAAAATGCTCATGCTATATACTTTCTTGTGATGCACGATTTGTTTACCTTTAAAACTCAACGTCATGAAAAGAAACTTATTTGCATTACTTTCTGAACGCCCCTAGTATCTAGTTGCAGTGAAAAAAGTGCAACTATTAATAGCAAAAAGACTGCATATAATACATTGTTATCATTTATGATTGAGTGTTTTCCACAGCCCAACTAATCGGCATATTGAGACATTAGCAGTGGAGCTGTTTCAAAAATGCTTCAAGAGCGAGGTCCTGAAACTTGCGTTAGCCCAGCAATTCTATATGCTATGTTCAAAGGTGAAATTGGTTTTACTGTAATTTTTGAAAAAATCTGCGTATTTCCTGTAGCCGTCTTATATCTAAAGTATAATTTTTCAAACGATACTATAGTATTAATTACACGTTTACAGGAAACCAAAATCCATACAATTCAATGAAAATAAACGGCTAAGAAAAGATTATGCAGAATATTAAATTTTTGATAAAGCAAATTTAGATATTCTTGATAAATATTCAAAACTGAAGAATTTACTTTGGTTTTTCGCCGACCGATTTGGAAAGTGTTTTTAACCAGGAAAACTTTACACTAAATAGTTGAAAGATTTACACAAATACAATCCATCACAATATTTCTATTTCTTTAAAGAAATAAATAAAAATGCATTTTAGCTAAAAATGATGTAACTATCTTTGCAATAAATTGTAAACGACGCGTATAATTATTTCAGCACAAATATTGCGATACGGCAAACGCCGCCACTGGCGAAGAAACGTACACGCTTTTGCACAGCGTAATAAATATATCATGGGTCACTTTTTCGAAGGTAAGCTTTGCACAAACAAACAAACCATGAAGTACGTATGCCTAGGGTCTGCTAAAACAAAATACATCAAAAATTCTAATTATTTAAAACTGTTTTTACTGGTTATACATGGGTTTAAAAAAATGTGCGACTCATTATTGGCTTGCTTAACCGGCAGCGCACAAAGTTTTTTGGTGCAGCCCGTAAAGCATTTTTTATCAGATGCACAATTTATTATCAGTAGTTAAATTTCGACTCTTTAATTATTCAAAAATTTTGGGCCGGAAAATAACGTAAAATATTTTATATAGACTTTTTTGTTTTTACTTTAATTTTAAGGTAAATTTTGAGTTTACCTCCTTGGTATCTAAAATTTGGACAGCAAATTTTGGTGAAAACAAAAAAAGCCTTATCACATCAATTTTTAGAGAAATTATCATTGACAATTGCCGCCAATTAATTTAAAGACCTTTTTTGCTATTATTTGGTCCTTACTTCAAATTTAGTTAAGAACCCAAAAAAAGGATGTCTTTGAAGATCGAACAGATTTCTGCTTGCTATATATTCGCATAAAAAATTTGGTATACTACGTGCAAAAAATTGGGTACCTATGGATGGTTTTCTATATTTTTCACTTTCATGTCTATTTATCCCCTTGATTCGCAGCAAAACGTTCGAGGGCGTATACTTATGGCAACTATCAAGCGATTATCCGACCTAGTTTCAAAGCTGCCAAGAAAATGCTGCCCGGTTAGATTATTTTATTCGAAGATATGATAGAAATTTAGAATTGTTTGCTAAGTGCCATAAATTGTCTTCTAAAAGTACAATAGAATTATACAAGTATGTTTGTTTCATTAAGTTCACCATCAATAAGGCGCTCTTAACCACTGCTACACACTGCCAATAAAAATTTTTTAATTGATATCTAAAAGACAAAAAATCACAACGAGTATAAGCTTTATCAAAACTTGTAATTTTCTAGTAACTTTATTAAATAAAAAAATTTTATTTGAAAGCTAAATTGATGAGAAAAGAAAATTTACTTTTTTTAAAGATTTGTCGATTTATTTCTATTGTTTAAAAGTTTTGACCACTTTGTAAAAATACAAAAATGAAAATAAAACAAATTTGGTAAACAACTACGTAATGAGGTCATTGACCTCGATTCTTAAATTAAATGACAAAATTTTTAAATATTTTATTTTTATTCATCTGAAGAGAGCTAATGTAATCCGAAAATGTTAATGGTTTCTTTTTGTTTTATTTTTGCATGAATGTATGTGTATTGCTGTATGTAATTGTATATAATATGGTTGAAAAAAGTATACTCTCTCCCAAAATTGTATTACAAAATTAAATGTTGGCAATAGTAATTTTTTCACCCACTTTATTTAAATAGTTTTATCAATTTAATTTATGTGACTTTTGTAATGTTGCGGTTGCTTGAAAAATATAGTTGTAAAAAAAGTGAGAAAAAGTTTGATATAAAAGTCAATTACAAAGGTGAATACTTTAAAAAACCTTAATCAAACATATAACTGTTTTGCTGTCATGGAAATTAACACAATTAGGTTAATGTAGTTGTTCAAAATAAATCAAAACAAAATTTTTGGTCTTATTTTGTATTTTCCATGCGCAAATTACTTACTTCGTTTGGTACAGTTGTTTCCGGTATAGCCAGTATTGCACAAACAAAAAAATTTGTTTTCTACCGTAACACATCTTCCATTGTAGCAATATTTAACACAATCCATATAATCTGCAAATGTAATCAGTAATCTAAAGTAAAAATAATCTCTAGAAACCAAGGTGATGATGATGATGATGATAGTTTATTCGTGCTTAGTAACATTATTAAGTAATATGCAATGTACTATGAAGCATGAAAATGAAAAAGAAATTGTGGTATCCAAAGAAATCAGCTGGAATTTTGCAGTATTTTGCTTACTGCAAATTTATTAAATAGAAAGTATCGAGTAAATGTATTGAGTAAATGTGCCACAAAGTAAGTAGAAAATTTTGTAGAAAGTAAATGTATCGAGTAAATGTACCACAAAGGCTAAACTTTGTTTGGGCTATTTATTGGTTTTAATCGAGTTCTAGTTAATACAGCAAATATGACGCCTAATAGTCGGAAACAATGACGTAGTCTGCTGTAAATATGAAAAATCGTTTTTAAACTAGCTCTGAAATACCAAATTCAGAATTAAAGTTATAAACTACTTTTGGAGCGTGGATAAAAACTATTAAATCATTACTTTTGCTGAACTATTAAAAATTTTTTTTTGTAATCTCTTTCAGATTTTTTTTCTGCACAATCAAATACAATTTAAATGCTTTTTTAATTAAGCAAAAAATAAAATAAAATAGGAAGCTTAATCAAATTAAAATTGTACATATTGTCTTAAACTATTTGCTTCTTTACATGTTATTTTTTTTAGCAAATTTACTGTACTGCATTTTTTTTATCTTACAATTTTAATTTTTCAAAGCTTTATATGCAAAATCCATTCATCTATGATCTTTCAAATGTATTACGTGTCTTAAAAATTAATTTTTCCGTCTATTTTTTATTTTCATCATAGCATAAAATTACATAATAAAGATTAAAAAAACCAGAAATATACAGTATAATAATACATTTAAATCTGCAAATTTAGATGCAAAATAGATTTTTTAAGAAAGTATAATATTAAGTACTCTTTAGTACGGTAATTAGATTCAGTTCTTGCAGGAACTTGATTTTGGACATGTTGCTACTTTTATTTTGACTGAAACATATTTGTTTTTTGAAACAAAATTTTTTTCAATGTTTTATTTTTTCGTTTTCAAAATGAGAATGTTGCTGACCATAGGTTGTCGGAATTACATTTGTGCTGCTGACAGAGCAAAAAAAATTGTCATCTAATGATCAGGAATTTGCTTTGCAAATATTATAATTTAAAACTTAATTAACATCACCATCTGTGTTGTGATAATTGCATGTTTGAAAACGTAATAAATCATCTTTTACCACAGAAAGAGCTTGCCAATCGGTGGTCCGTGAACAAATATTGGCAGTCCGCAAGAAAAAATCAAAATTATTACAAGTTTACAAATTAAAGGACTGAAATCAGTGCGAATCCAACAACTTTCAGATTATATCTAAAAGTAGGGATGTCCAATCTTTTTTATAATAGGTCAAATTACAAACTTGAGCATATTCGGCGGGCTGCAAAGTACATAATATAGATTTTCCTCTTTTGGGTATTAGATGTCACGACCAAATGATGAGAATCAAAATATTATGTAAAATTGATTAACTAATTAAGAATCTAAGTAAAGTGTGAAACTATTAAAATCCTTACATAATTAGTATTTAAAACATCCAAGCTCGAGCTGCTTTAAAGTCCCAATTATATGACTTCTTTTCTTCCTATCTTACAGCGATTCAAAGTTTCCAAGATCTGAAAAAAGCTTGTGGTCGCGATCCCGAAACTGATACAGCCAACAGAAAATCCAAAAAAATGTTTGACCAATATTTCTGTTTTGTGTCTCCTATGATCTTCGAAAGGCTTATCTAGGCCCGAGTTGAACCAATTATCAATTTATTGCCCTTCTTGAGAGCACACCGGGTTTCAACGCGAGAAGTCAACGGTGGATCACTCGCTTTGTTGACAAAAAATATCAAGTATTTTTTGTCAATTTGACGGCGGGATTATGACACTGTCTGATACCGTGGTCTTACCTGCTGGCTGCTTCAGATTTTGCCGGATAAGCACCAGGTCAGAATAATCATGGAGCTTGCCGGAAAGCAAGCTTTGCCGTCGGAAAAAAAGCGTTTTTCAGGGATCGGTCTTGGCTGTTCTCCTTTCCAAATTTTATATGTACGACCTGTCTTTCAAAATTTTTAAAAAATTTACCAACGCAAACAATTTAGCATTGTTGCACTTCTATGAAAATTGGAAGATCTTTGAGAATACTTTTAATCAAGGCATGACTACACTTTTGGCATATCTCCAGACTTGGAAGCTGAAGCTAAGTCACATTAAAACGGTATTGACAACTTTTCATTTAAGTATTCAAAAGGCCCAACGTGAGCTAAATGTTAACAGCGATAGATATTTACCATTTTGTCAAACTCCTACTTATTTTTTGATAAAACTGGACAGATTGCTTACATTCCGTCACTATCTTTGCGCGTCACACTGCCCAAGCAACTTGTAGGCTTAGGATAGGGTGCTGATGCCAAAATGCTGTTTAGAGCTGCTATATCCCTGGTCTGTTCAACAGCTGAATACTGCCCACGACTCTCGTATTGCAGTGTTAATACTTACCTTACAGACAATGTCCTGAATGACGCCTCGCACAGAGTTACTGGATGTCTGCGTCCCACTCCAACGGATTATATATTAATACCTTCAGGCATTTAGGTATCAAGCCAGTTAAACCAACTAGATACGATTGGACCAAAAATCTCTAAAAATGTCTGATCTTCTTTCCACCCTCCAAATTAATTAACACTTTTTCCTTTTTTATCACGAGCATCAGTGCTGCTACAACTGTAATCATATTCCAAATCACTCTACATTGATTCAAAGTTACTATTTTTACTAGCACTAACTATTTCTTGATATTGTAAAATTGTTTGGAAATAACACAATTCATATTAATGTAATCGCAAAACAATGTGAATACTGAAAATAAAGCTCCAAACAAGCCTTTTTATGATAAGTTCGCCCACAAAAGTATTCATAGATCAGTTTATTGGATGTCAATCAACGCCGCTATCAACTAATGTATTCACTTTGTATCCCTATAAGTTACTGTTACGGTAGTGACATCGAATTCTTTACAGTAATAAAAATGTAACTAAAAAGTTTGAGTAAGCTGAAGGCCGCGTAAAACATTAAGTAAAGCGCACGGTGGACATCCCAGTAATAATCTTTATAGTTTAGATAATTTTAAAAGCGAAGACTTCTTTTTAGTCTTCACTTATTTTATATGACTTGTAATGCACAAATGTTACTGTAGTAACTATGTAAAGTAGAATGACAAATACACAATTACTGTCGCCAACAAGTAGCCTGCAACAGAATATACTCTATTAAAAAGTTGAAAAAAGGGTAAACAGCAAAAAGCTTTTTGACCAAATTATTCACGTTTTTTCTTTAAAATTTTAGCAACTAATTTCTTGTAAAATTACTGTTAATTTTGCTCAGGGTAACAAATATTTTTTATAAAACCGTACATAAAAACAAAAATAATAAAGTGGCCTCATCAATTGAAATACGTGTCATTGAGTTCAAAATCTCATTTTTAACGCCCGATGCTAAAGGGTTAAAGAGGCTTGAAAGCGTGAATAATAACTTACAGTCCTACTGTCTGCTGTTATTGATATCTACTGTTACTGCATGCTTTTCCAGCCTTTTTAAGCGCAATGTCATAATGACCACTGGCATCCATTCTATTCATTCTTGCAGTTAGCTTTAGTAATCATAAGCTGACATTTTCGACTCTATTACACTGGAAATATATCTTGTCTGAATAAGCCTATAATTAATCTTGACTTGTATCGACAATAGATAATACTAATTCTAATCCTAATTCTAATCCTAATCCTAATTCTAATCCTAACTTTAATTCTAATCCTAACTTTAATCTTAATCCTAATTCTAATCCTAATCCTAACCCTAATCACAATTTTAATCTTAATTCTAACTCTAATCCTAAAAATAATCCTAATCCTAATCGAATTTAAAAAAACAATGGTCTTGAGTTTGATTCCCACCCAAGACAGACGCAAGAGTTCAATCCTAACCCTAAAGAAGACATTGGTACTGAGTTTGACTGAGTCAGTGAACAACATAGCTGTAAATCCAAACTCTAGCTTTAAACCTAAAAAAGGCAGTAGTCTTGAGTTTGATCCCCAACCAAGTTACAGTAGAAGTAAGATTTCAATCTTAACCCTAAATAAGTCAGTGGTCCTGAGTTTGAATCCCACCCAAAACAGCTGTAAATCCTAACTCTAACCCTAAGAATGACAGTAGTCTTGAGTTTGATTCTCACTCAACACAGTGAAGCTGTAAATCCTAATTCTAAGAAAAATAGTGGTCCTAAGTTTGATTCCTACCCAAGACAAAAGCAAGACCGCAACACATGACCTAAGACTAATTCAAAGCATTTTGCAAAATTTTAAAGCAATAAAGTTAACCAGTTTTCTGTTTTATGCACGCATAAAACGAACCTGTCAAGCCATTTCCTGCTTTCAAGCGCACGCAAAACGAACCTGTCAAATCTTTTCCTGTTTGTAAGCACTCGATAAAAAAACCTATCAAAATATTTCGTGCAAAGGGCAAGTTTGGACACATCGGGTTTGTTGTTCAATACCCAGTTTTCCCATGGGAATTTTCAAGGTTTTTACAGGGATTGTTTGTATAGGTTTATTTGTGGTGGATTGCGAAACTTTATCTTGATTTTTGTTATATTTATGCTTAATTACTCAATTTTTCCTAAGAAAGTTTGGTTTTTAAATACTTTTATTCAATTTTAAAACTTTTTTCTCTAAACAAACTTGATTTTTATTATAACTTTGTTTAATTTTTTCTAAACTTCTTCTTCTTTTGGCTTCTCCCTAATCGGGGTTACCACAGGTATTTGAAGTTTTTTGCTTTCTTTACCTTTTCTCCTTGCAGCTTCAACTTTTCTCCATCATCTCCACCCCCAATCCTCAAATATTCGGTCTTGCTCCGGCTCACTTTCAGTCCTCTTCTGTCCAGTGCATTTCTCCAAATATCCAGATCCTCCTCTAGCTATCTATGATTTTGTCCACACAGAACTATGTCATCTGCAAACAGCATATCCCATGATGTTATTTTAAAAATGTATATAGATAAATTTGACTTTATCTTACTTGTAAAAAAACGTATAATTTAATAAATTATTTGGCTGCTATAAAGAAATGTTTATCATAGACAACGACTTCAAAATTCATAAAGCTTTTATTATTAGTTAAAAAGCATTAACCAAAATTAAATAAACAATTGTATAAAAATAACTATGGTTTTTTCCTACAATTATTTTAATCTCTCTTGTGATTATAATCCTTTTTTCTTCTCTTTTTTTCTGTAACTTGGCTAATACTTAACCCTATCCTTCTCAACCTTTTTCGAGCTATTGACTCCTCAACGGCCGGGCTTCAGAAGCCCACCAAATTAACGATTTATAACTCCGAAACTACTTAAAGTAGAGCAAAGATCATTTATTTAACTTTTGTTAGAGCAAAAAAGTTTTTTAATTCATTTAATAAAGTATGCAAAACTGCAATTTAGCAAGGTCACTTCAATTTTTACGTTTAGACACTCATATAACTAGTGTGAAATGCGATTGTAGAGGATTCGCTGTTGTAACAGTCGTAAACTTAATTGAAAAACAGATGTAAAGAGTGACGTCAACGCGCACGACAATTACAAACAATGAAGAAGCTAAGGAAGCTTGTTTCATTGTTTGAATGGTCGAAGTATGGAAATTATTTTAGACCAGTTTCAATTATTTGTTCACATGTTTTTGCAGTTACTGGTAGCTAACACTGCTTTTTTATAAAAAAAGGATAACAAAAACAAAAATAAATTTTTTTTGATAAAAGAATTTGAAATTGGCTATGTTTTGATATTTAGCAGTATTAAAATATCGACTTACAAATATTATAAAACCAACAAAACTTTATCTTTTATGTATTACTGTTTAGATGCACATCGTATTTCATCGCCGCAAAAAGAGTTTTTTAATTATTGAAATGAAACTACGGCATTGCATTACTTTACAAAAAAACACTGAGAAAACAATATTACTCTATATAATTGTTCGTTTACTGTTAGTCGCGGAACATATCTCGCATCGATCAAAGCATGAAGCACAAATTTGTCAGCAATGCCGCAAACACGCGGAAGAGCCACATGTTTGACACTGATTCCGTGATTTGTTCATGTTTTTTTTTACATTTTCTGGGCTGTTCCAGTTTCCCTATCATAGCAGAAACAACAACGTTTTCTAAAATTTGAAGCATAATTTCGAGGAGTAAATGTTACAACATTAGAGTCACTCGCACGGAAATGACTTTCGCCCAAAATCAATTTAATTTTTTGCTGAACATCAAACTGTAAGCCAGTCAAAGGCCTTCTTTCAACGTGCGGTTGAATTATTGCTGGCGAGAGGTTGCCAGTGTCGTTTTGATGGGAACGGATCAAGATCGTATATGTTCGTTTTTTATTACATTTTATTGTTCTATTAGAAAAAACATTTTATACCGCTTTTCCAACTAGAAAGTCTTTATCAGCAACTGTAAATTACAGTTTATAAAAACTAGAGTGCCCAATAAAAATTTCTTGAATAGCAATATTCCAACATTTGTGAAGTTTCGAGATTCACATTTGTTTATTTGTCACTAAATATTTGCAAATATTTGCATAACATGTAATTGAGATTAAATGTAGAACAACGTGACTGGAAAATAATCATAAGGTATCTTAGTCAAGCACTTATTTTTATTGTGTTATTCCAACTGACAAAAAATTATAATAAAACATTCGTTTGAAAAACAAGCAGCGAAAAGGCAAAAAAGTAATTAACAAGTGAAAATCTAAAAGCAAAACTAGAAAATAAGCAAATCTCGGTAACAAAGGTAGACGGATATATTTTTTTATTTTTCAATATGATTTTCCGCTCTGAGACCATAAGAGACTAAATTTTTCTTTCTGAGACCATATGATTTTAAAACTTCACGATATAATAGCGGTCTACAAAAACATTGTTATTATTGTCATTATAATATCGCATTAAATACGGGATAAAATAACATATTTTGGCTCCATTATATTTAATTAAAAGGTGCGTTTTTTTGTTTTACACAGGGGAAGATTAGATTAACCACCTTCAGAAGATATTGATCACCACAAGGCCTCTCCAAGATAACTTTGAGAAAGAAATGTTAAGCTGTAAAGGCCCTTTTTCATTATTACGTAAAACAGGGGGATTCTTGCCGAAATTGTTGTAGCACGTAAAAGTATCTACTTCAAGTAAAACACATAAATAGGACTGGCCCCTGTGCTTTTATTTTTTTACTGCAAATTGCTATTGCATTGCCTGGATTAAATGCTGTTGGCAATGTACCAAGCACAACCGTTTATTTTTTATCCAAAACTGTTCGACCTCGTGCTCCTTGTAATGCACAATGCATGTGACACATCGATAGAACGCTATCTCCGGTTTGTGCAATGGCGCCGCATATGTAATGAGAGAAAGGTACGAGACCCCATATTCGCAACCAGATGAGTTAAGAACAACTATAGAGGCAGTCGACTGGTTAGTTAAGCTGCGACCAGTCGGCTGCGTCCAGTTGTCTTTAACCCGTTTGAAAGCGTTTAAGCATAATTCAAACTGTTCTGGGCATGCTGTTTCGAACCGGGTAAGGTAAGGCGCTGCTAATGCAAGCACGAGGCCATATATACTCTCATAGTACTCTGTGTTGGATCTATGATTTATGTGATGGGCAGATCGGATGCGCTTAATTCAGCAAAATTGTTCAAGTTTTTGCGCAGCAGACAAAAGCAAGTGTTTAGACCTTCGTGTTATCGACAGGCATTTGATAACAGATAAATAAACCATAGTCAGGATCTACAGTGCTGTAGATGAGTTGCAGAGCACTGCTCAGTGCTCTGCAACTCATATGCGGCGGAAGAACGAAAAACATGCTGTTTGAAATAGAGATAAAGTTTTGCTTCTCTGAAGTAGCAACCGAAAAACTTAAAAAATTCATTATACAATACTTCTCATTGTGTAATGTTAAAACCTTTTTTTGGTCTTTACTAAATTTCGAACGCTTTTTTTCATATGAAGCTTTATTTTGTGATCACAAAAACTCTCTGCTAATAACTTGATAATTTTTTTGATCAATTTTCAACCAGGCTCGATTGTGCACGATGTGCGCTAATTAGTAACTTCAAATGAAAAAAAAAAAGTCATCACTTTATTTTTTCAGTTTAAATTGAGTTTTAGGTTATTTATGACAGCAAAATGAAACTTCAGGTAACGGAAAGCGTTCAAAATTTAGCTCTTTACTGGTCTAGGTGTTCTGCTAGTTTTAGATATTTTTCAAAGTGTACCGCATGTTCGAAAAAGTAGCGGAGTACAGGTCTAAAGTACCACCTTTAGTCAAAACAAGTGTCACTACTAGTTATCAGTGCTCATATGGCTGGATGTTTGAAAAAACTGCTAAGTGGTCCGTTGCAGAGGGACGGAGGCATCCAGTGACTACGCGCAAAGCGTCATTCAAAACACTAAATATAAACTACGTAAGTACTAAGAGAACAAACAAGACTCCAATACTCGGCTGTTGAATAAACAAAAAATACGACTCTATATGATGTTTTGGCACCAGCACCCGCTCTGAGGCCCCACGTTACCTCAGCAGCGGGACAAGCCATGTTTTTTGTGCAATGCCAAACGGTGGTGACAAAACGTGAGTGATTTGTCTAAATTTGCTTTAAGATAAATCGGAACCAAACACAAAGGTGAATGTTAATTACTGTAAACTTTTAGCTCACATTTTTTCTTAATCTGGATATTGCGGAAAGCAGATTATGCATCTGGATGTTAAAAAAGTCGCAATTGATTTTGGAGGAACACTATTTCTCTGACATCCGAGACTATTTTGATTACTGTCGCTGTTAGAATGAAACCTTTGTTGGGAACTAGTTTTATAATCGTTTGAACCACGAATTTATCCAACAGAAACCTCAGCAGCTTGCAGTTAAAGTCAAGTTTGAATAAAATAACAGTGTCGTATGCAGCTGACAGATTGACAGATAGCACTGGCATTCTTTTTAGTCTCAAAAAAGTTGTCGATGATTTGTATTAACAGAACGACTTGATCCACGGTTGACTTTTTGCAGTAAAACCATCAATTGGTCTGTTACGGCGTAGGTAAGCGTCTCAAAAATTTCCCAGGGGACGTAAAGTGATAAATCTGTCAATTACTTTTTGGGTCTTCTACAGTCTTCTTTGTATTTCGAATCGTGACTACAAGCGCTCTTCCGTAGATTTTTAAAATTGGAGCTGACGCAATTAGGAGAAGAGAAAGTTATATAATCAAGAATTTAAAGCAGCTCTAAGATGGATTATAAGCTCTGTGCACATAAAATTAGGGCCCGGGGCTTTATCTGGTTTTACGTGAAAAAACCCTTATAAACATCCAAGGTCATCCGTAACTAAGATATCTTAGCTGATTTTATTCAGAGTTTTCCAATTAGTGGGTCATTTAAAACTAAAAAGACGTCGGAATATAATAGGATAATCATATTAGACCAGAAGTCATATTAAATTATTTTTTAAATCACATTTTGAGTTTAAACATAAAATTTATTGCAAAAGGAAAATGAAGACCATAAATAGTCTTTGCGTTCACATAAAAATTTCTTTTCGAATTTCAAGAATGAAGCTTTTTTGGCCTTTATTTAAATTTCGAAATAAATTTATCAAACAGTTTGCAATGAGTAAGGACGTTGTTTTGAAACTTTGGCATGAAAATTTTTTGAGAGGAAAGAAGTCATTTGTGTAAATTTCAGACTTTAGAACTGTCATGAATTTATACAAATTGGAAACCCCTGTTTCATTAAAATTCAATCGTATCAAACGTCTTGTTTTTATTCTATGTTTTTGTTCACATTAGCGCTTCGCTGTTTACAACCGCATTGCGCTAATTTTCAACAGCCAGGATAATTATTGATGAAAATTGACTCGGTAAAGTGCAAACAAGTGATTAGTAGTAAAGAATTTGAAAATAGCTAACAAAAAACTTATTTCTAAGCTTTTCGTCCGACACTCATCAGGAGATAAAAATTGAAATGAAGGAAAGAAAAATTTCTTTGATTTTGTAATAAAGCTGGACGAAGATGTTGGTTGTTTGAGAAAAGCGTCACAACATGTGATCAACACAAGAGTTTCAAGTTGTAAATAAACTCTTTTTGGTGGCATAAATTTGTATGGCATGATTTGATGTAAACGGCTTCTAAAGCAGATAAATGAAAAGACGAACGACCAAATGAAAAAATAGTAAATTTTCCATCATTGTAATTTTTGGCGCAAACAGGTTTTCCAAAAAGTGTTGACCAATCGCAGATTCACTAAACATAACTGGGGTTAAAGAATTGCCTGAATGAGTACAAATATTGCGAGAGTTTGGAATTTGGCCGGTTCTAATAAATTTTGGTTCGTGTTGACGAATTCTGTCCTGCAATCGTTGGGGTGTGCGGCCTACGTACTGCTATCACAGTGGCACAAGAAATTATAAAGTACATTGCTTAAAAGCGAAGAAGGCAACATCTTTTTTGATTGCAGGAAGAAGTGGACGAGATATAAAAGTAAAACGTTGTTCTACTGCAAAAAAGCATTTTTCCACACTGGCTTTGATTTTATTTTCAAGTCCAACCGAAGGAGTTCCCAATCAGGGCAGATAAATAGACAGTGCATTTCTTCATCGTATGTGAAGTAGGTGATGTAAAACCTTCTAACTTGCCGGCAATTGCTTTCTCGATGACATGATCGGGATTGCCGTTCATAAGCAGAACTAAACTTTTTTTAAGTTCAGCTTGCAGCGTGCAGATTGAGCATATCATTAAGGGTCGATGTACAAGGGTGGAAATTAAACTGATTTTTATTTTTCCAGGGCTGAAGTATTTTCAGTTCAGGTATTTTTCTGTAAATGTGGGTTTATGGTAAACATATGTAATAAGTTTAGAGCCCACCTTTCCACCTATGCATCACGAAAAGGAAAAAAACTAAAAATTGACAAAAACTTGGCTGCCACGCTTCACCAAATTCAAAACAATTTCAGCTCCACAATTTAATATTTTGTCACCTATACAAAATAATTCTATCTCTTTATGGAACTATTTCCGAAAATAACGGCGCAAAACGATTCCAAAAATTGTTGATCAGCTCAACTGAAACTTTAAATCTAAACTGAAATTTTAACTGGAATATCTGGAATTTAGACTCAAATGACTGGAATAAAATGCAAACGAAGTTCACGCTTGAATAAGATCACGTCACATGACGCAAGACTACGGTAGAACATACTCGAAATTACAATTAAAGTTTAAAATAGAGTTCACACTCGGTCATTGTTTGCTTTTATGGAGAACAGCCAATCAGAAAATGGGAAAGTGACAGATCAAGTAATTAGAAGTCTTGATCAGTGATAGCAGAACAATCGAGAAACAACTAGGCGCTAAGATCACGTACTTAAGATTACAATTGATAGAACGAACAATTAAAGCAATCATAAAACAACTCACAAATATGTTCAATAAATTAAAATAACTCGAGGTTTTACGGACTATGCAATTACTAATTGGTTATAAAAATATTACGTCATATTAAAAATTTTAAATTACTTAAAAAAAAACAGAAAATTAACTATAGATTTGTGAAGTTAAAATTATTGTGAATAAAGTGTGACAATTATTTAAGTCAAGGTTTCCCAAAAAATAAACTTTTCTCAAAATTAAATCTGTTTAATAAGGACAAACTACCACTTGAAATAGTTATTGGTGAGCATCGTGTGTGTTTAGAAATTGTATAGTAGTGCATGTAAAAATTTCCAAAAATCTTAACGAGATACACTTATACGTTTTTTTCAAGAACACAACATCATAAAAGTAATTATTGATTGTTTATCTTAGTTGTCCAAAATTTAATTTTCAGCTAGTTCTACTTAAAATAAGGATTTTTGTTTTGTAAGGACGAAGTTTGTTTTTTGTTGAGGAAAAAATTAAAGGTTACATTTTTTAAAATTCTAGTTTTGAATCATTTAGTTTAGATGCTTGTAGAGGTAAAGAGCCTGAAGTAATGCAAATAGCTGTGACAAATTCAACACACTTGTCATTTTGAGAGTTTACTGCCAAATAACAAGTTATATTTTCTTAGTATCTTTTGTGGCAAATTCGTCACATATGGGTTTTAAAGATTAACATAGTAATTGAAAAGCTTGGAACTGTGCTTGTAGTAAGTAGTTAATGAGAACAACTAAAAATAATCTTCGTTTCCGCGTTGTCTCATCTGCGTTAAAAGTTGAAAATTCAAGCGATGGTTATCAATATTTTAACAAGATATTTTTAAAAACAAACAACATTTGTAGTCGCAAAAAATTTTTACATTTGCAAGGCCAGAACGAGAAAGAGCTACAGTTTAAGAAATATATTAATATTTCCATAAAGCTTTGAAAGCTATTCCTAGCTATGTTATTTCAGAACTCATAGTGAAAGCTAAACATCATCACACAATAGCTGTAAAATGTACTTTTGCCGAGGTGTCAGAAAAAGAACAGAATTGTAATAGGTGAAGAAGCAGTGAAGCAAGTTGAAGAAGTTCCGTAAGTCGCCAAATAAACGATATATCCTGCAAATCTTAAAACAACAAAAAAACAAAGTGATAGAAAGGGTTGTTTTTTTCTCTGCAACTGGATGAATAGGGCAATATCAAGGGAAAAGACTAATGCCAAATGCATCAAAGAAGGATTAATGAAAAAATTTTTATTTTGAAAAAAAATTTTTTCGCAAACTACAAGAAAAAATAATTAACGCCACAGACTCTTTCTTTAATGAACAAAGACTGTCATAAAAAAGTGCGTTAGTCTTTCCACAGACGGTGCAGCGTCAATGATTGTAATCCAACAGACATTGCTAATCGCCAATTGTTCACACAGTTAGCGTTTTATGGTGCAACAATTTGGAGTGCCACTTCTAAAGCGTAGGTTGCAAATATTGCCATCCCTAAAAAAGTTTGGGAAACCCTGACCTAAGCACGTATACCATACTTTTCTTGAATTATTTTGCTTTTTGTATACATTAAATCAATATTGGCTGTCACCTTTTGAGGTATGTTGTAAAAGTCGCATTTCTTCAGCAAATGTAAAAACCTGTTTTAATAATATTAAATTAAAATTTTTTTTATTTCATGAAATACTACGTAGAATATAAGAGTTAAGGAACCGTGGAATTGCTTTTGTTGAAAATCAGGGACCAAAATAACTTCTGCTTTCTCATTCAAAATCAACGCATTTAGTGGATGTTCTTTCAATTAAGTCTACTCTATGAATGTTTTTCTTTTTAAGTTTTGCAAAAAGTTTCAGGAGCCCTACATTTATGATTTTACTTTTTTGTTTGAAACATACTCATTTAAGCTGCTGATTTAGCTAGATATTCGCAAACACTGGAAGACTCAAATTATGGTCTAAATTGTGAATTTTCGATCAAAATAATTCCAGTTTATAAGACCAAAATCAGGGACGTTTAAAAGGTTACACAATGAAAAAGTTCAAAAGTAAAATGTGAACGAAAGACGATGTTCATTAACTCTTATCGGTATATCTGTATACATTTTTTAAACACAAGGAATTTCTTGCTGTGTAACTTTCATTAGGTGTGGTTTTGAAAGCACTCAGTACACTATTGAGAAGGATAATAAAGTTCTATTGTTGAGATTGAAAAAAATTAAATTTCGGCTTCACATTTTTGTTTTATCTAAAAAAGTTACGTTGACGTATTTCTGTTTAGATTTTGTAAACAACCTATTTTGCTACATTTGTCGTAGTTTGCAAGCCTAAATACCTGATGCATATTAACGGAAAAACGGAAAAAAACATGCACCACTCTACATAAAGTAAAAAAATCACTTAATAAACCTTTTCTATTAAACATTTTTCTTTTAAAACGTTCTCTATGGATACGGTAAAAGCAGAATTAAAAAAAAAATTTTACAAGCGGAAAGTAAAAGGTTCATCCCAATTGTTATTATGAATTCCTAGAACCCTGCTTTGAAACAAGCAAGGATGTAGCGTCAACAACTTTGTTTACAAGTTACACCTTGCCCAACTCCTCGTACAAAAAATCTGACTTTATTGGTAACGATAAGAAAGCATTGTCGCAAAGTATCCAGGTCATTTAATAAAAAAATATAAACTTGTTATAGCAAGGTTTTATTTGACTACATGAATGAAATATATGTGGTTGGTTATTAAACAAAAAAATCCTGTTATATTCCTTTATTTTAGTCTTACAGATAACTTGGTACTGCAAGTAAAATAAAAAAAAAACTAGTAATGATCCTGGACTATAAAAAATAAATACAGCGTTGGACTTGATGAAAATTTGAATGGATTTTCATGCCGAGGGAAAACAAATAGAGGAACACTTTTTTTACAATATCATTGTTGCAGCATTGAATTAGATGAACATTTTATTAAGAAAACTGGAAAAAAAAGCTATCAAAAAAGCGCTTTTGAAAAATCTGACTTTAGACAATTGAAATCTGCTGTAAGAATTCGTCTGACTTTTTTCAATTAAAACAATGTAAAAAGCGATGCTGTTCTAATGAAATTTTCTACGCCAAGTGATCTTGCAGAGTCGTCAACGACTACCAAAAAAAAAGTTGTCTGATGCGATCAAGAGAGTGCAAAAAACTTTCACGCTTAGGTGCGATGATCTTGGTCCAAGGGTATGTCCGAGTCATAAGCAGCCAGTCAAATTCTGCAAGTGAGGACATTACTTTTCAGTTGTAAACGGCTAATTTTTTTTCGATGTCCATTTGGTATTATTTTTTGTTAAAATGCACTATAATTAAAAAATAATAGTGACATATACGAAAATAAACTATTTTTTGTTAGATTGTGTACAAAATGTAAACAGAAATAAGGCAAATTATTTAATTTCAGTAATACCAGTAATTGCTACCATTCTTATTTATTTGATCGTTTGATTTCTAAAGAGCCAAAAAAATATGTCACAAAGAAATTGAAATTTTAAAAAGTATGTTTTATTGCAAATGCCAACCACCATAAAAGGTTGTTTTTGAATTGTGACCAAACACTTAAAGTTTTTTGACGGCCAATGTCTCATATAAACTGCTTAGTAATGAAATTTTTTCTAATTTTTGAGCATTGCCGCTCTAATCAGTCAAATTAAAGCAAAGCAATTACAAACTAAGTCTAGTTGCCAATTCACTCAAGTTGCTTTGCCAATGCTGTGGATAGTCAAGATCAATCTCATATCTTGTAAAAGTTATTAGGCAACCGTGAGCTTTTGCTTAATTTTTCTGTGCAGAATTTGATTGCTCTGCCAACTATTTAATAATGCATTAAAAAAACTATAAAACTAAAAGGCATTATGTAAATTCGAGAAACTCAAGGGACGGACAAGCTAAACGATTGCGCTATGAATCTCTTCGCCCTAAATGACAGCTCGGACGTGAAAATTCAATTATCGATTTTGTGTGAGGATCAACAAAATCAACCTTCTTAAAAAACTTCAAATGTTCTACTGGTCATAATACCAAGCCAAAAATTTCCAAGGAGTTTTTATTTAAGCTGATGTTTCAACGGTTAAAAATCAACCGACATCTTCAGATATTAAAATGTATATAGTAACAACTGCTAAAAGCTCTTCATAACTAACCGTAGAAATAAAACCAATTAACGCTTACATAACGCTTACAAAACTGCTACCATAAAATCTACGAAAAGGATAGATAGGATATAAACTAAATTAAATCATATCTTCCATAGCAAACAGAAGTAAAAAATCAAAAAAGTTTACCCCTAAAAAAGTTTGTGTAAGCCGAAGTTGATTAAACAAACATTGGTTGATGTAAAAAAGTAAACCTTAAGCGATTATCAAATTTGTAAATATTGATTTATCACCGACATTTATTTTAGTTTAAAAAATTACGATTTCAAAAAATGAATCTTCTATTGCGTTACTAAATGAATTTTTTCCCTTCATAAAATATAGTATGATGAATTCATTTTTACCAATAACACTTAAAATAAAAGAAAATAAAAAAATTTAGAATTTAAAAATCAAAGCATGGTATTAATTTTGTCATTTACAAATAAAAGTTTTAACGTCATTTATCTGAATTTTAATTTGTTGTCTGTTTGTGCAATTACGTTAAAAAAACTTACTTGGATCAACAAAACAATAACACCTGCTAAAAGGACCAAACCAAGTATGACAGCAGCTGTAGAAAACCAACAAGACTTGGAAAATTGAAGTTTCTTTTGTTTTTCGCCTGTAAAATCAAACAAAGAACAAAATGACAATGACATTAAGTTTACAAAGTTTGAAAACGTCAACAACAGCAGACAGTGCCACTGTGTGTTTTTTCTAAATTTTCCATTTATTGGATTTTTGAAACAATTCCAAAATTTTTTTAAAGACCATGTATGGGTTTGTTATAACTGTCATAAAATTTCGATAAAAAATTGACTATTTTCCCTTTTTTCTTGAGCTTTAATAAATAAGTCTTTACTCTCAAAAAAATGTTTAAAAAAAGATACTGCTGTTGAAATATTAAACAAAATTATTTTTGCTAAAGCCAGCAAAAAAATAAGTAATATTTTTGCCTAGGTTACAAAGTTTGTTTAATTACACACAGATTTATGACTAGGCGTGTTCCAAACACACAAATTAATTAATATATTGCTTGCATTAAATGTCCCTTAGTCAATTTGCTTTAGCCGACAAGACATTTCAAGAAAAAACATTAATTTTTTATAAATAAAGAAATTTTTTTGTATTTCTTAAAACACGAAAAAATGACTTTAGAATTTATCTTATGAGGCTGTGGAAATTTGAAAAAAATTAATGTAATTTTGGGTTTCTGCAACAGTTGACCAATTTTATCGAAACAGAAACCTTTATAACAGGCTAAAATCGTTAAGTCAGATTTAAGATTAAAAAAGTTTTGGGTTAGAAATGGACCTAGTTGTTCGGTAGATGTGTTTAAAAGAAAAATAGAATCTTTTTATTTTGTTTAAATCAATGTTGCATTGGTAATAATTCGGATTTTTACTTAAATCAAGAGTTATTTTTATCAACAGTTTCTTTCACCAAACGAGTAATTCTACATACCTATCATTACGCTCTCGTAATGTGAGTCGTTTTGCTGAAAATTTGCCGTTGTTTCTTTCATTCTTTTATTCACTTTATAAAAACTATTTTATGGAACAACAACGTACAAAATCTTCTTGTTTAAATTCACAAGATTTATTCTTCTATTAATTCAAATTAAAACAAAATATCTAAATTAAAAAAAAAAATTAAAATTAAAAGCCAAAATTATTAAATCTTTGGAAAAATTTTTAAGATTATGATAAAAAAAATCAAACCCAAATGATAAAGCTCTTCATGATTACCACGTGAATTGGCAATTCAAAATTACTACTTTTCTACAGAAAAATAGACAAATGTGTATAATGATTTGATAATTTAAATATGAATAATATTAAAAAAAATTCTTTTGTAAAATAGAGGCCCCTTTGAAAACAAACATAAACAAATAAAACAACAGTTTAAAATATGTTTATATTGGTAAAGCAAAAAGGTCAATAAATGTGATCACTGGAATTACCAGGATTTTAAACTACCTAAAATTAACAAACGCGTCAATTGACTCACGCACTGTTTTGTGAATAAAACACATAACTCAATTCTTTAATTCAATTAAAAATTACAAACTGTGTCTATGTATCAATCAAAATTAAGTCTCTGGTAATTGTTTTTGATAACTAATTACTAATAGTAAACACGTACTAATTATTGTTTCTATACAGTGATTAAATACCAATGACAAAACAATTCTGTCTCTTGTGGCATACTATTGAGAAATTTTGTAAAATAAAAAAAACAAGCGTTAACAGACAAGCAAACAAGCGGGAAATATACATTTTAATAATGTGTTACCTTTTTACATTGTTTAGTCCAGTGGTTTTCAACCTTTTTCATACTGTGGCCCACTTTCCAACCCAAGATAACTTCACAACCCACTTTGGTCAACAAAATTAAATTCCCATCCCAAAATCATAGTGTTCTCTAAAAAAAAAAAAAAGGTCTTCACTTGGAATTGCTTTCAAATTTCCCTATTTTTGTCCGAAAATCATAGTGTTTTCTAAAAAAAAAAAAGGTCTTCACTTGGAATTGCTGTCAATTTTCCCTATTTTTGTCCCAAAATCATAGTGTTCTCTAAAAAAAAAAAAGGTCTTCACTTGGAATTGCTGTCAATTTTCCCTATTTTTGTTCCAAAATCATAGTGTTCTCTAAAAAAAAAAAAAAAAAAAGGTCTTCACTTGGAATTGCTTTCAAATTTCCCTATTTTTGTCCGAAAATCATAGTGTTCTCTAAAAAAAAAAAAAAAGGTGTTCACTTGGAATTGCTGTCAATTATACCTATTTTTGTCCCAAAATCATAGTGTTCTCTAAAAAAAAAAAGTCGTCATGTGGTTGACTGCACAGGACGCCAGAAAAATGCCTAAAAAATGGGACGGATGGCAAGCCTAATTATACATATATATTATACATATTGCTTTCATTTTGATTTATGCTCCATGGCCCATAGGTTGAAAACCGTGGGTTTAGTCTATCACACAGTTTTCTAGAAACTACATATAGATATCTCTTTTAGTGTTTTTGCCAAGCAAGTTTAACCAACTTATTATTTTTATTTATTTTGTCTTCTTGCACTAATACTTATAACTGAAGTTAGTACTAATAGGAATAATAATGATGCAATAACGATAATACTAATACTTATAAATAGTTGTAATTGACCTAATTCTGGCATTATCTATTATTTTGACGATGTTTGTAGCAAGTTCTTTCTTCCTTTACATCAAATAGTACTGACAAATCTAAAGGCTTGGTTTGGTTGCAGAAAAAAAATCTAAAGAGTCAAGTAATTGTCACTGGTTAAATTGCCATCTTTCTTAAACAAAGTTGTCATAAGTTTCATAAACACGTCAGTTATTGCGCGCACATCACACTTCCTGCTCTTGTCGTTTCTTACAATGACAAACCGTTGACTAAATAATGTAGTTGATTTGAAGGTCCATAACTATTTGAAAATTTATCTGTATTGTATGAACTTGCACTGTGTCTTACACCGGAGTAAAAGTACATCAGCGGTAATATTAGCATTAGGCTTAAATACGTTTTGACAATTTTTAAAAGGTTGCAAAAAATACTTTTAAAATTATCATTTTTTGAAATTTATCTTTCAGACTTCAAGTTTTAGTTGGTTGTTCATATGCTCAAGATATCTTTGACAAGAAATAGTTTCTTACAACCTATTTCACAAACTGAGGAAGAGTAATATCTTACCATCAACAACTTCAGGAAAATAATAGACCAAAAAGCATCCCTAACACTTCCAAACATTTCTTCCAGTTTGGATCACTTGCTATAACTACAGTAGCTAAGTTTAGCAATATAATTTTTTTGGAAGTTTTGATCAACATAGTTTTATTGAAAAGAATCCAGAAAAAAATGTAGTAACAGAGAAATTTATTTCATACGACACTATACATATATAAAATACAACAATGCTCCAAAAACAATGATATTAAAATATTAAGAAAATTATAATATATTAAGAAAGAAAAAAAGAATGAAATATTAAGAAAGAAAAAAAGAATGCACTTTATTGACATAATTGTTGTACATTAGAAATACCAAACGTTTGCGGAGGCTATGAAGTGACCAGAAAAGCAATATGTACAGTATATATTGATCTTCAAATCGAGCAGCCATTAAAAATAAACTAAAATTATAAAAAAACAAAGAGTTAGAATTTCTAGAAACGAGGCACGAACCATAATAACCTGTAGCAACCTCGTCAACATATCAATGTATTTTGCTGCTGCAAACGCCTACTTAAAATTTGATTTATACCAAAAACCAACGACATAATCCATTTTTACCCCGCGAAATCTACTTATCATTTTCTTTCGCAGCATTCGTTTTTCTGTTATTTAAACAGCATATCCAAAATCTAATCAATCAATTTTTTTGGAATAAGAGGATCCTATTTTGTACTAATGTAATTTCTATATCATTCATCTTATCATTATACAGTTTCCTTATGAAAAATTTCTAGAAAGATTTTAGCGGCAATTTAGAATTTTGACAGGGGGTAAGTTACACGACATTATACTCTTGAAAACAAAACAATATATCTATAAAAATTTCACTAATTTGATTGGGCTGTTTGTAAAAGTATTAATTGTTTTTCCCTTCTATATAACGCCAAGGAGGGCGTTAGTTTTTACTCCGGCCACTGGAACGCTGGCACCAATCCAGATCTAGCTTTCATTAGTATAGGTCCAAACAGTCGCTTAACGGATAACCGTGTCCTTAAAAAGTTGCCCTGGTCCAACAAAAACCTTTGCTTATTACACCACCAAGGTTTGTTTTGGAAGTGCCAAGCATGCTTGTTAAGCGATGGAACTTACGCAAGGCCAAATAGAGTCATTACTTTGCTTTGAAAAATAAATTCGCAAAGACTTTGTTGCCACCTGATTTATTTGATGTGGATGCAGCTTACCAGGACTTCTGTAACATCATTAAGAAAGCAGCCTAAAAGACTATCCCCCGCGGGTATCGAAATAATTATATTCCGTGCTGGGATGCGGAGTGTGAAACCCTCTATAAAACTTTCCTGAAGTCTCCTCGGAGAAAACTTGAATTTAGCTGTTACAGCTCTGCTTGCCAAGCTTGACAGGTAGCGAAGAAATCGATCGTCCAAGGCAGTTTATAGCTTCAACTTTTCAGTTTATAGCACAACACTCTAGTTAAAAGCATGGAGTATTTTGAACAAGCTTACTGGTAGGTCACGACATTCCCCTCACCTCTGTGCCGTCTTAGCTGATGTTATTGCATCTTAATTAGTTAGAAATGGGAGATATGAGGCTGTTGATTGCAAGTCATCTCAACTTGTCTCTCAAAAAGTGTCTGACCTTTGGAGAGTCACAACACCAGACTCAATAAATATCTCTGAAACTTTCTCACATAGAGATTTACTGCTGCTCTCCAACATTTAAAACCAGTTAAAACTCCGGGCCTTGATTACATTTTCCCTCAGCATATACTCCGTGCTGGAGCTGCTTCGAAGTCCTGGTTACGTGACTTCCTTTCTTCTTGTTTGCGCCAACTCAAAATTCCCAAGATCTGGAGAAGAGCGCTTGTAGTCGCAATCCCAAAGCCAATGAAGACCGTGCGGGACCCAAAGAGTTATTGACCGATGTCTCTGCTCTGTATCCTCTACAAGATCCTCGAGAGGCTTATCTACGCCCGCGTCAAGCGCGCGTAGATAAATGGAACGCAGAGTACTGTGAGAATACGAGGCATAAATGGAATCATAAATGGAACGCAGAGTACTGTGAGAATACGAGGCTCCTTGTTTTCATACCCAGGACTAGTGCCAGGCCTGTTGGGATGAGCTTGCCCCGAGCAGCTTGATTTAAGCTCAACCGCCTACGAGCTGGTGTTGGGCGATTCCATTCTTCCATACACAAATGAGGTCTCGCTCCTTCACCGAATTGCGAGTGTGGTGCCGCTGAACAAACCGCTTACCACGTCCTAATAGCGTGACCCATACATCAGGCACTACATGGATCACATGGTCTGACGGTTTTGAATGACGAAACTCAATGCTAGCTTAACCACATCACTGCCAGCAACTGATTCGGGCAGCAGAGCATCCTGGGGGTAGTAAAAAGATAACCCAGTCTTGTTTGTGTCTGATCTGGAATGGATGCCCTTCCAAACGACAACGCCGAATTTATTACAGAATATGGGGCATAAAGAAGATAAAGAACATTTCAAATGTTTATTAAATTCATAAAGTATAATAGTTCCGTTATTTCTATTACATCCACTTTTGAATTACATGACTTTGTAAAGAAAAGAGAATTAGAAAACACATGGTTTGGAAACACTGCCATTGACAGGTGAAGAAAAGTAATCAAATCCAATTGTTGATATAGAAAATCTGATTGTAATATATACATACACTAATTACTATACCTATGCATATCCTGAAAAAAATCGAAAAATTTATTTTGTAGAACAGGATGGAAAATAGGTTTTAGCATGAGTTTTGCATATGAGTCCTGACAAAAAGTGCAGTTATTTATTGTTATATTCTTGCACTTTACAAAACAGCATGTTAGACGTGATGATTTGCTTGTAGATTGAATTCTTTTTGCCACACAACTTACTTTACAAGGAGGTTCATCCAGCACATCTTCGTCAACGCAAGCATTGCAAGGCACCTTTGGTTAGCTTTTTACACACCCGCTGGAAGAAAGTTCTTTGGGTTATGTCTTCTTTGCAAACATGCTTGTATAAAGTGTGGCTGTTGATTAAAGCTGAGATGATCACATTATAAAATCAATGCATAGGCTAGCGTATACTGAAAGATTTGACTAAATACATTCTTGTCGAAGATATCCACTGCTACTTTCTTCTTATTATTGAACAAAACAGTTTCAGGTTTTTTCTTTGGATTTCCTTCTATGGATATTGGGACATCAGGATGCAAAGTGCTTAGAATAAGTACGTTTTTTGATTTCTGGCATTGGTATGATAAAAGTGTAGTTACAGTGTTGTTCTTGCCTTTAAATTTTATTACACTTGTCTCATGAAGAGCTTTAGTCTTTTTACATTCAGCTGGAATTTGCCTGCAATTATTGCGTACAGTTCCTACAGTATAGCACTTCCATCAGCAAGATCGTTAGCAAGATCTGATGATGTGAAATAATTATCACATGTAACATGGTAGTCCTTCTTGAAAAATGGTGCAACCAACTGTAATACTTCGTTACACGAGACATTACGTCTGCATTCATTTATGTCATCTTTTTCGAAATAAGAAAATCCGTTGAACAAGTATTTATTTTTCACATCTACAAGCAACCAAAATTTAATTCCAAATTTACCTGGCTTATTGGCCTTATGTCGTGTAAATTTGCACCGAGATTTACAAGGTAGCAGTTACTCATCAACTATAAGCATGGCAGCCGGAATATAAGCTTTTTGACAGCTATTAATAAATGGTGTCCATATTTCAGGTGCTAGGAAAAACGTATAGGTAAGAATTCGTGTTTTTCCTTCATTCTTCATATCAAAGTGCAGATATTTCATGCTTTTAGTAAATCTGTGTCTACTCAAGGTTTTGTGAAATAATAGCGACCCATGATGTATCCCACATGCTTTTCAAAAGCATACTCCGTCCACCGATTACTCCTCGATAGATAATTATCTGTCTATTTATAATTAATATTTGTTTGTAGATAGTTATAGTTAATATTTTTTGTCTAATTATAATTCGGACTAATTATAATTAGTCCAAAATATTTGTCAAGCTCTTCCAGCGTAACAATCTAATTTTTATTTTCGATAGTTTGTTGCGCTTTAACATTAACGCGTATTTGGATATGTCTTAGCATCGGCTTGTCAAAAAGTATTTTGAATACAGACACTGAAGAAACTTTTTTATACTTCTAAATGAATATGATGTTGATCCTGGACAAATTTGTACAACATTTTGAGTCTGCAAACAACCTTTGACTACTTCTGAAGTAGTGGACCACTTCCGGATGTTCCATCTTTATCTTTTGTACGATATCATCTGTTACGGCTAATCTGCTTATTTCGTTGTCCTTTTTTGTTGTTGTCGAAATTTGTTACATCCGGGTTACGAACTTAATTCAACCAGCGTTCATGACTGGTTGTTACTTTTTGTAGTAATTATGTGCGCGACAGGATCTTCTGAAATCTGGTAATCTAAGGTAATCTATAATTTAACTCTTGCTTTCTATGTTTTAGATTCGGTCAACCTTTCTATTAAATCGTAATTTTAGTAGCTTTTTGCGTTCTGGAGTAATTTGTTTATATAATCATATTCTATGATTTTACTGCTTTTTGTTTCAAATTATATTTCTCCCTCGTGTATCAGGTGGCTAGTGTGACTAGGGAGAGATAGTAGGCTACTTTAGTGCGCATTTGCCCGACCTATCACTTATTCATATAGATTCCTACGGGCAGTCAACCTGCTCGTATATCATCAACAGCAAACTCATTACTACTGGAAGAGCATAATGTCACTGCTTCATCATTCGTTTCACTTGCTTCTTCTGAGTCAGACAGTAACGCGTCCATACATTGAGGAGGTGGAATTAATTTATCTTCTCCATCTAAGTAGTTAGAATGATCAGATTCACCAGATGAAATATCTTAAAGACGCTGAATCTCCTGATTAACTTTATCAATATTCAATAATTTTCTACTCGACATGACTACACAAATGTGATGAAATAATAGTTTTGTATACAATTCATTTTGCAATAAACAAACAGAAATGTAAGTATCTACACGAGTACTGCAAAGCAATTGTACATATATACGTGTATCATGTGTATACGTGTACTCATAGTAGCGCTCTTCTTAATCATAGGAACTTAACTCAAATTCAATGAAGCGATGAAATATAAAACAGTTTCTTATCACAATTGTATTGTACGACAAGGCCCTGTTTCGCTCTTATGGAGCTCATCAGGTACAAGATCAAAAGTAACAAGCCAAACTATTACATGCACAACCAAATATATATAACATAATAACAAACGTAATGATTACATACAAGCGATAAATGTTTATCTAACTCCACAGAGGTGGACTTCGCATTCATAAAATATCATCATGTTGGTATTTCCGGACGATGAATAGGCTTCGTCATAGTACCTGGACTTATTCGGATTTATAACTATAGTATCTTATCACTATAGTGGCCGAACCAGGACTGCTACTGAAGTCAGAAAAACTACCGCTTATATACAAAATCGTTACATAAGAAATTTGAAGGCAATCTAAAGCACAAAGCAATAAATCACGAGGCAAAGGCATACAACAGACGTCGCCAATACATAACAAGTTTTCAAGAACAAGAATTAAGCTGAAAGAACCGGATTTACCACATCCAGAATGCACGGAAATCCATCCGTATCTGTAGACTGGCGGGCACCTCGTACCGGCATGAAGAACAAACATATACGACGATTAATGCATCGCGCATTTCTGATCGACGCATTTTATCGCTTGTATGTAATCATTACGTTTGTTATTATGTTATATATATTTGGTTGTGCATGTAATAGTTTGGCTTGTTACTTTTGATCTTGTACCTGATGAGCTCCATAAGAGCGAAACAGGGCCTTGTCGTACAATACAATTGTGATAAGAAACTGTTTTATATTTCATCGCTTCATTGAATTTGAGTTAAGTTCCTATGATTTAGCCCAAATCCTCGTCTCTTAATGATTAGCGCTCTTCTCTAACTACAACTGCTGGAAAGCTCTTAACTAAAATAATTATAACTATTTGCTAAACTAACTGAGAATTAATTGGTTTTACTATACAACTAACTGACAGTGGCAATAACACAAGAAAAAGTTGAAATATACAACCATTATGACATCACAATGTACTACATTATATAACATTATTCAACCCTAGAAGGACCAAAATTTGCGACTACCTAGAAGGACCAAACGCCTCAATTGACGCACGCGCTTTTTTTTGAAATTTGTATGCGTTTCTCTCTATATTGTAAGTGTTTTGAAAGGCAAACCATACACATTTGAAAAGTTATTACATTGCCAACGAAACGAGCATGCTTTCAAAGCTTTATCACGGACAGGACAAGCATCGTTTGCTGCAACACTTTTCACCGATTGGGCTTTAACACACTATACAGACGTTAGTTTTTCTATTTCTGCACGATTTTCCAGAACACGTGCGGCGGTCTTTTGGAACAGGTTTTCACACTCTCTTTTTCAGTTTTCGTGTAGCAGAAGAGGCTGTACTGGATCTCGTAGGTCTTTAAAAAATCGATGACTCCGTAGCACCATTAAGGCTATCAGTGGGCCCCTTCACATACTTTTTGTATGTACGCTTTATGGCTGAAATTGCTCTTGCACACAGCTTTGTATTAATAGATGACCAAACTGTTTATTATAGCCATGTCAATGATATAATAAAAGATGTGTACTGGCTATCTTCTGGTAGCAGCTTTTACTGAATGCAGCCAGGATATTTGATCCAAAACATCCACACCAACCTTCGTCTGGTTGTAAAAGAGCACAGTTTCAGGCTTACGCTTTGGATTATTGTTCTCTAGAATAACAACTCTTTATGTAGGGTGCTCAGAATGTTTATAAACTTCAACTTTTTGCACTTATAAGAAGTGATAGTCGCTGTAGTGTTCCCTGTGGAGTGTACAGTCATGATGTTATGCAACATACGCTTTTATTCAACAAGTCTGGAATTTTCCTTCGTTTGCTCGAGTTATCACCACCCAACTGTACTGCCGTTTTGCGAGTCTCAATGAAAGGTCTAAGGAAGTGAAGTATTTGTCACACGTAACATTGAAACCTTGTCTAAATAAAGGAATCATTAGCTTCATTACCACATCTGTTGGCAAGCTGGCATCTCCACTTCTCGTCAAGTCCTTCCCAAGATAAGAAATCCGTTGTATAGTTGACATCGACGGCTCTCTACATCGACTGCCATCCAAAACTTTATGCCAAACTTATCTGGCTTGTTAGACATATAATGAATAAACTTACACCTGGTCGTTGGTGAAAGCAGTTGCTCATTGATGGTTATATTCACGTTGGGATCGTAGGCCTTCTGGAAATTCTCTAAAAAAGGATTTCACAGCAAATATGCCAAGCAGAACTTTTCCTCTTTCAAATTCCTCCTCCTTTCAGTTTTTAAACCAAGCCTGAGAAACTTCATGATTTCCAAGAATCTCCAACGTGGCGTAGTAGTGTCGAACAAAGGGCATTCCCAAGCTTTATCTTATATACTTTTTATAGGCAAAGTCCTTCCACCAATTACGCCACGTGCCACAATGAGTCCTATAAATTTGTCCAGTTCATCTAACGTAACCGTCCAGCTGTTGTTTCCAGTGGCACGATGTGCTTCTGAAGTAGTGCACTTCTGAGTATTCCTTAGCATAGGCTCGTTGAAAAGGATGTGGGACGAAAAAAGAGGACTTCCGTGTATGATGCTGGATGTGAAATATGATGTAGGTCCTGCACGGATTCTAACAATATTTTGCTTCTGTAGTCGTCCTGCAGTGGCTTGGGAGGGAACTGAGCGCCGCCTTTGCTCAAAAAAAGGTTTTTTCATCATTATCACTGCTGCTTCGAGTACGCGCATCATCATCTGTGTTAATTGGTGATTCCTTGTCTGTATATTTGTCATCTGAATCAGAAGAGTCCTCCTCATTTTGAATAATCGCAATCACAATGTTGAGTTCATCACGTTTGAAATCCGAGTAGTCACCATCGGAAGACTCTAAAGCAATACTCTGCAACAATTGCAACGATTGATCAGCAGCAAACCTTGGAGACATTTTACACGCAAAGAAAATACTATATCAGTAATTTACTTGGCTTGTGACCTGTGAAAACATAACCCATCGTTAAACACTATACAAAATGCTCGTTGCACAAATTATTTCAAACGTTCTGCACCCGTGGTGCTAAGAATAAACGTATTATTGTCTGGAACAATCTACTTAGAGCTTCCATAACTGAGATATAGCTTGTTAAAGGTAATAACCATGCCCCCCAAATACAGTTTATCCTCTTCTGCATCTTATTGCTTACAATAATAACTTTTACGGCAGCAATATTTACAACACTAGGATATGCTATACCTGATTTTCCTGTAGTTAACGCAAAACAGAAAACTACTACATATTGTCCGCCAGACCCTTACCCAGCCATACCCCGTAAATTTCCATTAACACATATTAGCTTATCTGGTGACGCCGAGAAACACCAGAAAAAGAGTAAAAACGAATTGAAAATACTTCTTCATAGATCAGGACAGTAGCAGCACAACGAGCGATTAATAAAACTAACATAATAGGGAATAAATAAACTTAAAAAACAATTATTACGTCATAAGCAAGGTACGCTGTCTTTGTTCTTTAATGTCATAACAAAAACTGCTTTAAAAAAAGACAATGTAATGATATCTACCAAAAAACTGTTGATAAATAGGTTGGTATGGTTTATTTCGACGTGTTAACGAGTCTTGCATCAATTGACGCGCTTGGTTTTTCTAGGTAGAATTGTAATTTTGTTGCTAATTTTTGTCCCCCAGGCCACGAAATTTGGTCTGAGAGTGTCTACCAATAAAAAAATAAAAGTCAAAAAGTACGAAGCGATAATACTTCAGAAAGCGCGATTTATCGGCATGTAAAAATTCAGATGCATGAATTGACGCGCTTGGTCTTCTAATGTTAAAATTAACTTTTTTGCCACAAAATTACACAATGTCACCATTTGCACTTACTATAGCGTGCGTATCAAGAAGTAAATGCGCGCACAACCACCCACATCCACGGTTCAAAAGATACTGCTGTCAATTTACGGGTCTGGTCCTTTTAGGTAGTACTTATCTGTTTACAATTAATTAGTAATGCCAGTGTGTTCATATTTTGTTTTGATCTACATTACATTAAAAAAATAAAAGTCAGGTATCCGCAAATTTGTAGGGCTATCGAATAAAAAGCAATAGTGGATATTCCAATTTAGGGGCCCGAGGCAAGAATTTTCAAAAGTTGATGTTGTCTGAAAAAAAAAGAGCTTTGATCTTGGCTTGCATAATTTTCTTCGAAACTCATGGTGTCCTCAAAAAAAAAAAAAAAAAAAAGGTCTTCACTTCATTTGCTCTCAGATTTCCCTATTTTCGTCCCAAAATCAGGGTGTTCTCTAAAACTTCGATTTCATCTCTGATTTCTCTATTTTTCTCCCAAAATCAGGGGGTTCTCTAAAAAAAAAAAAAAAAGGGTCTTCACTGAGAACCGTTCTTTACATTCTAAACAAATATCTGCACCGGATTGAAACTGTATGTACTATTTTCAAGGGGGGCCTCAAAAAAAGGGAGGCCTGACGCTACTGCTTTATTCGCCTCACCTAATATCTACCGCTGATAAAAAGATATTAGTAATTGAAATTTAAAATCGATGATTCGAGAAGACCACCAATATCTCGAAATTTTAATAATTATTGCGTAACATGGCTTGATTTATACAAATAGTCCTAATTTTCTTATCATTCATCCCATATAAGAAGTTCTTAGAAATCGTTTGTATTTCCGTGCCTGTGTGGTTGCAGTTGTTTAATAATCAGTGTTGAAGCCTTTTATTCTATAGAAAAGATAAAATATTAATTTTATTGGAAGATAGAATTGTTTTGTGTGAAAGACAAACTATGAAGTTTAATTTTAGCCATTGGGATGCTAATTTATTGTTATAGTTTTGTCATTTATTAATCGCAGTTATTAAGACTGTAAATACTTTTGAAGTTTAGTAAAGCTTGGGAGACAGGGTTTACGAGAATTGTTTAAGTTCTTTTGATTTTTGTGAATGATATATTTGTCACACTTCATTTTTTTCATAATCTTATATTTATGTAATTATAATTTATTCTCAGTCTTTTGCAGAAATTTTTGAGCTTTCGATTGTGACGTCATCTTCTTTATTGTTGCGTTGTAATTGCATAATCTGTACGCCACCCCCTACTTATCTTATTTTGTCTGCCAGATATTCTTAATAGTAATTATAAATGAAGTTTTTTACTGTTTTATTCAAAGCACATTGATTGACAAAAGTTGAGCTTTGTGAAGTTTGTGGCATTATTATGTAGTTTTTCTGGTGTATTCGAGGGAGGAGTGGTAAATTCAATTAATATTAAGCTAATTTTATCTTATAGTTACATAACGGGTTTTTGTACTTGATTATACATTGGTCTCCAATTGCTAAATTTAGCATAAAGTTTAATATAAGAGTTCTAGTTTGTTCAGGTATGTTCGCTTTCTATTTTATAATTAATTAATATAATTTATATACAGTGGGGCCTCGGTCTACGAGATTAATTTGTTGCAAGAACGTGCTCGTAGACGGAAACACTCATAGACCGAATTAATTTTTTCCATTTAAATTAACTAAAATAGATTTAATCCGTTCTGAGGTTTTAAAATCTTTACCAAAATTTACCAATAAAAGCTTCACTTTGCAACATATTGCGTCAAATGTTAGAGTTGGATTTAAAACAGAGATGGCCGGCTCCACATAAAGTAGGATTAAAGTGAGGTCCTTTTTTGTCTTTATCTAAATTTGTGATCCGAAATTTTGCAATTCCAATTAACATTAAAGCTTGACTCTTGAAGAGTCAATGAAATGGCTCCTAAATCCTGTTGTTTATTGGTTTCATTTGGTGGCGTAGTTTATGTCTTTTTGTCCACAAGATAATTTAAACCAAAGTTTCTATAAAAAGCAAGTTAGAAACTGCTCATCCGTGTCGCCATTTTGTTTCATTCAGTCAGCTTGCATTTAATGTATTAGTATAGGCAGGGAAAGGCATATACAGTTAAAATTTCCTTTTTGCAACCTATTATTGGTATCACCAGAAAATAGTCTAATTATTTATAAAAGAACATTTTTATGACTTGTTGGCAAAAAAATAAACAAAACCAGTAGCGGATATTGTATTGATTGCTTAAGTTAAGCAACAGTAAATGAATAATAAATAATACAATATTTTTATGTTTTTATTTTAAAGTTAAGCGCCGTAATTGAAGTTTAAATGCCATATCTAAAGAAGGTACGATGTAATTAAGGGTTTTGGTGTTAAAACCAATTTTTTTCTGGCAAGATTTTACAGTACTGAAAATAATTAAATTTTTGTTTTACCTAATAGCCTAACTGTATAACTATACAATACACATTATTTTTAATCTTTCATTTTTGTAAAGACGTAGTTACAATTGTACAATTGTTTTTTGCAGAGTAAAATTCGCTTTCCTAAGCTTTTTAGATTTGCAAATTATATTTAATACTGCATAAAATTCAATATTCTTAACAGCAACTCTCATAGGAAAGATTTGAAATTTGTAATGACTAGCATGTAAGTACATATATACTTTAGTCTATTTTTTGCTTTTTGTAATAGAAAAGTTATTGTTTTATTAAATTTTTTTAACCGTTGAAGCATATTGTATTAAAATTAGTTCACAATTTTTTCATGAATTTTTTGGTTTCATTTTTTCTGTAAATGTCACTGAAAAAAAGATAATAACTAATTGTAAATGTACAAAGAAAAAACTTCAATAAAATGTCAAATAAAAAGTTTTAAATAGGTTTTAGACCTTGAATAACATCGGTTGTTTAGTCAAATCCTTCAAAACCAAAGATGATATTTTTGAGATATGTAATTTAAAATTAAAAAAAAATACTGTAAAGTTATACAACAAAATAGTCTATAACAAACCTAAAGTACAATAAAGATAGTATCACTAAGAACAATACATCAGAAAGCAATATTAAATTTGTAGTTTAGCAAAAAAAGCAATTTATATTAAGATATAAAATAAAATTAAGTTTCTTTCAAAAGGCCTAATATTGTGATACTGGTCTGCTTTTTTAAGGTTACATTTTTCAAGTGAATATTGTAAATAATTATATGCTAGAAAGTACATGAATATATATGCTAATGGTAGATGGAAATATACATTAAAATGCTAAAATAAACCCAAATGCATAGGGAACACTTTTGTCACAGATTGAAGTGGTCGCTTGATGCATTGTTGTACATGTCATTTGAAAGCCGCACACCAAATTTTAGGTTAATAGACCTAGGCTTTGCCTACCGACTTTTGGACTGAAAATTGACACTTGACGCAATTTTATGAGACTATACTAAAGCAATGATACTGTATCAGCCACGTTCTTGGCTCAGTGCCAATCAGCACGCCGCTTGTTCACTATGTAGCTCAATTTTCCAGCAATGTTCTGCTGTAATATTTTTGAGTTATCTCTTTCCGTTCATCTGTTTCAGGTTTTTTTGTGACATAGCCTACAGTTGTTGGCCGCTGTCAGGATATCGTTGCTTTGTGTCGCACTTTTTTGTAATGCAGTGGTGTCAGTTGTCACGCATACTTTTACAAGTTTTAACAAAATGTAAAATAGTTTTGACACTTCTAAAGTAAAATAATGTAATAATATTTCATAGTTGAACTAATTTGTAAAGAATATAGAAGTAGTGACTAAGACAAAGAGAATAACCAGGAAAGGCTCAGAGCATGCTGTGTTTGGGCAGGCAGATCCTCTTCCTGCACACAAACTTCCACTTAATGGTGAAGTGTTACGAAATTGTTGGAGGCACAAATGTGAGGGTGGAAAGTTTGCAGTTGTAAATGAGATTGTGAAGAGAGCTGCTTTAGGTGTTTCTGCAATATGGGCAAGGGCGATTGAAGATCGGTTAACCATTCCTTTGTTGGATCAAAAAACTATTGAAAATAAATTGAAAAGATTGTACAAGAAAGGTCTGCTGGTCAACAAAAACCAGCGAAATCTTGTCAAGTAAAACGAGTTCAAAATGGAAATGGGTGAATTCTTTGACGTTTGTAGTTGCGCGTCCATCTGTCTCTTGTTTCCGAGTGCACTGCAAAGCAAAGAACTGTGATGGATTCCACTTGGCTTGTAAGTGTGATGTGAAGGTTCCTAAGCGTGAGATCCAGGTTTTGCTTGACCAACGTTGTGCTCGGAAGATGATAATTGCTGACATGGACAGAAATGTTAGCAGAATGTGAGCCCAAGCGGCGGCAAGAGACGAGGCGATGGAGGTGGCTGCTGAAATAGAAAAAGTTCAAGCTGAGGTCAGGCAGGAGCAAGTGCAGCTTGATCTCTCTGACGAAAGTGCTTACGAGGTAGGCGACAACGACAAGAGCAAAATAGACGAAGATTATATTCAAATGAACATATCAGACAACAGTTCCAAAAGAAAATTGACTAAACGTCCTACTCTTGCTTCTGTTTGCGATAGGTATGGTGTTTCAAACTATGCTAATGCTGCCATAGCCTCGGCCACGCTGGTTGATTATGCTATCATAACCAAAGTTTATAAGAGTCAAGTTATTGGACCACAGAAACTGGGAGAGAGAGGAGGTGATGCAGAGAGGAAAGGCGGGAAGCAGAGCTTTGAAATTTAAAGAAACTCACATCTTTATATTTTGATGGAAAGAAAACCATGACCAGACTTCTTGTGAAAAACAATAAAACAGGAAGGTGGAATCCAACAATAAAAGTAGATGATCACTATGTCTTGTTGACTGAACCTGGCAACGACTATTTAACTCATGTGAAACCCAAAACTGGGCATGGGAAGGTGGTAGCTCGAGCCATCTATGACTTTCTGGTTGAGCACGAGTTGACAAATCAGCCACTATATGTTGCTGGTTGTGAATGTTGATTGACTGGGACACTGAACTGAAAACTGAGCCCTCAGTAATTAGGAAGTTTTAGGTATCCTTGAAAAACCGCTGAGTGTTCCGAAGTGGCCAAAACACACCAGTCACTTGAGAGAGGAATCCGGGTCATGACTGAAGCTTGCACAGAGGTGGCAGGCTACAAGGCAAGAGATGGTTACATCAGGCAGCGGCTTAGCAGCAGACGGATTATGCCTACATTTAAAACCAAGAAGCATTTCAGCTTCAATTATTAACTGAGAAACAATAACAATTATTAATGCTAAGACATCGCAGTGTTTGAATAAAATTGTTTCTTATACTTAAAAGTCAGTTAGTGTTTACAGTTATCAACGCTTTGTACTAGACTAAGTGTATATATAGGCAAAATTAGCCAAAAATTGACATGAAAAGTCGGTAAGGAAAATGAGCTCATTTTAACGCAAAATTTGGCCTAGACGTTTATTTTTCCCGTAGCGGCACTAAGCAAACATAGTAAAATTCAAAAATTTGTATTTTTTCATTGCGCCCTACAAATGCATTATAACAGTCATTAAAATACTTAAGTAAAAAGCAAATCTTGACTAAGCAATGAACTTCTAATTTGTGACCTCTAGAAGAGTATTTGTAACTTTTAAAGAATATTATTTTTTGGTGCATTTTTTTGCTTTTTTAATCTTCAATGTTAATGCATAGATGCAGTGACTATGCGCATTGTGCATGTCATAACATAAATCAATTAGTTGCCGTCTCTTTATTTGCAAACTTTGCTCTATTTTGTTTTCAATTATCAGTTGTTCTTTTGGATGGAAATAAAAACAAACTAAGACTTAAAATAATGTTCTGTAAAGATATAAACAGTTGAATAATTGTTTGTTCAAAAATGTAGTTAAAAATAAGTTTACAAAATATTATTTAATTAATGCAACTTACTTTTGATAATTTTCCTCAAATCAACTTTTATAAGCCTGTGTGTCTCTTAAGAAAGTTGATTAGCAAAACTGCTGTGGTGCTGTTCAAAAAATTTTAAACAAATATGGCATTTAAAAATTATGTTTTTCATGGTGTACTTTGGTAAAAACTTCATTTCCAGTGTGGAATGGTTTTTATAATAGTAAATTGTATTTCTAAAATAACTTCACATTTTTTTAGCAAATGAAATGTTTGATTTAACAGATAGCCCCGTTGTTTGCTGAATGAATGAATAAGAGTTGTTTATACTGCAATGTTGTGATATATACAAAATTATTTAATTTTTACATGAAATTTTTTAAGGTCGGATGCTGCTGTCACTTCTTCATATCTATATACAACAATAATAATACATTTAAAACGTTTCACACCATGAAGAAAAGTTCTTAGTCGTCAAATGAAAGTAAGTTTTTTTCAAGCCTTTTGCAAATAATTTGTTTAATCAATAAAAGAGCAAAAAAATTAACTGATATAAACACTGTTACCAGGGATATTACTTAGTTTGAAATTCCTTTATTCTTCCGGTAGAATCAGAGGCAAATAAAATTTCAACAAATAACAGAAGGCGTAATATATTTATTAAAGATAAACTCAACACGACGTTTTGTCCGTTACATCGGGCGGGCTTCATCAGGTAAAAGCAAAACACAATGCACACCGTATTTAAAAACCAACAAGTTAAAAAACACAACTAATAAACACAAGGCGAGAGGCGAACATACATAGCAATTTAGTAACTACTTCGTGCAACAGAAACAAATTTAACAGGTTGAAAACCCACATTCATTGAGATTTTTTATATTACTATATATTTTTGGAAAAACATTTCGATCTTTATCATTTATTAAATTTTTTTATTATTGATATATAATGATTCTAAAAATTTTTGTTTATCATAGTCAATGTTATAATTCAATATTTCAAAATTCTCAAAATCAATCCTATGTTCACAATTAAAGCAATGCTTAACCAATGCAGTTTTTTTATTTAAATCGTCTTCTTTTAATTTAGCCAAATTAATCGGTTTCAAATCACGTTTATGTTCAGACAAGCGAGTATTAAAGCATCTGTCCGTTTCACCAACATATACATTCGAACAATCTTTACACGGAATTTTATAAACTGCACCACGTTTATATATATCATCCACAAAATCTTTTATTTTAGGTAAAATATTTCCAAATGTTTTATATGGGTAAGTATACACATTATATTAAATTTTCTCAGAATTCTAGACATTTCATCACTAAGACCTTTAATATATGGTAAACCAACATAGTTAGATATATTTTTATTGATGCAATCACTTTTATTCATTTCTTTATGCTTAATTTCTTTTTTCACTTTATTCAGTAACCAATCTTGGTAATCATTCTCACGTAAAGCATTAGAAACAAATTTAACTTCATTGGTTTTATCTCGATAATTTGTAATTAATTTAGAATTAGCCCGAAACAATAATGCTTTAACCAAACCAACTTTTTGAAAAAAATTATCACATGAATTAAAATTTAAGTATCTAGTTGTATGTGTAGGTTTTCTATAGGCTTTTGTAGTTAGTTGACCATTGTTACGAATTATTAACACGTCTAAAAACGGAATAGCATTACAAACTTCTTGTTCGACCGTAAATTTAATACTATCTTCAATATTATTTATAAATTTATAAAAAGATACCACCTCAGTTTTCTTTAGCACAACAAAATTATCATCAATGTAACGTAACAAAATGCGAGGTGGGGATGCAAAATCTTTTAGCATTTTATTTTCAATAGAATTCATAATCAAATTAGCCACAATGACGGAGATAGGTGAACACATCGCAACACCAAAAATTTGACGATAAAATTTTTTACGAAAACATAAATAAGTGTTATCTAAACATAAATCTAAAGCATTCATAATTTCGTTGATATTTAATTTACATCTAATTTTTAATTTGCTATCACATTTCAAACAATCAAAAATAACTGATTTAGCTATATTTACAGGAATTTTAGTAAATAAAGACACAACATCGAAAGAAAGCATCAAATCGTTATCATTAAGTTTCAAGTTAGATATTCTCTCGATCAATTCGAATGAATTTTTTATTGATAAATTATTGGAATTTATTAAAGGTTTTAATATTTTAGCCACAAATTTGGAAAGATTATATAAAGGCGAATTAATGAAAGAAACAATCGGTCGAAGAGGCCAGTCTGGTTTATGAATTTTTGGTAACCCATAAATGCGTGGCGCAATAGCATCAGTACTTCGCAAATAAAAATATTCTTTTTGAGATAAACGATTAATTTTATATAATTCAAAAATAAATTTATTTAGTTTACGTTCAATATTTTTCGTCAAATCATTTTTTAATATAACATACGTATTTTTATCGTTTAACAATTTAAAAATTTTTTCTTCGTATTTATCTTTATCAATAATAACTGTACAGTTACCTTTATCTGCTTTTGTAATCACAATATTTGTATCATCTCGTAAATTTTTTATTGCCTTTTTCTCTTTAATAGATAAATTTGGAATATTTTTGTGTTTCTCGTTTAATACATCCACAACTTTGCTTCTTATTATAGAAGTTGTATTGTCAGGTAAGTTCTTTATACCTTTCTCAATATTAGCCAATATTTCAGTTTTTGAAACATAACCCTGTGAGACCGAAAAATTTAAACCTAATAATAGCACTTTTCTTTCATCTTCTGATAAATTTTTATTAGAAAGGTTAACAACCCAATTATTTTTGTTTCTTATGTTGCCATTGATTGTTTTTTTATTTAAATTTTTTGTCTTGTCGTACTTTTGTTTCAAATCTTTCTTCAATTTAGCAGTTTTATTTTTATAATGCTTCATTAGTGTGTTATAGTGTGTTATAATGTTACATTAGTGTGTATGTTCGCCTCTCACCTTGTGTTTATTAGTTGTGTTTTTTAACTTGTTGGTTTTTAAATACGGTATGCATTGTGTTTTGCTTTTACCTGATGAAGTCCGCCCGATGTAACGGACGAAACGTCGTGTTGAGTTTTTCTTTAATAATTATATTACGCCTTCTGTTATTCATTAAAATTTTACTTGCCTCTGATTCTACCAGAAGAACAAATAAATTTAAAAAAAATTAACTGCTATGAATTTTTAATTTCCTTTTTATTAATTCCTTAAATTCCTTAAAACAACATTTTGAGATATAATGTTGTAAAAAATAAATTACAATTCGTATTGCTCTTGATTAGTTATAATGTGATTGTTTTGGTCTTGAAGCACAATATATGAGAAGCTGCTGTAATCCCTTTACTTCAAGTAGTCAACTTACTCTTTACAAATAAATCTTTTGAATTGTTTTAAACTTTATTCAAATTGAATAGTTTTACAAATTTAAATTTATTTAATGCCATGCTGTATATAGTTTCACAATTTATTTTAGTTTGGATCCTGTGCTTTATCTAAAACTTGTGGTTTAAGAAATTAGTTTTTTTGAAGCTGTAAAATTGGTCTAATAAACAAACCCAATAGTTTTTTTTAACGTTCAGTTCTTTACTTTACAGTTCTTTTCGTTGGCTTGAAGAATTTTGATTCCAAAATCACGTCAACAATTAATAAGCAATTTTTTGCTTTGTTTTACTAAAAGCAAAATTAACAAATGCTTTTTATGCTGCTGAGTGAATAAAAGGTTGCTTGGCACTGCGTCCAACTATTCCCGCTTCAACAATTGTATCAAAGACTTATAACAATGCTGAAAATGTTGAATTAAAGATAAAAGAAAAACGATAATTTTTAGTCCGTATCGCATGTGTTTATTGTCTGTTTTTATTTTTTATTTATTAATTTGATTTCTGTATTTATCCCTCTGACTCAGGGAAAAGCGACAGAGATGCTAGTACATAGGGTAAGCAATTACCCGGACCTGCTTGCGGAGATCCTAAGATATTGCTGTCCGGTAGAAATTTAATAATGATATGATAGAAATTTAGAACTGCTTGCCAAGGCCACAAAAGCAGAGGAAACTGCCGTTGAGTGTCTTTCCCAAGGACGCAACAGAATAGGGCAAGTAAGTTTTGAAGCGAGACCATTTCGATCACGATCCGGGTGCTCTAACCACTTCACCACGCTGCCAACTATAACAGGGGTCACCCACTTTTTTGAAACTACGATTTACGTCATGGGTAATGAGTCATATAAGGGCTACCAGTTTAATGTACTTTTCCAAAATAACATATTTACACAGTTTTCATTATTCTTTATCTACAAATAAAAGGTTTTATTTTTAAAACAGGCCTACAGGCGACTTTTAAGTTTCTCAATGGCAACCTAGTACCTGAGGGTACGTGTTGGTGACCCCTAGTCCATGCTTTTCGTCAATGTTAAAAAGCATTATTTGATTTGCAAGCTCCATCTGAAACAATCAAAGTAAAGTGTGTATTTAACGTAAACGAATAGGTCTTACAAGTGAAATAAGGGCGAACACAATCAACATTGTAATCAACAAATAATTAAATCGAAGTAATTAATCTTCAAGTGAAAACTGATTGGAAGGAAAAGTATTTTGATTATGCTTTACACTTGTTTGCTTTATATTTTGGCATATATTTTTCAATTTTTTTACTTTTAATTACATTATTAACTACTTATCAAATTTGTTTGCAGTGTTTGTGGCTGATTCCCATTTTTTTTAAACTTATCATTAAATTAGATTTTTTTTAGTGAAAAATCTTGTTATAAATTTTATATCTTAGTAAAAATGATTTATGTCGCACGCAAATTCCTTTAGCATATTTTGAGCGCTATTATTATTGGAAATTAAGTCAAAGACAAATGAAATATAAATTAATTTAATTATGTTCATTTACATAGGCGTACCAGGCGAAAAGATTTGGGCGGGCAATACAATTTTGTCCAAATTTTGTGACGTTTTCCCGAATCATAATTTTCTAAACTTTACAAATGTGAGAAGAAAATTTGTCTAAAATATAGGATGAAAATAAAAAAAACAAGCAAAAAAACAAAGGTCTTCACTCAGACTTTGTCTCTGATTTCTCGATTTTTGTCCCAAAAACAATGATCTCAAAAAAAAGTTCTTTACCTTAAATCTTGCCCACACAATTCCTTGTCGCTGCCCTAAAATGTCCGATTTTGCCTAAATTTTTTCTATCGCTTTCCAATCGCTGCTCGCGTCTGGTTTTACCCGTGGCGGTTCAAAAAACTTTGAGTTTGCCCAAATTTTTGAGAATTTCTAAGTCCCTACCCCCCCCCCCCGGCAGGTACGGCTGTACTCATACGTGTTTTGTTTGTCGTAAAAAAATTACTGTTCGAAAAGTTTATTTAGTGTGAATACCAGAATTTTAATAAATTATATATACTTTTTGTTTATTTTTTTATCACCACATGATGCTATACTGCCCGGGTCAGATGCAGGAAGCAAAATGTTGAGCCAGCGTTGGGTTTTGTTATCCAAAATTTTCAGAACTCGTGTTCCATGTGGTGCTTGATATATGGGGTTACGTTGATAAAACGTGGTCTGCGGTTTGTGCCGTGGTGCCGTACTCACAATTCATGTAGATGTGCGATCCCATTTACATATAGACTAAAAGAGCTCCTTATCACCAGTTCATAGGCGATTCAACTTGTGTAAGAAGATGCTCAGGACCGTCGCTGTCCTCTGCCATCGCTGTTTTGACTTTTTAAAAGTTTTCGAGAATCTCATTTTAAACAAGTCAAATATTGTCATTTAAGTTTTACTTCGTCACGCTTTAATAAAATTGTTTCATTGGACTACCCGTAATCAACCTGAGAAGATTAGGTAATAACTACAATGAAATAATTTCGAAAGACCAAAGGTTCACGGTTTTTCTTCCGTATTTCGAGCACATATTTTGATTTTCACGATCTTAAAACAGTATTTTTTTATTCACTTTAAGACAGTCATTATTTATATTTTTATAGAATACAAACTCAAAATTAACTTTTTCGTGTAAAAAAACAAAACAAAATACATATGAAGCATTGCTTTACATCAGCAGTTCCCAAACTGTGCGCCGCAAGACTTTGTCAGGAGCGCCGCGAAAGCATGCGGAAGTTGTTGTACTTACTGCTTTTCTCACAATAATTGCAGTGTGAAAGTTGTTAGCAGCAACGTTCCCTTCAGAGAACGATTCCGAGTGAGGACCTTTTTTTTTTTAGAGAACATCCTGATTTTGGGAGAGAAATAGGAAAATCAGAAATGAAATCGAAGTGAAGACCTTTTTTTTTTTTAGAGAACACCCTGATTTTCGGAGAAAAATAGGGAAATCGGAGATGAAATCGAAGTGAAGACCTTTTTTTTTAATTAGAGAACACTACAAGTTTCGGAGAAAAAAAGGTTGTTCAAAGAAGTAATTGAACTGAATACCTTTTTTTCATTACGGCGCCGCGAGTATTGTTAAGTTTTCAAAGGGCGCCGTGAAAAAAAAGTTTGGGAACCGCTGCTTTACATGATGCTTTTCAATACCAGATTTACAAACAAATGAAACAAAATGGCGGTTTGTGACGTTTCAATGATAACAAGTAGTTTCATAACTTGTATTTTATAGGAACTTTGATTTAAACTAGTTTTCCAGTTGAATAAGGTCGTAAAAGAAATAACATTTTCCTTAGATTTGTGTGTTATCTTCTTTGTGCTGTTTTTTATCGATTAAATACTTGGCATGTTTTGATCGTTTTGTGCCTTGTTTGTTCTTATATACATTATACCTGCTTTTCTGCAGACTCACTGTGACTGGTTTAAGTAAGTGCTTAGGGCTAGGAGGCAGTGTGTAATAATCTAAAGAAAAAGTTATTAATCTAAGAAGAAGGGTAAGTTATTAATCTAAAAAGAAGGGTAAGAAGAAAATTGATTATTTGTGTTATATAGTTAATTTCCTAATTTCTTAAACTGGAATAAGATTGGCTTTACTTGAGTAAACTCTTAATTGTTATTGAATTAGTAAAATTGTTTAGCTTTTATTTAATAAATTGTTAATACTGATTGGTATGTCTGAATCGGAAAGTGTCAATACTGTATAACTAGTTGCAGCAAGAGTGATAACGTTGAAGTAATTGCACATAAATTTAAGAAAGAAGCTGTTTTATTTGAAGCACAAATAACAGCTCTCCAAAAAGAACTGCTTAAACATGATTTTCCCAATAATGAAAACTTGAGTGAGTTGCAACTCCACAAATTGAAGTGTGTGCAGTTGATGGAGGAAAGAGACGCACTGCACTCTAAAATGTTTGGAGGACCCTGATTGCACAAGTACCTTAGAGGGTAGAGTTGAAAAATATAAGGAAAAGTTAGATAAAATTTTGGATTTATGTACTAAATTAATTAATCAATGTAATCTAAATTCTTGTAACACTAAAATGATAGATAAAATATGAAAATATTATACTGGACAAAGCACCAAGAATCACCAGGTGAAGCTAGTTCATCATCACATGATGTCCAGGTGAAAAAGGATGATATGTTTTCTCAGGGACATAAGGCTAAAATTACAGCTGTCCTAATTAAGGAATATGCCTACAAATCAGATAATACAATAAAAAAGAAAAAAATTAATAAAGTGTCAAATCCAATTAGTAGTAACTCGTCACTTTGTCCTCAAGCTATTCCTTTTGAACCACCCCAAACATTTCATCATTCGCATTCATCAAATGTGTTCTACAAACCTAATGTTGAAGGGTTGTCAACTCGTGAACAATTTTCAGCACTTCGACTATAGAACCCTTTGAAGGTGATGTTTTAAAATACATAAATTTTAAAAGACAATTTAACAGGTATATACAGGAAGTTTATCCTGCATATGAAGACAAAATGACCTTTTTGGAAAGTCTGTGTGTGGGTGAAGCACATAAGTTTATTACTGGTCTTATAGCTCTTTGGAAAATCGTGTTGAAGCGTATGCCTTATCCTGGAAACGACTTGAGAAAAGATTTGGAAACCCAAAAACATTAACGACAGAGGCCGAAAAAGATTTGCTTAATGGTGTACCAGTTAAGGATTGGGATGACAAGGGACTGCGTACTTTATGCGATAAAATGTATAAGTGTGAGTTAAGTTTTCGAGGATGGGGCAAAGAAGCTCTTCTTAACAATTATGATCTATTGCGGAAACTTTTTTGTCGAGTTCCTTATAAGTTGCGCACCCAGTTTGTGGCCATCGAGAACAGGGGACCAGAGTATGGCACCTTTTCTGATTTACGAGAGCTTGTAAAGAATGCTGCTTCAAAGGCAGATAGTAAATTTGGATAGCTGCTGTACCCCTCAAAAGAAAATCAAACTCAAGGAAATGAAGTGAAGATTACTGGAAAGTCAGTGAAGTTTTGCAATGCACAGAATCATTCTCTCAATCAAGATGCAAGTTTTGGAGCAAGAAAAATGTGCCCATGTTGTGGTAAATTTCATAGATTATGGAGATGTGATATTTTTAAATTGATATCAATTGAGGATAATCTATTGAGAATTTAACTTAAATTGATATTAATTGAGAATTTAACTATTCAAGGTTTATCAGAAACAGCTGCATTTCACCTAAGAGAGACCTTGGTCATGGAAAAATTAGTAGATGTAAGCTTATACCTTCAGAGAACTTGGCAAACTGCTATCGCCATCATCAAGATCGTGAATTTCCTCAGATTAAGGAGAAAAAGGTAGAATTGTTATTAGGTAGTGACCTCCATCAGGCATATCTGTTAAAGGATATTCGTACTGGAGCACCTGGAGAGTCTACTGGTATGCATACAACATTGGGATGAACCATATATGAAAAAGATGATGGAAATCAGGGGGTGAAAGACATACCCAGAATGATGGTAAATTTTATACATCAAATGAAGCCATCAAGGGATTCACGCAATGATATTTATTTAAAATGTTGGAGCAAGATTTTGCTGATCTTGATTTACGGCAAGTTTCCTGCATGTCACTGGAACATGCACTGCAAATAATGAATAAAACTGTAAAGAAGATTGGTGACCACTGATTGGTAGGACAACTTTGAAGGGATGATGATCTACAATTAGCAAATAATCGTGAAATGGCTGTAAAGAGTTTGTTTAGTTTGAAAAGAAAATTTATTGCTAATCCAATTTTACATTAGAAATATTCTCAAAAGATGGATGATTATATAAAAAATGGTTATGCAATGGCAGTTTCGGATAATGTTGCACCCTCTGGTGCTAACTACATCCCTCAACACTGCACTTCTGTCACCACCAAATTTTGTGTGGTATTCGATTGCAGTGCTAAATTTTGTGGCTTATCTCTAAACGATTGTTTGTTACAGGGTCCGGATTTGACAACTTCGTTACTAGGAGTCTTGCTTCACTTCCGTGAACGACCTATTGCGGTGATAGGAGATATCAAAGCTATATTCTCCCAGGTCTTTGTTGATGAGGAGGATTGCGACGCGTATCGCTTTGTTTGGTTTCCAGACGGCGACATCAGCAAATCACCGCGCGACTACTCCATGCAAACCCACGTGTTTGGAGCAAGATGTTCGTCCTGCTGCGCTGCGTTTGCTCTTAGAAACACGGCCGAAGACAACTTGACAGGAGCCGATGAAAAAACCTTGATTGCTGTAAAAAATAATATTTATGTAGATGATTTGTGCGTTTCGTGTGATAATATTGAAGAAGCTTCTCAGCTTATTAAGCAACTATGTGATTTACTTAAAAGCGAAGGATTTCGCCTCACCAAGTTTTTGTCAAATAATATTGAGGTAATCAGCCCAATATCTCACGAAGATCGAGCATCTGATTTTAACGTTAAGGATGCTCAGCTTCCCACCCATAAAACACTAGGTGTCGTATGGGATGTGTGTAAAGACAAGCTAAAGGTAAAAGTAAATATTGTTGAAAAACGGTGCACAAGACGTGGCTTGCTATCTGTTATAAGGCAGACCTATGATCCTTTAGGTGTTTTACAGCCCTTTCTCCTTCCAGCCCGCCAGCTCTTGCAGGAAGCTTGTCGCGAAGGATTGGAGTGGGACGAAAAACCTACTACCAGATCTGGCTTAAAAGTTGAGTGGGTTCGCTGGTGCAATGTCTTTTCTTTACTCGAGAGCTTGTTGGACCGAAGCTTTACTGCTTTAGGGAAAAAGGTGACCAGATATGAATTACATACCTCTTACGATGCGAGCACATACAGTTATGGCACGTGTTCTTATCTACGAGTTTTGTATGATGATAGTGAAGTAGGTTGCTGTTTTGTAATGACCAAGTCACGAGTAGCGCCTCTCAAACCAGTCAGTGTGCCTCTACTCGAATTAGTTGCCGCAGTTCTTGCCGCAAAATTAAAAAAAAATAAATAAATAAAAAGTTTTGATTTGACAAAAATATCTTGGCATCTTTGGAAGCACGTCGAGGTAATTACTTGTTCTGGTATAGCACTTCCGACGCTTTTCTGAAAGGCAGGAGGATGAATAAAAAGATAAAAATAAAAAAAATAAATAAACAATTATAGGGGCGGGAAAACGTTGTGACTGAGAGGGACACCAAATTTATACTTTATAAAAAACGCGAGCTATAATAAATAAATATGGTGTTCAAATTATTGTTTAGATAAATTTTGTAACAACAAGAATTTGTTCGGTTTATTTAAAAATAAATAGATAAAATTAAAATAATCAATTTTTGGGGGAAGGGTTCGATCCAAGTAGACATTGAAAATAATTTGAAATAATCATTAAAATCAAAGTAAAGTTTTACTGCACCGATTGCGTGCAAGTGTGTGAGTACAAACATTCAAAGTAATACGAGACTTGCTTGTTGCCTAAAAAAAAAATTTAATAAAATTTTTTTTCTAATTGGATTATCTTGTAACAGATGCACCTGATCACTATAAAATCTTCATTTGAATAAGCTTAAGAAAGTTTCAAATTCATAGATTACATATTAATTCTAAGCTGTGTGCTACTTTAAGTTGCGGCAAAGCTGTCAATCCAATGTGGCTCTTAACTAAATTGCAAAATTCATTACAATAACATCAAGTAACAAAAATTTCAAAAAATGTCGGGTCTCGAAAACAGCTTAAAAAATACGAGACCGAGACCACATTACCTCGAGACCTAGATCACCAGCACAAAGGTAAAAACCGAGACGAAATCTAGACCACAAAAAATTGATCTCGAGACCAAGACCGGTATCAAGACCTTCATTACTAGTTATAAACATTGATGAACACCTAAAAAAAGGACAAAAAAGATAACATGCTGCCTGAACAACAGACTGAAACTATTATAAAGTATTTTTTAATATCTTATTAATTGGTAATTTACATCTATAGTCAGAGGGATTGAAAATGATAACATTTTGCAAAATAATTCAATAGTCTGGTTTTTGAGCTCGGAAACGTCTTTATCTTTTTCAAAAGTCCGGATTGCACTTTGTTCCGGTTTTTTAAAGTTTCTTTTTTTCTGTCCAATACAGTTATCATCACCGGAGCAGACAATTTCGTACATTACAGTTTTAATAAATGCACAAAGATTGTTATTTTTATCAGCGAAGTATTTTTCAACCTTAAACACTTATGATTAGGGCAAGTTTTTGTTGCACTAAAAAATTGAAAAAACTGCATTCATTTTTAACATAAGTTGCAAAAAGTTGCATTTATGCACAAGCATTTTAAATGACAGTGATTTACTCAAACAATTTATTTACATATAATGCAAGAACTTCTAAATCAAGGACATGCAGGCGCTAGTTTCAGATAATCCTAGCGAAGGCGACTGTTTTTTCTATTAATTTGCACAGCCGATAAAAGCTTATTGTTACATCATAGGGTAGACTTTGTGATCTACAATGCTAACTATGGTAGGTTCATTTACGAAAATTTAAATGTATGTTACCGAGGCAGTTTAATCCTAGTAAGGTGTACTCAAGTTTCATTATAATTAAAAAGAATAATAAGAAATACCGTTTAATGATTTTTAAAATTAAATAAGAACAGCATTAAAATTTATAGCAAATTGAGGAAAGTTAGGTGGAGTGTCAAAACTGGTTGGCATAGGGATAGGCGAGTGTTAGGTAATAGGTAGGCCTATTTAGGCCTGTTTAAGATAATAGGCTATTTTAGTGACCCGGCGACACCATTCTCCGGTTGGCCGGCAGATAAACGCATTGTTCTGATTGGTAATTGACTGTTTTTTAAGGGTTGTTACTTGTCAAATCAACGGCGTCGCTGCAAGTGGTCGTAAAATGTAGTCAGGTAGTGTTACTTCAAAGCTATCAAAATTTCAGATAATTTAGGTGACCTCCTCAATCAATCATTGTTTTATTTTAAGTGTAGAACGCACAGTAAATACGAGCTTACATAAAGAAGATAAAGTTGAGTCGTAGGCCTAGGGCTCTAGGGCCTACTACTACTAGAAAAAGATATTCAACTGTCGAGGGCTCAACTTTTTCCCATCATTCTGAATAAATGACAAGTGAATTTTCCATGCATATTGACCACTTTTTACAATTTTTTCAAACTTACTCACACTAAGAAATCGGGTTCAAATGGAGAGTCGGCCGTGATGAAAATTTTTTTGTAGTTAAAGCTATCTCCTGACTTCCTAACCCTCACCCTAACTTACTGTATACCTTTACACCCACTATACCTTTACCTCCTAACCCTCACCCTTATAGGGCTGAGGGTTAGGAGGTCAAAGAATAGGTTAGATTTAACTACGCTGCGGTACTAAATTTTCATTACGGCCGACATGGTAAATTTTCATCACGGACGACTCTCCATTTCAGAAATCGCGTTGTTAAATAACTTTAGAAACAAAACAATCCATAAAATTGTTTTAAATGATATACTTTGTAATGTCAAAAAACAAAAGGTTTCGACCGGTTTTTTACCGGCCGGTCAGACCGGTCAAGGTTTGTGAGTAATATTGATAATTATTTTTCTCTTTTTTCGAAGAGCATTAATTTACGTAATTATGCCGAATAAATGTGGAATTGTGAATTGTAGAGGAAACTACGACCTTTTATCAAAACGTAGAATATTCAAACTGCCCAGGCTTGATCCTGAGAGGCAGAGGTGGCTGGCTGTGATTCCTCCTCGCAAAGACTTTAATGTTGCAAATGCTAAATCTTTTTTTATTTGTGAGAAGCATTGGCCACAAAATCCTCCAATGAAGAAACTGCCAGGTGGAACAACAAGACCAGCTGTTGCACCTAGCATTTTTGATGTACCTGCTTCATGTCTGCCGACCCCCCAAATCCCTCCTCGCCCTGCAAAGCAAGTAGACAAACAACTTGACGTTTTTATGGCCAGAGACAGGATCAAGTCGTTCAGTGAATTTCTACCTGACAAGAAACTTCACAAGGAATATAACAATGTTGTGATTACCCGAAGATCTGACAGGTGTGCTTTCCTTTTTATGTCGTCTGACTTTCGTGAATGCGAAATGACTGTTCTGGTTGAAAACAAGTCAACGCTATGTTCTCCTCTTACGTGTTTTGCATACAAGAGTGGAATTCGCGTACCCCTAGGAACTATATTGAACCCCAATAATGGCCTCAGTTCCTATTCACAGTTTTATGCTGTTGTGCATACTTGCTTTAACTATAAAATTCCTCTGGATAAAGTGTTGAAGAAAGTAGTTACTGTGCTTCAGGCTCAAGAAACTGAAGACAAAAAAAAGGCAAAAAAATCGATTTTATTATCAATAATTTGAAGCTTCTAGTCAACAAAAATTTTACTGTAAAAGACTACTGCTTTGCTGTGGGATCTTTTCCACACTGCAATTATGAAGTACTCCGTGAGTATCTAGTTTTGCCAAGTAGAAGAAAATTGCAAGCTGTCGTCTCTTCAGTGAATGTGAAGGACATTTTATCAAAGACGTTTGCCAAACTTCAAAAGCCTCAACAGAAAAATGTAGTTCTCTTAGTTGACGAGATGAAGATTCGGCCAACAGTAGCCTTCTCCGGAGGAGTCCTCAGTGGCATGGCCAAGAATGACCACAACGCAAAAGCCACTTCAATGCTTTGCGTCATGTCCAAGTGTCTTCATCGAGGCCCCAGCATCATGGTATCTGTTACACCTGTCCATAAATTAACAGCTTCTTTTCAATTTGAGGTGGTGAAGCAGGCTGCCATGGTTGTAGAACAGGCTGGAGGCACTGTTCTTGGGTCCATCACAGACAACCACAAGATCAACCAGCTTTACTGCAAGATGTTCGATCGTCCATCAGAGTCGGATTACCCTGCCACTGCTACTCATCCTTTAGATAACACACGGAGTTGGTACCTACTGTTTGACACAGTGCATCTATTGAAGTGCATAAGAAACAACTGGATATCAGGTGAGTCTACACTATTTTTGATTTGCTGTATGTAACATTTTAATACAAATTTTGAAAAAAAGCTTGAAAGAAAATTATTTTATTTTAAATGAAAATCTTTGATTATAACTGGAACTTAATTGACGAATAAAAAGAATAACAATTCCGTGATTTTTTTATTTAATTTTTAATTGTGTTGGTATTCATGCATTGGACTGCGTTTTGCTATATTTCGACATTTCTGTTTGTGAGAGTTTTTTTGCGCAATAAGTAGATTTGTCAATTTTGATTGCTCTTAATAAGAAATTTAAATATTATTATCTATGCAAAGACTTCGTATCTATTATAAAAATATGATTTGCAAAAAAATTTAAGTACCAACAGCGAACAATTATTACTCGTGATTTTACTTAAAATAGCCTAAGAAAAAGCACTTACAAAATAATTATATCTTCATGTAGTTCTTACGTGAAAAAGTTTTGTTTAATCAGTGACAGAAAAAAAAAATGAAATGAATACTGCAGCACCAAAACAAAAAATGCCAGCATGAGATGATTTTACTGTTTGTTCCTTTTGTTTCAGAGGCTTGCCAAAAGATGACTTTCGACAACCAAGTCACTGGTTCCTTCAACGACGTAAGAAAGCTATACGATGCTGAGAAGGCAAACCTTTTGAAAACATCTCCCCTGACAGATGCTGCTGTTCGACCTTCAAAACTTCAACTGCAGAATGTCCAGCACGTGTTGAAAGTTTTCAACGACAAAGTTGAAGCTGCCCTCAGGCTCCAGAAGTGTGGCGACACAGCCGACTTTATTCAATTTGTGCTTAATTGGTGGAATGTTGTGAATGTGTCATCAAAACATCAAGAAGTGAGGCTAAATGATCCCCACCGGCATGTTCAGGACCACACCACTACCAACTTGTCCGATTATCTACAGATTTTCCAGAAAGCCCCTTCTGGGCACGGAAAAGGCAGAAAGCAGTGTGTAACCCATGACACTAAGAAAGCACTTGTGCAGACCATGCAAGGCCTGACTTCCATTTGTGCACACCTCCTGACCCATGCTGGCTTCCAGTATGTACTTCTTCGTGAGCTGCAGAGTGACAGGATAGAGGGTGAATTTTCTGTGTACAGGCAATCGACTGGTGCAAATGCTTTTATGACTTCTGGGGATGTCTTGACTGCCTGCAAAAAACGCCTGGCTAGACATGCCGCTTCTTATCTGGAGACCTTGGACGTAAATGGGGAAACCATGGCTCACACGTGTGTTACTAGTGCCATCGATGCTGAGGACGCCACTTTCATTGAGGACTGCACTGAGCCTTCACTCTCTATTCATGAGGAAAGCAGTGCAGCCTATGTGGCAGGGTGGCTGGAGAAAAAGTGTGAGGAACACCTGATCTTCAATGAGGAGGATGAACTAGTCTCAACAGAAGTCAGTGCCTTTATCTCCGAAGTTTCACGAGGCTCCCTGAAAATCCCCCACCAAACCACTTTTGACCTTGTGCGATGTGGACTTGCCTTTATCACCAAAGCCAGACACAGGGCCTGCTGCTGCAGGAGACTCATGATGATTCTGCAAGTGATGGAGGACTACAAAAACCTGAACACTAGTGACAAGCTCAGACGACACGTGGCAAATGTACTTTTGAAAGGTCTGCATAACTTGGAAAAGGATCAGCAAAAGAACGCCGTCCTCCTCCAGACATCAATCAAGAAAGCGCGCTTGTCCGATTAGGTTTATTAGCAATTGAAAAGTTTTTTTATTTCTTATAACTGTAATTTTTATGTGTGAAAGTTTTTATGTCATATTAAATATTTATGTCTATTTAGCGCTGTATATGGCAGGTTTCAGGTATTTCACTCAAGGGTAGTTCTGTGGGCATGGTATCACATATTTGGGTATTTATCCCTCAATATGCGTTTAAACGTTTTAATGCTTTTGTCTGAAGCAATTACGGACCAATCATTAATTGATTTCAGTAATACATTAGCACTTATACAGTAAAGATGATCGCCTTCGCTAGCAAAGTCTGGACATAGACAATGCATGTCCTTGATTTAGAAGTTCTTGATACGTATAATGCTAAATATTTGCAAACATTATTTGGGGAGAAATGGCAATTTTTGTTAACAGTTTGCCTAGCATGCTAGAACTTTGCTCCACAGTTCATAAAGTTCTTGGCAATTTAGCAATTTGGCATACAGTTCTGGACTGATGTTTGGCCTGGTCATTTCTATAATTGCTTTCAGGTCACTATTTAGTTCGAATCAGTGAGCCAAATACAAAATATTTTAGTTGGATTGCTACCAAACTCAAATGTGTAACCTCTTTCATAGACTTGAGCAGCAGTATATTTTGTGCTCTCTGCTCTTTGTATTTCATCAAAAAGTTTAGTATAACATTGATAAATTTCTCTTAGGCTTCTAGGAAGGCTTTCAGCCGCAACTGCTTCCTTTGCTTTCACCACTAACTGCCCTGTACCTTCGAAAGCATTAACAATCTCACAAACTTGCGGAAAGTGTTTGGAATAGTATTCTACTGCCTTCAACCAACTTTCCCATCTGGTGACTACGGGCTGTGGGGGACTGTTGATTGTTAAAAACTTTGCTTTTTAATCTTTATTTTTTACCATTAAAGCTTTTACTGCAGCAATAAGCTTGTCAACATCCTCATAGTTAGCATGGATTCATTCAGCTGCATTATGCAAACCATGAGCCACGCTGGTAATGTGAAAGAGCCTCGGATACGTTTGTTTAACCATACAAGCTGCTGCTGTCATGCATCTGGCAGCATCTAAGAGCAATAAAACAAAATTGACTCTGTCTGTTTGGAGGGTGCAAACTGCATCATTTACAGCATGTACAATAGTTTGTTGATTTGATGAAGCATCAAGAATCTTGCAATGGAACAGGTAAGTTGTTTCTGGCTGTCCACATCTCCGACTAGGGTGTTTACATATTTGGACCCTGAAACATCAGCTTCATCAATGACCATGAAAATGATCTTTATCGGAGAAAATATTGCAAATTTGACCACGTCGGCAGCGTGATCGAGTGGTTAAAGCGCCGGGCTCGTGATTAACACGGTCTCGGTTCAAAACCCACTGGCGCCATTCTGTTGTGTCCTTGGGAAAGACACTTTACGGCACTTCTCCCTGCTTGGTTGTCTGGCAAGCAGTTCTAAATTACAATCATATCTCTATTAAATTACTAGCGGACAGCAATATCTTGGCATCTCCGGAAGCAGGTCGAGGCAATTGCCTACCCTATGTATTAGCACCTCCGTCGCTTTCCTGCGAGTCAGGAGGATAAATATAGAGATGAAAATAAAAATAAAATAAAATTAAAAAAACTTCACATTTCCCCGTATTATCAATTCGTTTTTGGCATGCTGACTTGGATGGAGTTTTTTAACCAACATATTTAAAAAGGGCTTGCAGGTCAGAATTGTTTAGTTTGTACAGGGGAATACTGCTGAAAGGAAAGCAGCTGTCACTTTTCCAACATAATCATTTCAGTCAAAAATAGCTGTTGGTATGCTTAGCAGCTGCTGCCGTTGCTGCAATGTTGACAACAGGCTTTTTTATGCTTTGTACTCTGACAATATTTGTCTACTGAAAATTTTCTGTCATGTGACACAATTGTAAAGCATAGTGTACAGAACAGTTCTCCACAAACAGTGGCCATGAATTCGATTGGGTAATGTACTTTGTAGGCTCACACTTTGGAAAGCGATGATTGCGCTTTTTTTTGCATTCTTGTATAAACTTTTATAAATTCTATTACATGATATTGATATAACACTAGTTCTTTTAAACAATATGCAGGGTGTTTCAAAAAATTTGACATCATTTAACATGTAAATATTACAGAAACTACATAGTCGAATTAAATGAAATTCAACAGGGTTAATGTTGAGCTGAACAAGATTTATTCCTGTAAATTGGAATAAGAAATTCAAATAACATGAATTCCATGAAAGGTTTCGCAAATGTTCAATATACGCACCGCCTGTTACGCAGCACACGTGAACTCGGTACTCTGGCTCCTTCCAAACATGCTGCAGCATGTCTTGGGTAACAATCTCCAGTTTAACTTTTGGCAAGACAGGTAGTTAACAAAGAAACACCACCGCACTGGAGACTGTTACCCAAGACATGCTGCAGCATGTTTAGAAGGAGCCAGAGTACCGAGTTCACGTGTGCTGCGTAACAGGCGGTGCGTATATTGAACATTTGCGAAACCTTTCATGGAATTCATGTTATTTGAATTTCTTATTCCAATTTACAGGAATAAATCTTGTTTAGCTCAACATTTACCCTGTTGAATTTCATTTGATTCGACTATGTAGTTTCTGTAATATTTACTTGCCAAATGATGTCAAATTTTTTGAAACACACTGTATATTATACCTAAAAATTAAAAACTTATTTTCTGTATATTACCAACAATCTGCACAGCAACTTTACTTAAAGGTACCGGTAGCCTAAGATTGACTTTGCTGACTGCTCTATTCCATAGACTGTCATCTTAGTCATATCACGGTTATCGTTTCTTACTTGCAAAATAACTAATGCACTTTTATAAGCACACAGTTTAACTAGCTAAGCTATCTCAACAAAACCTGACCTCAAAATACTAGACACAACCTATTTCTATTTGTGCAGGCTTGGCCAAAAGCCAAGTCATACTTCGACTTCTAATTGAGTTCGGGCACTGTCGTACTTGGCTAGGCTTGTAGAACTTCTAGCTTGTAAGCCAACTGTTGAATCATAGATAACATTAAGACGCAGGTAATCCATCACATAGCTCTTTGTTATGCAACTCAAAGAGAATAGAACTGTACTGAAATAGCTTTATAGCATGTATTTTAAATCACACTTATATTTTGCGCCATACTTAATAAAAGTTGCATCAAAAAGTTGCATGTAAAAAAGAAAAAAGTTGCAAAAAGTTGCAATCTAAAATTTTTAAAAACAGCTCAAAACGTTGAACTACATCAATTCTGAGTATTTAGGAAGCTGTCGGAAGCTGTAAAAAAAAGTTGCAAAAGTTGCAAAAACTTGCCCTACTTATGATTCTTACTGGCACTACTACCATGTTCAAGCCATTTTATTACAAAGTTAATTAGCGGTTTCCTTTTTGTTGGTTCCCAGGTGAAATACTGTTTGACCAGAAGAGCCACAAATGTAAGAAAGCCCTATTTAGTTTGCGGGATTTGAATTCTTTTTCAACAAACGATTAAAATCTAAAACTTTCTACTAAGCAAACTCGTAAAAATTTGTGCAAGAGTCTTGCATCATAATGGAAAAGTGAAAAAACAGAAATAGATTAAAATTTAAAATTAAATTCTTTTCTATATTTAGTTATGTAGATTCCTTAAATTGTTAGTTAAAAAAACGAAAATACAAAAAAATCACGTACTTTACAAGTGCAAAACCACAGCAGACTGGAAATAAAATTAAATAGCAGTTAACTTATCGGTTAATTACCATCTGATATTCATAGTTTGTACTAATTTAAATAAAAACATCAATTTTTATTTAAGAGAAAATACCAAAAATAAAACCAATGTAAAAGTCACAAAATTTTTATACAGTATATTTATTGTTGGACATTTAAAAACAAATTTGACTAAAATACTTAAGCAAGAAGTTTAATTAATCACATTCGGTCTGATCTTCATTTGAACTGCTTTCAAAGAGTGATACCAAATTTTCCAATCTAACCAAACTATGCCGTTTGGTTTTATTTGTCCATCTTTGAAATACTTTCCATTCAAGTTGGAATGATAGCACTTTCTGTACCACCAAGCTCCGGTAAAATTAACTGCACAATTCATAGTATACTGCATATCGTTATCGCGATCCTTTGTGGTAAATGGTTGATTGTTGTGAACCTTTAAGGAATCGTCTGCAATACAATAAAATCATACCATCATAATTGTTGCCAAAAAGACTATTTTGTTTTTATTGTGTTATTAAAACAACGACAGGTGGGCCACACTTAGAGTTAATTTTAAAAAGTGCTTTTTATGATTACAAATAATTTCTGTCCAATTAAAACTTTCTATTGTTTGCTGTTTAGTTTTTGTAACTCTTATATGACTACAAATTGTTCCAAGTTTTTGTCAACGCGGTGATGTAGAGAAAACTTTCAACAATTCATTTTATCTAAAGTAAATTCACATGGGGAGTTTAGGAATTGCACTTACATAAATCGATTACTGTCTTTCTTTAAAAGACAAATTCATTCTGCCGACAAAATTATGTTAAAAATAAATTTGCGTCATTTGTATATAAGTCAAAGCACGACAATACAGAATTTGAAAATTTATGAAATACTCAATAAAATTTTAAACTCCACATTGTTGTTAATATATCAAAAATTCTCTAACTCTCATTTTGTTTCGAAAGTTTTAAACAAAGCATACTGAAACTGAAAAAAAATATAATTCTTTATCAAAAAATTTAACAAATATGACGGGAGTTCATAAATTTTTTGTACACGATTATAAATTTGCTGGAAATAAAAACAGCATCTGTTTCACGTATGGTCAAACTACAGATTCAACCCGTAAATATTTCCCTTTAATGTTTACAAAATATAGCGCATTGCAACAACGTAGGTTTTTAAAAAAACAAAAAAACAAAAACAGATAAAAAAATGACGGCTTTTTATTTTTCTGATATATTAAAATGAAAAAACTGACCTAAGCATAAAAAATTTGGTAAATACAGACGCATAAAAAGCAACAATATACTTCTTAATTTAACAATTCAGTCCAGTGCATTGATGCAATCACGTTTTTTCGTCGCATAACAGTCTCAATTCGTTAGCAAAACTGTGCCAATGCATATTGCATTTATTGATATATTTACTTGCGGTTCCGCTGTAGTTTCCGACTTTAAGTCTGTAGTGCGAATCAGAGTTGCCAATTTCAAATATCCTAAATTTAAACACGTTTTTACTTGTTTGATTAATTTTTGCAAGAGTTAGACTGGTGGACTAAAAAAGTATTTAAAAATGTGTCCGGATAATTATTTGGCAGTGGCTAATTTTTTTAGATGAAAAAGTGTGAAGACTTATTTTAAGGTTTAAAACAATATTGAACGCTCATACTTGTATACAGTATATCTAATGTTGCCATTCCAATCTTCTAAATCTATGCGCAGTTGATAGGACTGAGATTTAGTTGTGACGTGTAAAATATCTAATCCTGAAATCCAAGTCATTATATTTTGTTAAATTGGAAATCTTTTACACAACAATTTGGAAAAAAAAAATTTTTGTTGATGGTATACCAATAATTTTCAAACAACAATCAATTTTTTCGAAAATCTTAAAAAGTAACATCTTTTGAAAACTAGGTAAAAATACCATTTATTAAAAGCTTGTGATTGCTTTTCAAGTATTCCAAATATATGAAAAAGTTCTAAAAAACATTTTTCAAAGATACAATCTCAATAAAAGTTGTTATTTGAACAAAAACTTTGCTAAAATTATGATTTTACATGTTGTTTTACAAATTCAAAGGTTGTGCTATTCTCACCCAGCCAAAATTCTCCATTTTTGTTTCCAAATCCGTGTTGATAATCGATCCAATTCCGATAGAAATTTTCAGTTCCATCCAATTCCGATAAAAATTTTCAGTTCCATCCATTCGTCTTTGAAACACCTCATAGTTAAAAATATAAGTAAGAAATGAAATTAAGTTAAACTTTAGAGTTTTATCAAAACAAGAAGTTGATCGTCACCAGCCATTTATTTCCTTGAATGGGTTCGACCTCACAATAAACTTCAATCAGGCTTCCGTTAAATTCCATAAGAAAAATTCCGCTGATACTAACTGATTGACATGGTTCAAAAAATTTGTAAGCCTAAAGATTTAAAAAATAATTAGTTTTAAAATTTTGTGAAGAGTTTAATTTTATTTGATCAAAATTTTTCAAACTAAGCTTTGTCATGCTTTCATTAAGACTCCATAACTTTTAAAATTTAAAAAAATTTTGCTAGTTTTGGATAAAGATTTCTAATTAAAAAAACTAGATTCAAACAGTCAGTAAGCTGGTACATCACTTGGGCTGCTAGAAAAGACCATACTCCCAATAAAATCCTGGTAAAGATTAAACATCCCTAAACTGACCTAGTAAAGATTATATAACTTGTTCAAAATTTTTTAAATTCTTTCAAATAAAATTAAAACATCACTTTCAACCCAATTTAATTAATGAAATTTGGGTTAAGGTCAGAGTTACAGTTAAAGTAAGGGTTAACTCTTACCCTATTTATAACTATACATCCCCCAAAAAAACTTAGTAAAGATTATATATATGGTTCAAAACCTACTCGTACAATTCTGTTGTGTCCTTGGGAAAAACACTTCGTAATTTAACGGCACTTTCCCCCGCTTGATGATCTTAGCAAGCAGTTCTAAATTTTGTCATATCTTTATTAAATTACGAGCGGACAGCATTATCTTGGCTTTTCCAAAAGCCGGTTTGGTAGTTGCTTACCCTTTTTATTAGCGCCTCAGTCGCTTTCCTGCGAGTAAGAAGGATAAATATAAAAGTGAAATAAAAAAATACATCGCCAAACTGAATAAGTAAACATGATACGTTCTAGACATAACCTAGAAAAAATAATACATTTTTTTCAAGTGGCATGGACCATCTTTACTTTATCCGCATCGTATATTTATATTTATCCGCTGGTAACTTATTGATAGATAATTATTTTCCTTATAAAAGTTATGCTTTTGTCAGCAGCATCACAATCAAAACAACGAGCCGAACCCAACAAGAACTGTAAACCCATTTTAACCGATATTATTCTTCGAACCTACACCGGAATTGAACTACTAAAATAAAATTTGGGGAACTTGAGCTAGAACTCAATCGTTAAAAATAAAATTTACTGAACCTCAACCGCAACATTATTTTAAACGGTTCCGGTTTGACGCACTGAGTTTAATTTTTGGTTAATTTATTTGTCAAATTAATCACAATTTTGTATGTAAAGTTGCCACAATTTGTTTGGTCACTTACTTGGTGTGGTACAAAAGAGACGTCAAAAACGGTTTTACAGGCAATACTTAAAGCAAAAACTTGCTCACACGTGCTAAAAAATAAAGTGCAGTTTTAAAACAATGATATCCTAAAGTAATAAAATGAAAGATTTATTAAAATAAAGACGCATTAACAAAACAAATTTAGATTGACAAAATTTAAATTTAGACAATAATTATTACTTTTACTTTGTTAAGTTGCTCAGTGTAGAAATGCTCAAGCTTTTGTGGTTGTCGGCCACATTTCAAATTAGTTCAAATAATGTGCGCAAATGAGCTATGAAAGGCTCAATAAAAATTTTTTTCTAAGTTTTTGATTTCTTAATTTTTGTCGCAAAAATAAAGACTTCACTGCGAAACTCTCTCTGATTTTTCAATTTTCGTCGTGATCTTTAAAAATTTGGTAATCTCTAAAAAACAAGTCTTCACTTGAAATCTATCTCTGATTTTTCACATAAATGATCTCCAAGGCGGGGGTTGGGCATAATACAATCTCCCTTATGCATACCCTACTGATTAGGCTAAATAGATGAAATTATAAGCCTATTAAGCTTATAAATAATAAGTTTTATTGCTGATATGCTATTTGCTCTTACCGATTGTAATGGAAAAAAATTTCACTATTTTTTAACGATCAATTTAAGCATAATTTGTAAAACATTGTATCAATAATTTCTGCATGCTCCGAGATAAACTTGCTATTTCTACACTAAAGATGCAATCAAAATTTTATTGCCCCAAAACAGTGTAGTTATAATTTGCTTCAAAAGCGAAAAAAATTTAACCAAATTAAATTTGCAATGAATTAAATTCGTCACATATGTTCACGACCGTATTATTGTTGAAGGTCACATGCCTTCATACCGCCATCGGTTGTCCACTATTGACTTAGTTGATCAATCGTAGCTTATTTAGATGACGATTTGACTGCCATTACTTGTGACGACGGTTCTCCATATATAAAAAATCATTTTTTATTTCAGCTCTGCCACATTATTATTTGAGAAATAAGACATATTTATAGGTAAAACGCAAGCAGAAAAGAAAAACGAAGAAGCAAAACGGTTACAGTTGTAACATGCTGACAAAGAAAAAGAAATACCTATTAGAATACTTGAATTGTTGCTAGATTTCATTTGTCATACATTTGCGCGTAAGTGTTTATTTAATCCAAAAAAGATCTAATAAATTTATGTAAACCAGTATAAAGAAGTTTTAGGACTTTAATTGGTGTATAACAGTGAAAAATATATCAAAAATATCAAAAATACTTGTATAATTACAAAGGTTTTTCTGCTCATATTTTTGGGCTCATAAAATCATTGTGTCTACTGAATATTCATAATTCTTTAAAACTTAAAAAAAAATATATACTGAAAGAAATTTTAATTCTGTGTAACTGCTGACTGTCGTTTATAAAGTTATTCAAAATTTATCAAAAAGCATTTTTTGTTTTATCTTGTATATTGCTTGTCTAAATAACTGACCTTGTTTGATACATTTGTTTACAGTATAGCCAGTGTTGCACAAATAAACAAACTTATTTTTTGCAATGACATTCTTCCATTGTAGCAATAGTGAACACAATCCATATAATCTGCAAATGCACTCATTAATCTAAAATAAAAGCAAACTCTAAAAATTAACCAACAAATGGTCAGCAATGCGATGGAAACAACATGCTTCCAAGGAGACCAGAACAAGATTAAGACGGACTAATTTAAGACTTAAGATTCAAGACCGAGACCAGAAACGATAGAGTCCAAGCCCATGATCAAGACCGTCTTCAGTATTTTATGAAAAATAAGAATTTTTGAATTTTTGAAAGAAAGATTTACCGTAAAACCTCTATTTACCGCCACCCTGTCTCTTCAAGAAGTCGCCGTAAGCGATTTCTTTTTGCGGTGAAACCATAGATATCCTATATAACTCCTAGATTGCGCATTCCCGTAAAAAAATTGAAGCCAATTGAACAAATCGTAAGACTCCCCGCGGTTACATTAGCTTGAATGGAAATTATATGTGTTTTGACACTAAAATCGATTTTTTGACCAATTAAAACGTTTTTCTTTTGGCGTATGTCATGGATATAAAAATTAGAATTAATGAGCTATAAAAAACGCCAGAAATAACTGATTTTAACACACAAAAAATTAATTTAGACTAAGAAATAAGTAAAAATTACGGTTTAATTTTTATACTTTTATTGCTACTTCAAGGAACAATGAAAACTTTTTTAATATCAATTTAGACTAAGAAATAAATGAAAAGCAGAGCTTGTGAACATTAATTTAGGCATTCACAAGTAGTATATTAAAGATTTTAAAATTATTTTTGGCATTTACATAGACTGGTATCAAATTTGATCAGCCAAGTTCTTTTATTTTTTTTAAAATTTTTATTGATGGATAATTTTAAAAATTCAATAAAATAGTGTTATTAAATGTTCAAGGTATCATTGTTTGAAATTAATATTTTTTAAACATTTTTTTGATATGCATTTTAAATTTTTTGATTAAATAGTATATACATGAAAAATTTTAAGTCAGAGGTGACCAGGAGATGGTTCAATTTTTTTTTAGTTCAATTTATTTGTTTTGTGCTTCAAAATGAAGAATACACCAATATATGTGATAAAAAATTTTTTCGAAAGCACAGGAAGGCAGTGAAATGACCATACGGTCTTTTAGTCAACTGCCTATCTTTAAATAGTGGGACCAAAAAAAAAAATTTTTTTTATCAGAAAAATTACAACAATACACTTACAAAACACAATAAATTTAGAAAAACAATAAAGAATTAATGACAATATTATTTGTTATTAAATAACTTTCCATGTGCCAGCTGACTTCATTAAATTGTTATGGCATCTTTTCTAATATTGACTAGTTAAAAAAAGCTTAAATTTGTTCCTAAATTGATTATAAGAAAGTGACTTTAATTCGAAGGGTACTTCTTGTCATATTTTAGGTCCAATGTAAGAAAATGTCTTTTTGCCTAATTCTGTTCTCTTTCTAGGTTAAAAATAATTTTGTTTCGCTGCCAATCTTGTTTTATAATGATGTTTTTGGGTTATACTTATAATAGTTTGGTACTCATTCTTTGCTGAACTTTTATTAAAGCAAAACATTGTTTTTGCAATTTCAAATTTAACAATACTTTTTAGTTTTAAAAAATTCAATTTTTGAAAAAGGGGATTTGTATGTGACAAAAAAGGACAATTCGTAATAATTCTGATTATGCGTTTGTATATTCTTACCAGTGGATAGAAGCCAGTCCCCACATTGAGACACAATTTATTGAAGATAAGAGTAAATTAAAGCATAATATACCGTTTTAGTGTTGTAGTGTCAACATAGTTCCTCAGTTTGAGCAGTGCCGAGGAACCACTGGAGTAAACATGTTGTATATGAGACTTCCAAGAAAACTTATCATTAAAGATTACACCCAAATATTTTATTTCATTTACTTGTTCTATATTTGTCTTTACTATTCTAATATCAAAGTGCCTGGCTGATCTTTGTTTGATTAATACCAAAAATTTTGTTTTATTAGTATTTAATGGCAATTTGTTTATTTTCAACCATTGTCAAAAATTTTAATGTTTTTTTTTTAAATGACTAGCATTTACTATTTTATTTTTCGGTTGATTTTGGCTCAAAAAGAAGTTTTTTGTGACTACAATTTTGCAAATAATTTTTGGTAAATATACAGTTTAGTGTGTAAATTATTATTGAGTGTATTTAAGGATTTTTAGGTGTGTAAAGGGCTTGGGTTAGGGGTGTAAATAAAAATGTTAACAATAGAACTCAAATCTTAACCTTTTTTTTATTTATGCTTATTAATGATTTACGCTTCTAAACTGCCTATTTACCCCATTTTTATGCCAAACCTGGAATAGGTGTTAATTGTATAAAAATGCTATAGTTTACAAGCTCATGTTGTCAGTAAATTATATTTGGCCAGTTTTTTAATTTGTTGGAAAAAATGACTTCTTTGTTACTGTTTTAAAACAAAGTGACAAGCAAACTTTTTACTCTGCAGGCAAATAATTTATGTATTCAAAAAATTATTGTACACAAAACTATGCTATTTGTTTTAAACAATTGTTATTTATTTGTTAACATTGATATAGTAATATTTTTTATTGATATCATATAAATAATGGTTTAACTGTTAAATGCATATATATTTTAGAGAAGAAAAAAATAATTGTATGTTCTTGAAGCAGTGAAAACAAACTGCAAAAAACTGTAAAACTAATTTTTGTAGTAGATGAATTTGTATTTATGAAAATGTTATTAAACTTAATTAGTCTGCCTATATATACAGGGTGCCCAAAAAAAGATGTAACTAGTTTGATAGGCTGCAGTAAATCTGTTGGGGCAAGCATGGACTTTTCCTTGTCAGGTTACATAGTCAACCAGGTTGGATTTGTTAATAAGTCTGTGTTTTTGTTTTTCAGATTGTACACAAGTATTATAGTATTATATTATATTTATTGTATGCAAAATGTACACATTTGAGCAAAACTTGAAAATTTTCAATTCTGGTATGAAACTAAGTCACTCGCAGAAGTCTGCTGTCGGTTCAACACACACCAGGGTTACAAATCTAAGTCTAAGTGTGCAGCACTTACAATTATGGAAATATATAGGATTGTGCAGCATTTTGAAATGGAGAAAGCCCTGAATCATGTCCACAAGTAAGAAGTGGCCAGTAATCAATCATCACTTCTGAGAAGCAAGAGCAAGTCTGTGTAGTTCAAAGAAATCTTACCGAATCTGCACTCAAGAGGTGGCTTTGTCTCCAACTACACTTTTGAGAGTCATGAAGAAGGACCTGAACCTGTTTCCATTTAAAATTTCAACTCACCATGTGCTGCAGCAACAGGACAAAGACAAAAGAATCTAGATGTGCAACTGGCTTAATGAAAAGTTTGAACAAACTCCTAGCTGGTTCAATCACATCACCCCACTGCGAAAACATTAACCAAAGTGTATATGGGATTTTTTGACCTTAGAACAGGGGTGTGCAAACTGCGGCCCGAACGATCTTTTGTGCGGCTTGCGACGGGTTTAAACAAATAATAAAAAAATTTGAGGCCAATCGGAGACGAAGACCTTTTTTTTAGGGAACAGCTTGGTTTCAGTATAAAAAGTAGAAAATTAGGAAAGTATTTCCAGCGATGACGTTTTTTTTTTTTAGAGAAGACCTTAATTTTAGGAGGAAAACCAAAAAAATCCGAGACAAATCCATAATGAAGATCAATATTTTTAGAGATTACTATAATGCGGCCCGCAAATAAATTCAACTTTTGAATTCGGCCCTCGAGCTAAAAAGTTTGCCCACTCCTACCTTAGAACATTCGCATCAAGGTGTAACTTTATTACATAGTTGTGTAGCGTTAGCATTTGAATGGTACGTCATTTTTTATATGCTTTTGTCAGTTTTCTTTTTTATTGTACGATTGTACGTATTCTCGCAATAACCAAATTTTTAGTCATCCTCTATAGTCGAAATAATTACCGTATTTGAATAGACGTGGTGGTGGTGGTGGTTTTACCCGACCCATTCCTAGGGATGGGGCGCGGATCAATTCCGCGGAATCCCAATAGTCGGGCGACTCCCCACGGACGGGACCAGAGGTCCAGAAGAGAAGGGGTGTGGCCGAAAATGGCCCGACGCAGAGGGTCTAGTACAGGGCAGTCGAGCACGAGATGTGAGAGATCCTGTGGTTCAGAACCACAGTTGCTGCATGAAGGAGTCTCGGCTCGACCAACCCTGTGGAGATAAGAGTTGAGGAGAGTGCTGTGCCCGTTGCAGCGTAAACGGGAGAGAGCACAGCGAGCGGAGCGAGGGAGAGTAAGCTCCTTGGGAGATAATGTAGGGATTTGGTGTTGGAAGAAACCAGATTGGACACTGCGTCTCCAACTGGTGTAGAGGGATAGTCGTTGGGAGGAGATAAGGGGTGTGAGGGATACTGATATACTAAAGGGATCGAGAGAGGCACCGGCTTTAGCTAGAGAGTCAGCTAAGTCGTTGCCTGGGAGGGAAGAGTGACCAGGTATCCATTAAAGATGGACAACCTTGGATTGAGATAGAGAGTTAAGAAGAGATTGGGTATTGGATAGGGATTTTGGGGTTAAATATGGTAGGGGGGTAGAGAGAGTTGAAAGGACAGATAAAGAGTCGGAAAAGAAGGTGATAGAGTCGAAATTACATGTCTTGGAGTGAGAGATACACCACTCAAGAGCATGTAGGAGAGCGAAGGTTTCAGCACTATAACTGGTAGCCCAGAGACCAGTGAGAAGGAAAGCGAGGTAGCAGTGACACACTTTGTACACTTGATGTGTATCCCTGCGCCACCCTGTCCCAGCCCGCCAGGTACCGAACCGTCAGTCCAGGCAGAGATATCGCTGTGAGATAGAGTGGAAAGATGGGAGGTAGCTGCAGTGTTGCGAAGGGAGGGGGGGTCTTTGCGAGAGCATGGGGATGAGAGGTGGAGTGAGATTGTGTAATTAGATGGGGCAGGGGGGGTTTAGGAGGGCAGAGGATTAGTGGTTCACGGGTGAGATGTAGGTTAGGGGTAAGGTTATGTGATCTGGAGAAGGATCTCCATGAGCTCTTCTTGAGACGTGTACGGGGGTTAGAGTTCGCAAGAGAGGCTATGGGAAAGGTGGGAGGTAGACGGAGGGCTCGTTCAAAGAAGGAGAGGGATTGGTGGGTGAGGGTGACTCGTAGTGGAGGTAGAAGTGCTTCTATATGAAGTAGAGGAATGGGAGTGGACGATAGACAACCTGTGATTACTCGACAGGAAGATCTATGCATCCTCTCCACGGAGGTGATGTGAGTAGGAGATGAGAAGGAAAATCAGCCTGGGGAAGCATAGGTGAGGATGGGGCGAATGAAGGCTTTGTATAGGGTACATAAGGATTCTTTTGATGGGCCCCAGGAGGCAGAGACAATGGAGCGAAAAGCACGGAATCGGTTGTGAAACTTTTTCCGTAAGGATAAGACGTGATATTTGAAAGAGAGAGTGCGGTCGAAGGTTACACCGAGAAAGGTTGGATGAGGGTTGAATTTGAGAGGGGTGTTAAGAATGTGAAGAGAGGGTTGTATACATGATTGGTAGGGGTCTAAGCTGAAGAAAGATGTTTCACATTTGAGGGGGTTGAGAGGAAGGCGCCATTTTGAGGACCATTCCACCAGTCTGTTGAGGGCAGCTTGTACTACAGCGGTTGCACACTCAACACTCGGGGAGGAGGCCCAGATGGCTAGGTCATCTGCATAGAGAGGTCTTAACAGATGCAGGAAGGAAAGTGGGAAGGTCATTGATATATAAAGAGAAGAGAACTGGTCCTAGAACCGAACCTTGGGTAACTCCTCTTCGGAGACGGAAAGGACGACTGTATGAATTACAGATGCGGACTTTCGAACGCGATCTGAGAGGTAGGATCGTGTCCATTCGACAAAGCAAAGAGGAAGATCTAATGAGAGGAGTTTAGAGAGTAGGGCAGAGTGCCAAACTGAGTCAAAAGCTTTCGCAAAATCCACAGTGGCAAGGACTGTACGTGCGCCTGGCTTAGATTGGTGGAAGGAATCTGCGATTGACTGTGAGAGAAGGAGAACCTGGTCTACAGTCGATCTACCAGGTCTAAAACCAGCTTGCACGGGTGAGAAAATGTCATGTAGTTCGAGAAAATAGGTTAGTCGTCCTAATACCATTCTTTCGAAGAGTTTGGAGGTACATGAAGTGAGAGAAATGGGTCTATATGAAGAAGGTGAGTCAGAGGGTTTTCCGGGTTTGAGAATGGGGATGATTGTTGATTGTTTCCAAGCAGACGGGAAGGTGTGTGTTGACCAGGAAAGGTTGAAGATGTATAGAAGAAAATGTAACGCAGATTGTGGTAGGTGGGATAGAAGAGGGTAGGTAATTTGATCAGGGCCGGAGGAGGTTGATGTTGAGAGTTGAGAGATAGCTGTAGAGAGTTCAATTGAGGAGAATGGTGAACAGAAGGTGGAATGCAAGGTGTTGCAGTGTGCAGTTCTGATTTGCTTCATTTGGGCTTTCTCGGTGCTTCGAAAAGGTTTTGGGGTTTGGGTAGAGAAATGGGACTGTAGGTGTGAGGAGAGATGGTTGGCACAATCTACAGGGGTATGGCAATTTGAGAAATTGGGAAGGTCAGAAGTAGTTGGGGAGGGGGAACCAGAGATGGAGCGAAGTAGAGAAAAGACTTCGCTGGGACGGGTTTTAGGAGAAAGGCTAGAGCAAGTATTCTGCCATGACTTGGCTTTAGCCTTATTAATCACAGTGGAGGTATATCTTGATGTAGCGATATAGTGCTGGCGGTCTTCTTCGGAACAGTGTGCCTTCGCAAATGCCTTTCGGCGTTTTGCGACGGCATCTGCGACTTCAGGAGACCACCAGGCTTTAGCAGGACGGTTGATGCTGCCGAAAGGAATGGCAGAAGTGGCAGCATCATTGAGGAGTTTGGTAAAGGTGTGGGTGGCTTCAGAAAGAGAGAGTGTTGTAAAGTTAGAAGGAGTGAGGCAGTGCCCAGGAAACATAGGGTTATTGGCAGGATACTGTTTCAGTATAGTACAGTATCGGTTGTATCGGTATCGGAAAAAGATAAGCAAACATTATTGGACCAATATAGTTTTAGAATCGTATTTTTGTATAAATTAGTATAGTATGTACTATATTGGACCAATATAGTTTTAGAATCGTATTTTTTGTACAAATTAATATAGTATGTACTATATTTGTCCAATACAGTTTTTGTAAAGTATTTTTAATTTAAAGTTGGTTTAAAAATTTTGTTAAACAATGTTGCTCCAGCGCAGTTAGAGTTTTGTAACGTGACATAAAATCGTACAGTTTTTACGGTACGTGACCCACATAGTTTGTGTATTGATTTTTGATAATGATTTTGATGTATTAATGAAACGGCATTAAATTGGAAAAATATTATCGATTTGATACAGTTTTGATGTCGCAACACAATACAAAGTTTACCGTTTCTGTGGTATTGGACCAATATAGTTTGTGTATTGCTTTTTGATAATGCTTCGATGTACTGATAAGACGACATTATTAAAATTTTAAAACATTATTAATTTAACAGAAGTTTGCTGTTTTAATTTATGCAATTATGCAATTTAATATTATTAATCTAATTAGTACAATTATTGTTTTATTAAGATATTAGCGCAGGGGTGACAAACCTTTTTTTGTAAATGCCAAAATATATAAAACATTTTTTATCAACTTAGTACCGTGCCGAATTGAAGTGAAGATGTTTTTTTAGACATTACCATGTAAAGTAGGACCTATTTTTCTCCCAAAATCATGGTGATCTCTAAAAAAAAGATCTTCCCTGCAATTCGATTTCGCCTTTCTCATATTTAATAGGGAAATTGTTCTAAATTGTCCGTGCCAAAAAAATTTAATTTTACCCAAAGAATTCCTTGTCTTTGTCCAAAAAATTGATCGTGCCAGTAAAAAATCTGCGCGTGCCATAAATTTGCCCTCCTCTATTAATGTATGTTGTTTTTTTGGTATTGAACCAATTTAACTCATGTATTGATTTTCGGTAATTAAACGTTTACCGTATATCAGGGTGGTCGAACATACGGTGCGCGGGCCGCATGTGGCCCGCGCACCTTTAAAATGCGGGCCGCAAAGTGTTGCAATTATTGTAACCACTCTTAATAACACAAGTAAATGTTGTTTTTATTTTAAATTTAACAAAAGTCTAACTTTTAATTATACTTTTTGGGAGATTGCGGCCAGCACTTTTATTAGGATGAAGAAAAGTGGCCCTCTACTTATTTGAGTTCGACCACCATGCCGTATATTAATCAAAAAGGATTTCCAGTGGCAAAACATTGTTGGCATAAAACAATTTGGATCTTGTATCTTGCACAAGTATGTATTTCTTTTATGTTATGGGGAAATGCATTGTGTTTCGATTTTATTTAAGATCCTTTTTTTGAACTTATCAATCTCGGTTTATTTGCTTTATACGATTTTGTGTCGTTATTTACTAGTTCCGTTAGGTAGCGCTAAAGTAAAAGCTTTAAATTAAAGTATCTTAAATCAAAACATTTTATAAAACATTTTTTAGACTAGTTTAATTTTGCAAATATAAAATAAATTACTTATAAATTTATTAAAAGCTATTGAAGGTATAGGCTGCTATGTGTTGCATAACACAAACTTGATTTTAACTTTACTGTTGTAACTTATTATATCATACATTTGTTATAATTACCATTTCTGTTTTAACATTCATTGCCAAATCACCAGACCTATTATAAATAAATTAAATTAAAAATTATTTACAAAGAATCAATTATATTGAATTAATCTTTTCATTGACTTTAAAGTGAGGATAAATTACTATATTTGCCATGCTGCTTGATTGATGAAATAAAAACTAAAAAAAAAAGAATTTGCTTTTAAAAGCAAATGTTTCATTTAAAACTCTTTTGCTTATTGAGTAGCCTTAAAAAAAGCTGTTTTGAAAAAAATTGAACGTTTTTGTCTAGCTCTCTTCAGGAGGTCTCGCTGAAATGAATTCAAGAACTGATGTAGTATTTGAAAAGATTTTTTTTCCTTTCTTTTACACTTATAACAATTTACGTTTGTAAATAAACTCTTTCTGTCTGCACAAATTAGGTTTTTGAAGAGTTATAAAAATTAATTCTAAAACCGATAAATGAAAATTGGATCGTGCTTTAGAAAGAATAAAAAATTGATTGTCATTACATTGAGATGCACATTTTGGTTTATGTAATAAATGGTTTGCAATCGCTGAGTCACAATGCGGTGTTGAATTAGTTGGTTTTCCTAGGCGTTCTGGTTGTTTACCTTCTTGACCGCTTCTGTTCCAAATAGACCTCGGAACATGCTGGCGAATTCTGTCTTGCAAGCGTTGAGACGTTCGACCCACGTACCGACTGTCACAGTGGCACACGTATTCATATACGACGTTACTATGTTGAATTGTGAGAAGAACGTCAATAAAAAAAAAGAATTGTGATGAATGAAATAGAAGAGCAAATGTGGACTCAAGCTAGGTTGCCAACCGTCCTTTATTGGAAAGGACAGTCCTTTATTTAACCCTTTCCGTCCTTGTCCTTTATGAAGTACAGAAATGTCCTTTATTTTAAATATCATTTTACTTACTGCTAATTTTGCGATTAGAACGTGTATTTTAAAGTTGATTTAATTTTTGCAAACACTGAATCAACATTTTTATATTTCTAAACGTTCTCCAGCAACTTTCCAAGTTGTTTTCAAAAAAATTATTTGCCCCTCCCTCCTAAATCATTAGAAGAAATGGTTTATCAGCATACTGTGAAAGAATTTTTAGTGTTATCTCTTCAAAATGGCGAAATGAAAGAAACAGATGCTCTGCAGAAATAATAAAAAATGAGCTTTTCATATTCCTGTACTTTAACTTCAAAGATAGCTGTTTAGAATTTGCTGAAAAAACAAAAGATGACCTTCAATTGTTGAAAGCAGCAAAAAGTCAAACCAAACACAATTTTAAAAAATAAAAAGATTTACACTATTTTTCATTTTTATTTTTTTATGATGCATATCAGAAGCGTGCGGTCAGGGCATGCAAGTCATGCGTTGCAAGACCAAATTTTTAGAAATTGCATGACGAACTTTTGCGCGATGAGGTAGATATCGTTCAATTCGATGAGAAATATTACTTGTTCGGGATAAAATCTGAGGCAGATCTGAGACGAAGACCCGTTTTTTTGCGTTATTTTAGACAATACCGCGAATTTAGGACGAAAAGTAAGAAATCGGAGATTGGTTTAAAGTGATGACTTTTTTTTTTGGAGATCACTGCATTTTTAGAAGAAAAAGTGCATTACCAGGCAACAATTTCAAGTGATGACCTTTTTTTAGAGAGATCATCAAAAATCTAGGGCGAAAATTGTTCTTGATCACCATGACATTACGACTAAAAGTTACAATCTCACACCCATAACATACCTATTTTCATGATCAAATTTTGGCATGCAAATTGCATGGCCAGACTCAGAGGTTACGGCACGCCACTGATGCATATATACATAGTGATATAGATGGGATTGAAAATTATGTTTATATCTATTTTCCATATGTCCTTTATTGAAACTTGTCACAGTTGGCAACCCTAACTCAAGCTGACATATTTAAGTGCACGATTTGGAACGCTGAACGCCATCCTAAGCAATTACGGCTGAAACAATTTTTAACAAATTTATTTGTATTTGTTTGAAAACAACTATAGTAATGCAATCGTGCCTAAAACCTTGAGAACAAATTACAAATTTACAAAAAAAAGTTTTTTGTTGTATTATTTGTCTTTATTTCAACTTATTTTTTGGAGTACTAATATGCCATTAACAAAAATCCGTATTTAATTTTACACTTGCTTGGTATTAGAAATTTTTTAAATTTAATCTTTATTTAGTTTTAAATTATCATCATGTGACATTAAGCGTTGTTATCCAAATTCGTTTAGTCGGCTAAGCTCATCGGGCTGGTTTCCTGAAAGAAATGGTTCGTTCGAGAGGTGCCCGGGATAGGAACAATGAACACAATCTTGTCGATCATGACATTATCTATAGCGATTATGTGCGCTAGTGCAGTGCTTATTGTAGAGTAGAGATTGACACTAGCAGACGTCGGCCTCCGTTAACTTTGCAGCCACCTGGAGGCTATTGTCCACTGCCATCCACTTCTCGAAGTCGGTTTGCGTCATGTCACTTGGTTTTTTAGCTACAATGTCCTCTATTGTTGTGGTTGTAGTGGTACACGAGAAACCATCTTTCTTGAAACAGTTTTGAATTGTTTCTTCCGAAACATGCTTCCACAACAAGGCTAACAAATGCAAGGCCTCGAGCAGATTAGTTTTTAGTTTTCAAAGCACTAGATCAGTGTTTCCCAAACTTTTTCGGCCTGGCGTCCCCTTGGCGTCCAGATAAATTCCCAGCGCCCCCTCGATTCTTTTTTAAGTGAAAAGAATGTTCGACAGAGAATATTTATCTGTAATTTTGCTATTTTTCTCCCAAATTTTTGTTGATCTCTAAAAAAAAAAAAAGGTCTTCACTTTGATCTCATCTGTAATTTTGCTATTTTTCTCCCAAATTCATTGTGATCTCTAAAAAAAATAAAGGTCTTTACCCTGAATCGATCTTGTATTGAATACTTTGGGAAACACTGCTGCAAGATCACCTATAAAAGGTCTTTAATCGTCCTTCATGTGTATTTCTTCTCATTGTTTCCTATCGCCCCCTTTCTTCTTACCGCCTCCCTAAATCTCGCCAACGCCCCAAAGTGGGCGCTACTGCCCACTTTGGGAACCACTGCACTAGATTAAAGGCCCGTTTCCACTACGAGCGTGGAAAAGAGCATTCTTTCTCTCTTTTATTGATCTTCGATTGAAGCGAGCGGTTAAAATTGAAGCGAGCGGTTAAAATTGAAGCGAGCGCAAAAAAAAAGCTTGCTAGATAAAAGCTTGCCGCGATTAAAGTAATTAAAACTAACTCACTAGATCAAAGCTTGCCGCAAAATTATGACGCAGTTCATTTGCTCTTTCATCGTTCCGACAGTTCCTGTTTCGATATTTATAGCTTTCTCAGGCCGCTAATCATCAGAGCTGGGCATTTACGCTGGAAGTTAACAAAATTAGTTTCTACGTTTGGGAAAAAATTGATAACAATAACCGATGTACTGATTACAGATGTACTGGTTGTGTCTACTTTTAGTCGGGAAATTAGTAAGTTATAGGGAAGAGGTAGGATTGGAGAGATTCATCCAACGAACTCTCCTGAAGACATTCACCAACCAGAAGACGAACTTTCTGAAGTAGGTGAGGATCTTCTTTAAGAAACTAGTACCATTATTGACGTCAGGTTATTAATACTCGTAATCTTGACTAAGTAGGTCAAAGTTAACATACGTTGGCAGTGAGGCCAACATAATTTTCGATATTACTTTGCCCCCATTCAACTAAAAGTGAAAAATGTTCAGTTTCTTTATTTTTAAATAAATTTTGCAAACTAAATGATAAAATATTGGATTTTGATTGCGATTATTTTCTCAATCTCGCTTCAAAATCAGAGATAAAAAAAATAAGCTAGAAAAGTTGTTAAGTTTTAAATAGTTAAAATTTATTTAATTAAATAGTTAAAATCAATTTATGCACTTTTTTTGAGTAAAGCAAATTTTATTCCAATACTATGGTAGCCATGATTTCTTATGACGTAAATAATGTGTTCCTCTTTGGGGTTTAATATACGCTGTTTCTTTGAAAATAACACAATTGTAACGTTAATTTTTACTTGATTTGAAAAGTTTATGCTTATAATATTATTTGAAGTGAATTCAGATTTACTTTTTTAACACTTAATAAATAATTGATTTCCTTAAAATTGAACTACCGATCGAATAACTTAAATTAACCTCTGAATAGAAGGAATTTTTTTGATTGATTAAATATGTTGTAAACCAGAAGAGATTCAGTTATTTATATTATGAATAAAAAGTTTATTATGCATTGTGCAGATAGCAACTCTTTAAAAAATGTATGTTGTTGTAATTTTCACCAGCACAAATGAAGTTGAGTGTATTCCAAGTAATTGGCTTATTTCCGATTCTGAAGCTTACTGGCCGAATTCGGGTAATTGTGACATTGCACATGCCATAAGGACAAAGGCAAGTCCTGATCCAATGACTTGGAAATCGTATGCAATACGGTGTTTACCAAACAGCAATTGTTGTAGGTGAAAAATAATTAGTCAAACAATAACCTTTTTAATCACAAATTAAAAATTATCTTAGATACTTTCAAAGAAGCAAATAAAAAGGCAAAATTAGCCCAGGAGGAATCAGACCTTGCATCAGAAAACGACAGAACGATTACTCAAAAGTAAGATCAAAGATTTTTAAGTTGTAAATTGATAAATTACACACAAGTAGACCTACCAAGTAAAGGTATAATTTGTTTTTTGTACTAATCTTGGCGAATGGTTCAACTATCAAAATATTATCATAAGTTGAGAAACAATGCTAATGTAAAAGTGTCAATTGTAAGCCAACTTGTTTATAGTTACTCTCCAAATACTGCATTGCGGTAAAAACAATCTTAATTGTTGCTGCAGTATAATAGTAGTGTTCTCTCCATCGGCAATTTTGATGAAAGCCTTGACAAATATACGCTTAACAGGTAACAAGTTATATTGTATAACGTATTTCTGGCCATAGCCATGATACTGCAGACTAAAATACTCAGGGAAAGAACTGTTTTGTAAAAATTACGCAAGCATTGTCCAAACCATAATTTGGCTTGATTTTGCAAATACGCCCAAATTTTTTGAAAGAATCAACTTTGGACCAAAAAAAATTCACTGTTTCAAAATTAACTGCTGCATTGTATTTTTGTTTTTTGTAGGCTGGCGGAAATGTTAATCAAACGTTTAATCCCCAGCTCACCACCACAATAGCGCCAACTTTTGTGGTCAAAATTGGTTTTCGAGCCTTTATCTTAGCTTAAAAATCAACGCGATGAATTTTGACTTTTGTTTAAAACTAAAATCTTTTTTAGCTTTCACTTGACATTGATAAATTAATGCTTTTTCGTTTTGATTTGAAGCAAAAGCATCTTGAGTGCTTATAAATACTTTCTTAACTTTGTGTCTTCAATACACAAAAAGCTGGACACCCAAGATTGTTTTTAACTACTGCCCCAGTCATACCATTGTGCACTTGAAAAAAACATTTTGCATCACTTGGGTAGCTTTAACAAGAAGTTTTTTGTTATAATTACATCACTTTTACAAAACTGAAAACAATTCAACAATATAGTTGTACAGTACCTTCCTTTTTTAAACAGTGGGTCGAGCTAGATTGCTCTAGAGCGGCATCTTCTGACAATTGGAAAGAAAAAAGGACGGGTTTGATGATAAACGTTAATAATATATATTGGATCGACTAAAACATAGCTGAAATAATTTTTGGTTTAATGCAGGTATTACTTAAGGAAAATTTTGCAAAAAAATGGTTGTAGAAATACTCTAGGGCAGTGTTTCTCAATCGGTGTGCCGTGAGAAGTTTCCAGGTGTGTCGCAAAAGATTTCGGAAACAAATTATCTAGGAAAGTCGAATTTTTTGGTTTTTGCACGTGAAATGACTGAGATTCGGAGCGAAGACCCGTTTTAATTTAGAAAGAACTGGTTTTGGGAAGGAAATTGACAAGAAAGAGCGTGAATTCAGGTGAAGACTTTTTATTAGAGAACAGCTTATTGTTGCGGCCAAAATGAGGAAATCAAAGCGGAAAATTGTGGCAAAAGCGTTTTTTCTTTATTTTAAGATCAAAAGCAGGAAATCGGCATTTTAACATAGGTGAAGACTTTTTTTTATGAGATCACATAATTTTGGGGACGAAAATCAAGAATCTTAGCTCAAGTGCGTCGCTAACGTCAGAAGATACTAATTGTATATCGCGTCTAGAGCACGCGCATAGTTAAAAAACAACTGAATTCAGGGAAAAAAACTCCATTCTGGATGCCAGAAAACCAGAAATTTGAGCCCAATTCTGGATAAAGACCTTTGTTTTAGAGATTACCTAATTTTGGGAACAAAAATTAGTAAAAATGGTTTAAAATGCCGCAATTTTTCATGAGTTTCAAAAGTGTGCCACAAACGAAAAAAGGTTAAAAACACTGCTCTAGGGGATGAAGATACTGTTTTATTTCAGCTGGGTAAAAGTTTATTACTTTTTATTTTATTTATCTCTATATTTATCCTCCTGACTTGTAGGAAAGCGACTGAGGCGCTAATAAATAGGGTAAGCAATTACCTCGACCTGCTTTCGGAAATGCCAAGATATTGCTGTCCCGCTTGTACTCGTAATTTAATGAAGATATGTTTAAATTTTAGAACTAGTTGCCAAGACCACCTAGCAGGGAAAGTGCCGTAAAGTGTTTTTCTCAAGGACACAACAGAATGGCGCGAGTAGGTTTTGAACCGAGACAATGTTGATCATACACACGGCACTCTGGCTCGACCACGCTGCCAACAATGGTTGTGTCGTGTTTTAACTGTTGCATAACACAAAGACACAGACTTGGTTATTCTACTTTTTTCCAATGACAAATCCTACTCTTTCAAAAAAGTTGTTTTGATGTGTTGATCAAAGGCAAGCTAACTTCAGATAAGAGTGTTTTTGCTTTTTAATGATAAAAGCTTTATTTTTAGGAGAAAACGCAAAAAACCAGCAAAACTTATGGAAAGCGAATCCAAAGCAACTTCTGATTCTGAAAAAGATAACAATTCACGCTTCAAAAGTAGGCTATGTAAACTTCTACCCAAAATTTTTTCTTCTTAGTGTATTTTCTATTTAGCTCTTTATATTTTTTGTTTCAATCCGTTTTGAGCTATGCTATTTTTTAGATATTTTTTTACGTTTATAGTAATATGAGCTTTTAAACTTTATCGCGATTCTTTCCCCCGAATTAAAAAGGAAAGTTTTAACTCAGTGCTTCTTAAACGTATTTGATATTGTTCACCCCAATTATTGAGTTTTGAATTTTATTCACCAAAAAAATTATTATATCAGCCCAAGTATCATATAACAAAAACATATTGATTTTTTGCATTGTATTTACAAGATTTATTTAACTGAGGTCCTTGGCGCTGATCACGTGCGTCGAACGAGCGAGATGTTTTTTTGCTATTTGTTATTTTTGCTATCGCTATGTATGAACTTCATCGTCGTCGTCGTCATCGTTTGAAGGGCATCCACTCCAGGCCAGACACAAACAGAACTGGGGCCGAGGGTTTATCCTTTTACTACCCCAGACTGCTGCACTGCCTGGATCAGATGCTGGCAGTGATGTTATTAAGCCAGCATCGAGTTTCGTCATCCAAAACCGTCAGACCGCGTGCTCCATGTGGTGCCCGATGTATGGGGCACATTGTTAGTACATGGTCTGCGGTTTGCTCTGAGGCGCCACACTCGCAATTCGGTGAAGAGCGAGACCCCATTTGTGCATGGACGAATGGAATCGCCCAACACCAGTCCGCAGGCGGTTGAGCTTAACCCAAGCTGCTCGGGGTAAGCCCATCCCAACAGGCCTGACACTGGTCCCGGGCACAAAAGCACGCAGCCTGGAAGCACTTTCACAGTACTCCGCGTTCCATTTGTGATTTGTCCATTCAGAGGCGCGGATGCCAAGTCTGGCAAGATTGTCCAAGAGATTCCGCGCACCTGGCACAAACGGGCGTCTGGATCTTAGTCTCATTTGGCCAGTATCTGAGGACCCATTTAACAGACCATGCAAAATATGATCGGGGTCCAGAGATCCACGGTAAGCCAAGGAGAGCGTCGCTCCCAGTCGGCGAAGCTCAGCTGGCTGGATGCCTGAAAGTACAGGTAGGTGGTCCGTTGGAGTGGGACGCAGGCATCCAGTAATTATGCGCAAGGCGTCATTCAAGACACTGTCAATGAGGCGAGTGTGAGCACTGCGACACCAGACTGGCGCACAGTACTCAGCTGTTGAGTAGACTAGAGATAAGGTAGCTATGCGTAGTGTTTTAGCACCAGCACCCCATCCTGAGCCCACGAGTCGCCTCAACAGTGTGACGCGCGAGGATAGTTTTTTGCGCAATGCCACTAAATGGTGACGAAACGTGAGCGATCTGTCCAGTTTTACCCCAAGGTATGTAGGGGTTGGACAGAACGGTAAAAGTCTACCGTTGTTGTAGACCTTTAGCTCACGTTTGGCCTCTCGGTTGTTTAAATGAAAGGCTGTCGTCACCGTCTTAGTGTGACTGAGCTTCAACCTCCAAGTCTGGAGATACGCTGATAGTGTGGACATGTCTTGGCTTAAAGTCCCCTCCAAGTCCTTCCAGTTTCCAGAAGAGTGCAACAATGCTAGATCATCAGCATAAGCAAACTTTGTGGAAATCATGGAAGGAAGATCGTACGTATAGATGTTAAATAGGAGGGGAGCCAAGACCGATCCCTGAGGAACGCCGTTTTTAAGACGGCGTAGCCTGCTTTGCTTGCTGTCACCGGTGGTAAGGGTGAAACTTCGATTTCGGACAAGCTCCATGATCATTTTGACCATGTGCTTATCCGGAAGTAGTCTCAGCAACTTGCAGGTAAGGCCACGGTGCCAGACAGTGTCATAAGCAGCTGTCAGATCGATAAATACGGCACCGGCCTTCTTTTTAGCCTCAAAAGAATCCTCGATGTTCTGGGTTAGCAGAACAACTTGATCTACGGTTGACTTCCCGCGTCGGAACCCAGCCTGCTCTTTAGGGAGCAGTGGATCGATTAATGGTTCAACGCGGGCGTAGATAAGCCTCTCGAGGATCTTGTAGGGGACACAGAGCAGAGATATCGGTCGATAACTCTTTGGGTCCCCCACGGGCTTTGCTGGTTTTGGGATCGCGACCACAAGCGCTCTTCTCCAGATCTTGGGAATTTTGAGTCGGCGCAAACAGGAAGAAAGGAAGTCACGTAACCAGGACTTCAAAGCAGCTCCAGCATGGAGTATAAGCTCGGGGCAGATGGAATCAGGACCCGGAGCTTTACCTGGTTTTAAATGTTGAAGGGCAGCAGCAAATTCTCTCTGTGAAAAATTGTCAGAGATATTTACTGCGTCTGGTGTTGTGGCCCTCCAAAGGTCAGACACTTCTTGAAAGACAAGTCGAGATGACTTGCGATCAACAACCTCGTATTTCCCATTTCTAACCAGGTGAGATGCAATAGCATCGGCTGAAACGGGACAATGACGAGGAGAGTGTCGTGACCTACCAGTAAGGTTGTTCAAAATACTCCACGCTTTTCGACTAGAGTGTGAGAAGTCAATGCTCCGAACTGCTTCGGACCATCGATCCCTCCGTTTTCTGTCAAGCTTGGCAAGCAGAGTTGTAGCAGCCAAACTTGAGTCGTCTCCTTGAGGAGACTGCAGAAAGGTTTTATAGAGGGATTCGCACTCTGCATCCCAACACGGAATATAGTTATTTCGATACCCGCGTGGGATAGTCTTTATGGATGCTTTCTTAATGATGTTACAGAAGTCCTGGTAAGCCCCATCCACATCAAGTGAATCAGGCGGCAACAAAGTCTTTGCGAATTTATTCGTCAAAGCAATGTAGTGACTCCATTTGGCCTTGCGGAAGTTCCATCGCTTAACAGGCATGCTTGGCACTGCCATAGCAAACCTTGGTGGTGTAATAAGCGAAGGTCGATGTTGTGACCTGGGAAACTTCTCAAGGACACGTCTATCCGGTAAGCGACTGTTTGGACCTACGCTAGCGAAAGCTAGGTCTGGATTGGTGCCAATGTTCCAGCGGCCGGAATAAAAACTGGCAGCGTCCTTGGCATTATATAGGAGGGCAAGACAATTAATACTTGCCCATCCAGCCAAGCACTCACCATCCGGACTGTTGTCATCATAACCCCAGTCAGCATGACGACAGTTAAAATCGCCAGCGTACAGACAGGGGTGAGGAAACACTGGGAGATCCAGGGTTCGCAATCGCGTTGGCGGTGGTTTGTAGACGTTGACTATTTTATAGCCATCAACGTCCACACACAGCCACTCGATCTCCGATGTCGGTGGAGATTGGTCCAAAAGCGTGTATCTCAGTCGCTCGTGGACAAACGTGGCAAGGCCATGCTTCCTGCTTAAAGAAGACCCAGCTAGTTGGTAGTGTGGTAGCACCAACTTCTCTGCATCAGTGCAGTGGGTCTCCTGCAGTAGGATGACGAGTGCCTCAGACTGCATAGCGAGGTGATGAAGAACATTCATCTTGCTTGCAGTGAGGCCTTCGATGTTCAGCTGAAGAATAGTGGGTCTTCGGAACTTGTTGGCAATGTGCTCTGAAAAGGGCAGTTTTATCCTGACATTGCCCCGTCCTGAAAAGGACGTTTGCCGATTAACAGACCCACACTGAACATCGGAATGGGTGGATACCCTTCCGTTTTGGTAGGTTCGGTTTCGGTCTGTCATTTTAAAATCAATGAGCAGACTTACTCACGGCCCAGGCTGCGTGAAAGCACCTACCATCTGGGCCTATGAACTTCATCATTCACAAATAGTGAAAAATATCGAGAAGCGGATGAACTAATTATATAATAAAACAAATTTTAAAAGTAGATAGATAATTTCATTATTCGAAGTTTTTTGCAGCATTTCCCATAATCACAAACTTATTACGTTATTGGCATAGAGTATTTTTCGGGCCTTTCTGGCCTACATTACTTTTGTTTATCCTGTTTTTGGACTATATAAGCTAAGTAGCCTACTTGGCCGGTTTGTGTTTTTCTGAAGCGTAACCTTTATCATTTTTTTCTAATTTTAACTATTTTTATTGAGTTAAAAAATTGCATAGAGTAGCTGTAAAAAAGTTGTTTAAATTTGGTAAATTTTGACAGCTGAGTTTTTTAACCTTTTGAATCTACACCAATTGGATTGTTGACCTTTTTTTGTTCAAATACAAAATAAAATGTAATCAAAACAGAAGCGTAACTCATGCTATCGTTTAGTTATCAGTCAATCTTGAAAACTTGCAAGGAAAAATTTTTTTTATCAACTGAGTAAAAATCATACGTCCAAACGCCGATTCCTCTACGAATCTAATCCTGAGCGTCGAATTCAAGCTTATCTATCACAACTACACATAGCACCATATCTATTTAGAATGCAAATATCTGTTAGATAGAGTGTGTTCAAACGTCCACTAAACTTGAGGCTGGATCATATTCTATGAACCAAACTCTGCTATGATTCCACCAATGCACGCTTTAATGGCAGAGTTTTATATTTATCAAATGAATCAATGTTTTTTTCTGCTTTTTTGTTTTTGTGTGAAAAAAATTCATATTGAGGTAGTGCTGGCCTGCTTCTTGTAATACAAATTCTATAAATAAATTTCATTACTATCTTCGCAAGCTACAAGTTACACTTGTTTTGTGCTTCTTTTTCTAATCCACAGCCTTAATCATGTTTGTTATTAAATAATTATATTTGTTTACTTTTACATGTGGCAGAGCAGAAATAAAAGAAAATCGAACTAAAATTGTGTTGCTGGACTTATATACAAAACATATCAATCAACGTCCCGGCCAGTCCCCTAAAGCAGTGGTTCTCAACCTGTGTCCGCAAAACTTTTTAAAAAACATTGAACCATTGCTCCGCTATCCTTTTTTTGTAGACACTACTTTTTAGAAACAAAAGTAAGAACTCCGAGACAGATTTAAAGTGAAAACCTTTTTAGCAACATTACTTTTTAGGGACGAAAATCAAGATTTGTACTCTTGTCTAAGTGTGCCATGAAAGGTCTCAAGAAAGAATTTTGTAAAGGCTCCAAAATGTGCCGCAGGCGTGAAACCCTGCCCTAAAGTAAAAAGATGTACAACTTGTTTTCAATGTCTGTAATCTGACTATGTCTACAATTTTTTTCACCAGGTCACATTGCAATGTGACGTAACTGGTAATCAAACCGACATCGCTTGCAGACTTGAATAAACAATCGCTTATCGCTTTTCTCCGCATAATTGGTGTCCTCTGTGTGTTGCTTTATTTCTTGCTAAGTATAGCTTGCTCCAGTGCGCTCGTTTGCTCATTTCGTTTGTTTCGCTGTATGTTGTAGTTTGCTTTTAGACTTGCTCGGATTTTCAGTTGATTAAACCTTTTATTTGAGGAAATGTTATACTCTTTATAACACAATGTGTTTACAACTTGTCACAAAAACGAGCCGATTAATTTAAAATTCACAAAAAAGCTATAAATTTTTTATGCTAATGTTCATTGCTTTGTAGTCTGCAGGTAATTTGTAAAATTTGCGTGTAAATATGAAATGTATAAACTTGCTTTTTTTTATATCTCTGCAATTATTTCAGATGCAATTTTGGGCAGCAATCCAAATACCACTGAAGCTGAAATTGAAAAAGAGTGCAGCAAGTGGATGCGCAACTGGCGAGACCGGAGTGGTGGAAGAAAACATTAGCTCAATAAAATTATGATTCATGTAATTTACTTTAAAATAAAAGAAACTGATAATTTGGAATTATGACCGTTTTTTATAATATTAGACAAATTATTAGAAAAATTTTAGTGATGAAATATAATTTTAACGTATAGCTTAAATCATATAATGATGAAAGGCTGTCTGAGAATAACAATAACGGCTCTATATCAAATGCAACGGACATACGATACCGCGTCAATATCCACACTGTGAGTAAACGACATCAGGTCAATATATAATCTATACTGTGGCATTGTATCAGCACTGTATTGGCTCGATATTAGGGGCATCGTATACGATACCGCGCCAATATCCATACTGTGTGCAAACAACATTCGACCAATATACAACCTATACTGTAGCATTGTATCAGCACTGTATCGTCTCGATATTAGGTACACCGTATATACGATACTGGGCCAATATCCATACTGTGTGCAAACGATTATCACACAGTATTGGGCCAATACATGCATGTATCGTAAAAGGATACCGATACAATATCGTGCCAATTTCACATTGTTTCCTGGGTGGGTATCAATATAAGTAAGGTATTCATCCCAGCGAGCTTTATTATAGTTAAATGAGGGGGGGCGGTGGAAAGAGTTAATTATAGGGGAAGTGGGAATAGTGATGGAGATAGGAAGATGATCTGAGCCGAGGTCCGGAAGGGTCTGCCATGTGCATTTAGAGGCTAATCGGGCAGGAACTAGGGAAAGATCCGGGGAAGAGCGGTTTCCAGTGGCACAGTGTAGTAGGGTGTGGTGTTCGGGGTTATTAAGAGGTAAAAGATCAGAGGAGAGGAGCCAATCAAACAAATCTTTGCCTGAATGGTCTTCCGGTGAGTGGGAGTCCCAGGATGAATGATGGCTATTAAAGTCGCCAAAGATGTAAGTGGTAGGAGATGATGGTAGAAAGGGTGAGAAGGATTTTGGGCGGGAGTCGGAGGAAGAGGAGCGGATAGGAGGGACATAGACGTTGAAAAGATGTATGGGAGCGGCTCCTTTTATTTTAACTGCAATAGCTAAATAATCGGAGCTGGGGTCGAGGGAGGAGAGGGATTGTGTAGAGAGTGAAGTGTAAGATAGACCATTTTTGACAAGTATCAGAACACCTCCTCCAAGGTTTCCCGTAGAGTTGGTGGTTCCTCTCCTCGTCATAAAACGGTTCTTCTGGAGGGTTTTGTAGCCTGGTATGCGGAAGGTGGAGTCAGAGGAGAGGTGTGACTCTTGCATGAAGATGAGATCGTACTGATTATGAGAGAAAGTGTAGGAGTTCAGTACGACGCGGGCGAATCCCATTAGCATTCCACTGTAGGATTCGGAGGTTGTTTCGAGAGGGAGAGGAAGGATGAAATGAGGATTGTGTGAGAGGAGAGGTGGTTTGTTGGGTTTGAGGAGAAGGAGTAGTCAATGCTGAGGGAGGGTAAGTATAAATTAGTTGGGGGTGATTAGGAAGATAGGTGGGATTATTCGAGGTTGTTTTGGGTGAGGGTTTAGTTTTTGAAGATATGGTTTTGTGGTTGATTGTGAGTGAAGGTGGGGAATTTGGAGTGTAAGAGGATGGAGATGCAGAAAAGAATGAGGATATGGGATTGGAGTGTGAGAGGGAGGGGGGGTTGAGAAGAGGATGGACACATTGGGCAAGTCCAAGAGTGTCCCGGGGAGATTTTGCGGAAGTCAGCGGGAGAAAGACCAGAGCAGGAGAGGTGTACCCAGAGAGAACAGCCGGTACATTGTATTGATCTGTTTCCCCAGGTGACTCTACGGGAGCAGACAGAGCAGGGGTCTATAGGGCCAGGGTTGGGGTGAATGTCACCGCTGATAAGAAGAAGAATAGAGATAAGAATCAGCGGTGAGTGAGATGAGTAATGAAGAAGTTTGGGGTGGAAGGAGGGACGAGGAAAAGATGTCCGAGAGAGAATAGAAGGGGTAGGGGGGCGGTCAATTGGGTTTAAGAGTGCTGTCCACATGTGACCGCGCATTGGACAGCAGGGATAAAAAATGAGAAGAGTTGTCCAAGGGAGAATCGCCCGAGGATGAGACCCTCGGGGAATTGACAAGCCATTTCGACCCTCCCCAGTGCAGGGAAGGGGACTGCACCACCACGTTGAGGTGGCTTGTCGTTGGTGCAGTTGAATAGACGTCGTGGTGTTAATCAGCCTGCTAAAAGTTTTTTCTCTCTCTCTATCTTCTTCCCGTTTCATAGTTAATGCGTTTTATAGTCTATACCCAGGAAACAATGTGAAATTGGCACGATATTGTATCGGTATCCTTTTACGATACATGCATGTATTGGCCCAATACTGTGTGATAATCGTTTGCACACAGTTTGGATATTGGCTCAGTATCGTATATACGCTGTACCTAATATCGAGCCGATACAGTGCTGATACAATGCTATAGTATAGTTTGTATATTGGTCGAATGTTGTTTGCACACAGTATGGATATTGGCGCGGTATCGTATGTCCGTTGCATTTGATATAGAGCCGATACTATGCTGATACATTTGTGTAGTATAGGTTGAATCAGTGGCGGCTCGTGGCAAAATTTTTAGGGGGTGCTGCAAAAGCTATTTAAGCCTGAAATTTAACCATGTCGAACTTGAATTACAATACAATTCTAGTCAAAATATGCACTGAAGAGGGTCTTGATTGGTATAAAACTTCTGTAAAAGTACATGGTGCTATTAAAAATCTAAACGATATTTCAATAACCACAAGCTAAAAGAGAATATCACTCAAACACTAACAATCGCATTTAACTAAAGCTGGGTTCGTCTTGGTTTTTGCAAAAAGTCAAGTGAATAGCAATTCAATCATCAACTGCGAAACAGGAACTTTTCCGTAACTGGCGTTATAACAATATTTCAGCAGCATGTTTGGATATTACTACAGTAACTTATTGTAATGAGCTAGTGCAATTTTTTCATGTCTTCTCTTTTTCTTGCACCTCGTTGATCTTCTCTTACATCTGATTGTTAGCTTGACGATATGCTCATACAATTGCATAGATCAATTTAATTGAACTATAATGTAATGCAACCTACAGCACTGAAAGTAAAAAACATATATACAATACAAACTTAATTACCAGGAGATCAATATTAAAAATTTTTAAAGTATGGTTATACAGGGCATGCAGTATAAATATAAAATGTACAATAAAGATCTTCAAATTGTGTAGGACATTATAATTTAAACCATTCTACTAAAATAACTGTCTTGTGTTAATATGCTTTTTAATGCAGTTTGCAAATAAGCAATAAACTTTCAGCAGCTTAAGAATATTGTTTACTACACTAACCCTAAGAAATACTCGTAAGCTTATAGTCCGATTTTTGATCCATTAAAAAGATATTAAAACTGCAATATGCATTTAAATAGATACGAAAATCGACAAGTTTGATTTGTGTTTATAGAAAGTTTTCAAACAACTTATTCAAGCTTAACAAAATATTTCGGTTTTCAATAAAATTATATTGTAAGTGCACATAGCATAAGTTTTAAGATGACTCACCTCTAAACATTCTGCAACATTGTCCAACTTGAAATCCTGATAGAAACATTATAATGCTTACTTTATTTTCAATGTAATGATTTCCTAGAAAACAGTTTAACTAATTTTTGAAAAAATGTATAGGTTTTTTTCAAACCAAGGAAGCAATTGGAAGTAGCAAATTTTACAAATGTAATTGATCTAGAATCTAAAAAATAATTCAAAGTTAAATTCTCAAGTGCCTTACATCATTCTTCAAGATAACACTTTTATACAATATCTCTAACACACAGTAAAACAAACAATATAAAATGACCTTTATGTTGCAACTTAGCTTTACCTTAAACTAAGCTCTACCTTCTATCATTGAGTACTAGGTAGTCTTAATGCTCCTTAACAGTTAATTCAAGTTTAAATTACCTGTCAGCATTTGATCAACATACAATTAATATTTTTATACACTAAATAAAAACAGAATAAACTGCTACAAACAAATACTTTTCATGATCAATACACCAGTGTTCATTTCTTACTAAAGTGATAACTCACACAAAAATACTTACTAAAAATTAGCATCATAAACTTGACACAAATACTTAAAACTTAATTGTACAAGACTTTTGGTCTTATTTGTAAAGTAGTTCTACTCTACGGCATTTAGCAGTTGAAAAGTGGCTGATAACTTTTTCATCAAAATCTTTAATTTCTGAAATTATATCAGAAGCAATTGAAATCATTGCTAAAGCAGAGAGTCTATCAGTGTCCATTGTGAATGTCTTGATCCTCTTCAAAGTTGAAACAAACGTTCAGGTTCAGCAGTTGTCATAGGTATTGTCAACGCAATTTTTAAAAGCTTAATTAACTCAGGAAACACGTCTTGTCTTAGCTATCTGAAGACAAAGAATACAGCAAATCCAAGAGTTTGTTACTATGGTACAAATCTTGCCGAGAGTACAACAGCATCAGTTCACCCCTTAGTTTTTCCTGGTCAAGCATTGGATAGGCTTTAACACAATTTTGAAGTGATTCAGTTGGAAAATGCTCTGTCTTTATAAAGTTGGAAATATTACTTAATTGTAACAGCTTACTTGGTTCCAGGTGAGCTGTACACTTAAACCTTTCTTGACATTGCAAAATAATTGTGTCACATACTTTTTTTGCTTCTCTAACTTTAGTAAAATTATTCTCACACTGTCGCTTTCTACTTTCAATGGTCACTGCTGTTTCAACTACTTCATCACGTATCTTCTGCAATGCTTTATAGAAAGCAGTTAAATTTTTATTAACTTTTACAGCATCTGTTGTAGTTTGTTGCAATTGAGCAAACAAAATGTCCACATGTGGCATTACTTTGTTAAAAAAACTTAGCCAATGCAAAAAACTGCGGTCACTCAGCATTCTTTTGATGCCACTGGCACCACTTCCTGTACTTTCTGAAAAGGAATCTTCTAGTATAGTACAACATTCAATAAGTGTACTACGCAACTCAAAAGCTGTTTGCACAATTCTACTTTTAAAATTCCATCTAGTTGCAGAAAATCGTGGAATTTGACGATGGGCCACTTCATCTAAAACAGCCATTAACTAAGGTGAATTAAAAAAAAAGAGTAGGAATCCCAGACAAGTGGTTAAAAAAAATTCAAACACTTTTATTTTGGAAACATGCTTTTTGAAGAATAAGATTTAATTTATGAGCATAGCGGTGGATAAAATGTAAGGGTAATGATCTTTGATTCTTGTTTGAACACCACTTCTTGATCCACTTAGATTTGCAGCTCCATCATATATTTGTGCCACTAATTTATCTGAACAGTCATCAATTAATAATTTTAATTGATCCAATAATATTGAAGACAAAGCTGCAGCTGTAAGATTTGGAGGATTAAAAAAACCCCAAAACCTTTTTACAACTTTCCCATTTATTTTATAATGTAAAACAATTACCATTTGCGACTTATCTTGCATATCCGTAGTTTCGTCAGTCATGATGGCCAAAAAATCAGATTTTGAAATTTCATTTCTAATATGATCCTGACAAACAAACATAATTGAATCTAAGATTTCGTTTTGAATTGTTTTAGAAGTTCCTTTAAAAGCTGCATTGGAGTCCATATGTTTTCTTAAAGATGGGTCTAAGTTGCAAGCAAAATCAATCAAACCAAGAAACACACCAGGATTTTCTGATTGTGTTGTTTCATCATGACCTTTAAGTGGCAATTCAAATTTTCCACAAAACTTTATACAACTGATAATTCTTGATAATATTTGACAATTTTTATCTACTTGTTCATTATGTCGATGAATAAATGCAGCATAACCAGAATCAATTTGTTGACCAATATTACAGTTCCTAACATTGACAAATTTAACATATTGTGTAAATGTAAATTGGAAACCTTATGCTTCTATGCTTCTCAATTTTTTGACTCAAATGGTTTAAATCTTTTATTCCATTCTTGGTCCATGATACATCACCTCCATAAAGTAAGCAAGGAAAACAAAAAAAAGCATTATTTTGACTGCATTTACATAGCCATGGAGCTTTATCATATAAACTGGGATTGAATTTATGAACAAACGTTTTATTTTGACTTGATAATAACAACTGTTACAAAGACAATTGTGGTAATGGTCTTCCTTTATTTTTAATTACTATTTTTTCTTGTAGAGAAAGCTGGTGAACAGAAATTGAATTTTAATACTCAACTGAATTATGCATAACTGAACTCTAAACTAGAACAATTTAACATAACCTTTTGCTTTTGGCTGATGATATAAATTTAATGCTGACACAAGGTTATATAAATTTTAAAATTAACTGTAAATTTTTTAAATTTATATAACCTTATATCAACATAAATTTTTATTATCAGTCAAAAGCAAAAGAGTAAACTAAAGTTAAGCACTAGACAAAGCTGCAAATTTTTAACTTAAACAAATGTGGAAATTATAAATCAAAATTGTGTAGAACTGGACACAATCTTAATTTTAAGTACTTGCTTAAAGATTATAAAATCTAATCCAAACCCCCAAATGAATCTGGTCATGTGTAAAAATCAAAAAATTACACAAGCTGGTGGCAAATGTTTAGATATGATGAATGAAGATTTAGATAACTCTTAACATATTTATTTATTTTAGGCACATGATCCATATTGCAAACCCACATATAGTTATATTTAAAATTTATAAAATTAAAAAACTAAAGTTTTACAGAGAGATTAATAAAAATGCACAGAATATATAGATTTTACACGTTTTAAATAAAAACTCCCCACAGCTTGCTATTCCTGCTTATTCAATCATCAGAACTTATCTTAATTTATATTTCATCAAAACATATCTCTAAAAACCTGTTTTATCCTGTTAAAAAAATCTTCAAAACTCAAAAGGTCTTATTTTCTTTAAATTACCCTGATGCCAAGACTATATCAACCATAAATCAGCAGCGATTAAAGTCTCTTCTCACTCCTAAAAAATTTTAAGTAAGCTACGAGCTGTCGTTTGTGCAGCTCCATCTAGATAACATTTGCATAACTGATATCTAGAAGTCACGTGACATTTAATGTTTCTTTGTTTTTTAAAACATATGGTTGCCGTTGAGCTGCAGCTTCAGCAGAGTTTCCAAAAAAATATTAAAAATAAAAAATTCTTAAAATTTTATTTAAAAATACAAAAAAAAACTTAATTTTTTAAAATTTTTTTTCTAAAAACTTTAAAAATTACTTTTTAAAAATTTAAAAAAAAATGAAAAATTTTTTTCTGAAAACTTTGGGGGTGCTGCAGCTCTGCAGCTCCTCAATACGAGCCGCCACTACTGTATAGTACATACTATATTAATTTATACAAAAATACGATTCTAAAACTATATTAGTCCAATACCACAAAAACAGTAAACATTTGTATTGTGTTCCGACATCAAAACTGTATCAAATCGATAATATTTTTCCAATTTAATGCTGTTTTATTAGTACATCAAAATTATTATCAAAAATCAATACACAAACTATGTGGGTCACGTACCGTAAAAACTGTACGAATTTATGTCACATTACAAAACTCTAACTGCGGGGGAGCAACATTGTTTTACCAATGTTTAACAAAATTTTTAAACCAACTTTAAATTAAAAATACTTTACAAAAACTGAATTGGACCAATATAGTACATACTATATTAATTTATACAAAAATACGATTCTAAAACTATATTGGTCCATTAATGTTTGCTTATGTTTTTCCGATACCGATACAACCGATACTGTACTATACTGAAACAGTATCCGGCCAATAACCCTATGTTTCCTGGGTATGAGTAAAAAATATTTCAATATGGGTACCGGTAATTTATTTACATCATTGTACCAGTTTTCTTATTGAATTTATTTTATAGGAAGGCTTTTTCAACCAATTTATTTCTCAAATTTTATAAAATCATGTACAAGTGAGCTATTCAAGCTCTCATTCAAATACTATCAGTATGAAATTATGAGCATGACTTCCAAACAATTTAAATTTTTGAATTAGCTTGTTACTAGCTGAAGAAATTTTTAAATAATTATTTTCACTGTCGTAGGCTTTGTTTACATATTGTGGGCTTTTTTGCAATGTTACAAGTTATAATCATTTTTCTGTTTCTAGATAAAAAGTACTCATTGAAAAATACTAAATTTTTTTTCAATAAAAACCTTCATTCACTATAAAAACTAGCGTCTAATTTCTGATGAACCGATCAGATAATAGAGGACATGAATGTGTGGCATTCGGTTGCAGAAAAAGGTTTCATACCAAAGATAAACCCAGAAGCGACAGTGAGGGCTCAGAGGACAATAAAAGTTTTTTCAAAAAAAATATAGAACATTTCACAAGTAAGAGTTATTAAAATAATTTGTTGATTTGCTGACTAAAGTTAGGTTTAACCTAGGGCTTCTTAAACTATGGGTCGCGACCCCAAATGTGGTCGCCTAAAATAATTTTAGTGGCATTGCGCAAAAAACTATCCTCGCGCGTCACACCGCTGAGGCGACTCGTGGGCTCAGGATGGGGTGCTGGTGCTAAAACACTATGCATAGCCACCTTGTCTCTAGTCTACTCAGCAGCTGAGTACTGTGCGCCAGTCCGGTGTTGCAGTGCTCACACTCGCCTCATCGACAGTGTCTTGAACGACGCCATGCGCATAGTTACTGGATGCCTGCGTCCCACTCCAACGGACCACCTACCTGTACTTTCAGGCATCCAGCCAGCTGAGCTTCGCCGACTGGGAGAGACACTTTACGGCTCATCGTGGATCTCTGGACCCCGATCATATCTTGTATGGTCTTTTAAGTGGGTCCTCGGATACTGGCCAAGTGAGACTAAGATCCAGACGCCCGTTTGTGCCAGGTGCGCGGAATCTTTTGAACAACCTTGCCAGACTTGATATCCGCGCTTCTGAATGGACAAACCACAAATAGAAAACGGAGTATTGTGAAAATGCTTCCAGGCTGCGTGCTTTTGTGGCCGGAAGCGGTGCCAGGCCTGTTGGGATGAGCTTACCCCGAGCAGCTTGGGTTAAGCTCAACCGCCTGCGGACTGGTATTGGACGATTTAATTCGTCCATGCACAAATGGGGTCTCGCTCCTTCACCGAATTGCGAGTGTGGCGCCTCTAAGCAAATCGCAGACCATGTACTAACAGCGTGCCCTATACATCGGGCACAACATGGAGCACGAGGTCTGACGGTTTTGAATGACGAAACTCAATGCTGGCTTAATAACATCACTGCCAGCATCTGATTCAGGCAGTGCAGCAGTCTGGGTTAGTAAAAGAATAAACCCTTTGCCACAGTCCTGTTTGCGTCTGACCTGGAGTGGATACTCTTTAAACGACGACGACGATGGTACCAGGGCTGGGGAGCCACTGTAGAAAAGCACTAGCTCCGGCTCCAGCTCCGGAGCTATCAAGTACTCATTCACTAGCTCCGGCTCCAGCTCCGGAGCTATCAAGCACTTATCCACTAGCTCCGGCTCCGGCTCCCCAGCTCCGGCTCCGGCTCTCCAACTCTTTAATAAACAAGTAGTTTATCATTTAATGTTTAAATCTTTTTTGCGATAAACTATTCTATTCGAACAAGAATTACGACTTCTGATCTTTACAATTATATTAATCAAATCTGAAAGCGAGTACCAAAAAATATAACTAAATGAAAATCAATTGTGGCGTTATCTAAACATTAAAAAGGTTAAATCATAACTATTATGAATTGCAAACTCCACACTGACAACTACCTAAACATTATCTTTTTAGTGGAAAACTTTAGAAGCACATGTGTGCGAAACAAAAAACTCCCAAGAAATTTAACCCACGAGGAAATAAGCGAGAACGTTTGTGACGAAACATTAAGGCAATAAAAAAGATTGAGTCAGCCAAATCTTCATTCTACGATTTTAAGAAATAAATTTACGACGTGACAATCATGCGAAAATTGAACCAAATAAAAAATTTAAGTGATCCAATTCTCACGGCTACATTATGTTTTAGTCATATTAAATTTTGGTATTTATTTACTCTTAATCATTGAGTGTTTAAATTAGTGATAGGATGATGTCAATTTTTTTTTCTTGGCTCCGATGCCGATTTCAACAATATTTCTCGATTCCGATTCTTTATCAGAATTCACCTTGTTTTTTGTATGAGGCTAACAATTTTTTTAAAAGCATCTAGTTTAATTAGTTGCATAATTCATGTACAGTGCCTCTTCCTTAATTGTTTTAAATTGTTCACCATTAGCCATTGTAAATTAAAGATTATATGTATATTAAAAAGTGAATCAATCGTCCTCGCAGAGTGCAAAGAATAAGAGCAATATTTTAATACAAAATTTGTTTAATCACTGTTTTGAAAAAACCACAAACATCAGTTGCTTCTTTATTTGAATAGAATCTTGATCCTTATTCAATTAGAAAGATTCTATTTAAAAAAAGATTTTTAAATATATTATACAAAATTATTTAACTACTTTTTAAAAAACCAAAACAGTCTGTTTCATTCTATTGAATCTTCCTGTGTTTACAGGAAAAATAAAAAATAGGCTATAATCATTAGTAAACATAGTACTATGCTTTCATAACATCATTAAGAAAACATAGTACCATAAGTCAATCTTATCCGATAAATAATACGTAGTTCTGCAAAACATAATTTATAAGAGATCATTTCAAATTTTCAATTATTTTTAACAATAGAAATATTATTTAAGCTTTTCAAATTTTATGCTTCGAAATATGTAGTTTGTTAAACTACAAAAATAATTCAAAACTATCGAAAAGTAAAACAGGTCCAAACTTGCAAAGAGTGGTATATTTATTATAGGATACATAGACTTAGAAAATTATTTAAAAAAATTATTTTGAACAAAAAATCTCAGCTAAATACCATTCGGCTCTATAAGCTTTTTTTTATTCAATTTTTTCAGATAACTATAAATAAAAACAGCTAATTAAACAGCTGATGAAGGACAGCTTTTATTCTTTTTATTTCTTTTACCGTAATATCTTTTAATACCAAAAATTTTTTATGTTCAATTATCATCTGTTTGTTTTTTATTTATATTTATTTGAAGAAGTTGAATAAACGAAAGTTTATAGAGTTGAGTGCTATTTAGCTGAGATTTTTTGTTAAAAATAATTTGTTGAACTAATCAACAAAATAATGCAATTCCTGTGATGTCATATAGGAAAAAATGACTCAGGTTATGCATTTATATTAAGATGACCTGACTCCCCTTCTCTTACCTTAATATGAATAAAAAAATTGATTTTATTGGATGAAATAGACTGTTGAGGTTTTTTAAAATAGAGTTTAAATAAATTTTGTACGAAATTGCTCTGATTTTTTCTTTGAGCACTTTGCAATGAAGATCGATTCACTCTTGCTCTCTCTCTCTCTCTCTCTACATACTGTATATATATGTTGTAATATTATATGAAACTTAACACTTTCGGTGCGAAAGGACGTAGATTTACGTCCAAGAACGGGGTCTCGTTTATCGTTAACCGTTACTAACCCAACAAGCTTTGGGGATTTCCCTAAAATTAAAAAACAATTAACTGAACTTGGCAAATAATAAACAAAAGCCAAATTGCTAAACCTTCAGCACCGAAAGTGTTAAGTAATATACATAAATTAGGAAAAAATTAATCGACGTGTTTTTGTAGAGCGCTTAATGAAAGTCGGAACAAATACAATGATTTTTCATTTATTAAAAAACAACCCGACAGCCTATTTCATCTATTTCTTAATTTCTTAATCAGATAAAATAGGCTGTAGAGATGTTTTTGTTTAATAAATGAAAAGAAAGATATCTATATAACACAAAATTTATTTTTATAATAATGTTTAAAAATCCATAACAGTCAATTTCATTCTATGTAGCTAATTCTATGAACCATTACTGGAGCCGGAGCTAATAAAATTTTTGTGGCTCCGGCTCCGCAGAAATATTTAGAAAGGCTCCGGCTCCTCCAAAATTGGCTGGCTCCATGGCTCCGCGCTCCGGCTCCCCAGCCCTGGATGGTACACATATGTACCATTGTCCCTTAAAGCAGTGTTTCTCAAGCCTTTTTTTCTGCGACCCAAAATCGCTAAAAACAACGATTTACAAATATAACTGCAATCCAAATAAATTTGACTGAGCGTGGTGAAAACGTAGTGATCTCTAAAAAAAGGTCTTCACCTTGAATCTCAAATCTTGTGCGCGCAGATCTTTTTCTTTTACGTGCGGTAATTTACAAGCTTTCGCGACCCATTCGCATAGTCTTGGCAACCCACTTTTGGGTCGCGACCCATGGTTTGAGAAACACTGCCTTAAAGGGTTAGAAAAAGCAAGCTTAAATAGTCATTTAAGAATATTGATCAGATAAATCAGCGGAAGGGGTTACCGGTAGTTAAAAAAAACTGATGAACTATTTATTTATCAATACAAAGCAGTTTTTGTTTTGAGTTCTAAATGTATGTCTAAAGTATTTATAAAAAATTAACTATAAAATTTAAAGCTTTAAATTTACTACGTAGGAAGCAATAATTTAAAGACGTAAAAATTAGGGATAAATTTATTGCTAGCCTTATTCAAAATTTGTACCATAAATTGTTTGAATACTTACATTAAGTTGCACGTATTACGCAGCTAAAGCACAAATTGGTTTGGGGGTACCACCCACGAAGCAAAGCTACTCTTTTGATTTATTTGAAATGATTTGACTAAAAAAACTTTTGTTCTGTTTATAAGTCAATACAAAAAAGTTTGTAAATTAAACTCCAGCTTGAGAAAAATTATTTTATAAACTTTAGATTTCCAACAAAACCTAAACTATTATTCAAATGGAAACAAAATCTTCGTCGCGATAACTGGGTGCCAACAAAATCAAGTCGGCTTTGCTCGGATCATTTTCGGGAAGATATGATTGATCACAGTGGTAAAACTGTTCGTCTAAAACCAGATGCAATTCCAACTAGGTTTAAAAGTTTTCCAAAACATTTAACTAAGGTTTGTTACATGTTATCGCATGAATAAACAACTGAAAAATAAATTACGGTAAATAGAAATTTATAATTAACATAAAATATTGCTTGTAGACAAAAAGTGTTAGACCAACTCGGAAAAGAAACTTTACATCTGACATTCCAACAACATCAGCTTGTTTGCAATCACTCAATGACACAATAAAACACGATCATACGTATACAATGGTGTTCGAAAATATTCATACCAAAATTAGTAAAGTAAATGTGCAGATGAAATCTTTAAAAACAAAATTAAAGTTACAACAGGAATCGTCTCGTCGATTAAAAACTCGTGTAAAATCATTGAAAAATGTGATTAAAACTCTTAAAAGAAAAGACTTAATTAGTTCAAATTGCGAAGCCATGTTGAAACAGCACTTTGAGGGTTTGCCTCTAGCTCTGTTTACAAGAAAAAGATCAACTTTAAAAAAAGAAAAGTATTCTAAAGAGTTAAAGTCTTTTGCATTAACTTTACAGTTTTATTCCAGCAAAGCTTATGGATATGTCAGAAAAATGTTTAACCTCGCACTTCCCCACCCAAGTACAGTCAAACGGTGGTATACAGCGGTCCCCGCAGAACCTGGTTTTACGGAACTTGCATTTAGGCCATTAAAATGTGCAGTAGAAATGTCAACGCAAGAAACAGTCTGTGCACTTATGCTAGACGAAATGGCAATAAGAAGGCATGTTGCTTGGGATGGTGAAAAATATCGCGGCTTTGTTGACCTTGGTTGCGGTGTAGACGACGATGATTCATCACCTGTAGCAAAAGATGCTTTAGTTATAATGGATGTTTGCATCAATAAATCATGGAAAGTGCCGCTTGGTTGTTTTTTTATTGATGGACTTACTGGACAGGAAAGAGCCAATTTGGTAAGAATTGCTATTGAGCGATTATCACAAGTGGGTGCGAAAGTTGTTTCTCTTACTTGTGATGGTCCGTCTTGCCATTTTTCGATGCTATCTGAACTAGGTGCATCTTTATCAATTAAAAATATTATACCATATTTTCCGCATCCGACAAAATCAAACGAAGATATTCCAGTAATTTTAGACATATGCCACATGCTAAAGTTAGTACGCAATACACTGAGTCAAATGGGTTCTTTAACAGATAAGAACGGAAAAAAAATATCTTGGAATTATATTGTTCAACTTCGAAAATTGCAAGAAATAGAAGGCTTAAATTTGGCAACGAAGTTGAAATAACAACACATAAACTGGTTTAACCAAAAAATGAAAGTAAATTTGGCAGAACAAACGTTAAGTTCGAGTGTGGCAGATGCAATTGAATACAGCAATAAAAAATAAAATATGGAAAATTTTAAAGGGAGTGAAGCCACAGTGACGTTCATAAGAACTTTCGACCATCTATTCGATATTCTTAATTCTAAAAATCCATTAGCAAATAACTATAAAGCTCCACTTCGAGAATCGAATCGCTGCAAGTGGCAATCATTTTTAAATCAAAGTTTGCACTATATCCAAGATTTAAAATTGCCAACAGGAACTTCTATTTTAATATCTAAAAGAAAAACAGGCTTTTTGGGTTTTGTTATTGCAATCAAGGCATTTCAAAACCTCTTCAAGAATCTTGTAACTTCTGGAAAATTGAAATATATCTTAACTTACAAATTCAGCCAAGACCATTTGGAATTATTTTTTTGTGCTTTGCGTGCTTGTGGTGGATTTAATAATAATCCAACCGCACAACAGTTTAGAGCTGCATATAAAAGATAATTTCTTAGAAGCGGCATTAAAGCTTGTGGAGGAAATTGTGAAGCAAAAGATGAAACAAATATGTTAGATATGCTGGATAATTTCACCGTTGCAAACAAAAATATAAATTTAACAAATTCAGCTTTAATAAGAAAATACGATTTGATCGAAAAAGTACCAGTTAAAAATGAACATGATTACACAGATGCACCAAATATAGTTTATTTATCTGAATACAAACATGCTGCTATACAATACATAGCTGGTTATGTTGCTAAATCTGTTACCAAACAAATTTTATGTATAAAATGCAAAAAAGCTTTATTTGATAAAGAAAAAAAAAGCTCAGATTTTGTGAACTACAAAGATAAAGGAGGCCTTAGGCATGCATTTAAATCAGTGATTAAAATTTGCAGTGAAAGAGAAAAATGCTTTCAACGAATGCTCATAACAACTTCACAAAAATTACCTCAATGCAAAAATGTTCAAGAAGGTATAGCAGCGGCAGTGCTAAGAACCATTGATGTTAAGCAAGTTTTTACAAATCTTGAGGATCACATGCTGGATTGTATAGTTACTGAAAACCACATATTTTTGTTAATTAAAGTTGTAGCAAAAACATATTGCAAAATAAGACTCTATCATTTGGGAAAAGAAAAAACTCAAGCAATCAATTATGACAGGATTCGCCACAAATTTTCAAAGTTAATTCTGTTTAATCACCAATAAACATTTCTTGTTGAGCCTAGCCTCATTGCAATTTAGGCATATATATATGTATCAAGTGATTTAGTATGACATCATTGTATTTGCAACATAGCATGTAAAGCTCTTGCATTGTTTTTAAATCTTGTACTATGTTCAGCAGCAAAATCGTTTGGATGTACCTTAAAGCTTATAGACCAATGATCAATCTATGCTATAACACAATGCACCAGTTTGGTCTCTGCAAGAAATTACAATGATCTATTTTGAAACTATTTCTAATAAAATTTGGTTCATCAGAGTTTGATGATGAAAACTTTGCTCAATGCGTGAATTAGCTATACTAAGAATTTTCAGCGAATCAATAACCAAATAGTTCAAAAAAATTTATTAGACATAGTAAATGCATTTAAAGTTTGTTTGAAACAATTTAATTTAATTTCATTACAGACATTTCATTATTAAAATTTTGGTTTGTTTGTCTATGAACATGAGGGTATAATGTTTTTTGTTTTTCTTCTTTATGTGTACTGTTTTTTTTCATGTAATCTCCTCATATGTTAAAGTGTTCTAAATTACGTATGTTTGTAAAGTTCAAAAAAATTACCTCAAAGTAAAAAAAGTCCAATCACTAAAATATTTTAAATTTAATCAGTTTTTAAAAAATCTATATGTGATTTTATTGCTATTTAAAGAAAGATTTCTTAAAATAGGTTTGAAAACTATAAAAATTTAGACTAAATTTAAACAAAATTAATATCTATAAATAGCAAAACAGTGAAACAGCTACTGATCAAATTTGATAATGGCAATTAAAAGTTATTTGGAAACAAAACAACAAAGAAATTTCACTAAATTTTTACAACAATTTCAAAAAATTACCATAACGTAAATGTGTTCAAAACAGTACATCAGCTGCAGTTTGAGGTTGCTTGATATGCAGCAAGTTTTTAGAGACCTGGAGGATAATTTGATGGATTCTACCATATCAGTACTAAAAAACAAATATTAATGCTAATTACATTTGTAGTAAAACATAAAATAAAATAAAACTCAATCAGAAAGGAAAATAAAACTCAAAATTAAATTAGTTTTAATAGAATTTTCCAAAATTTTTTCAAGCTAAAGCACTTAATAACCAATAAAAAATTTGTATGCTGTAAACCAAATTTTTCTTTGTTTTTTAAACATATATTTCCATCTGGTGATTTGACATGATGCCATCATATATGCAACATTGCTTGTAAAGCTGTTTCGTGTTGGTTTTATATTTTAAATATTGTCTCTCAAAAATATATTTCAATACTCTTATTAAAATTACCATTTGAATCATCACAGTTTGAATTATAAAGCTTTGCATAATGTAACTAATGAACACAAATTTTCCACATGATTCTTTTATATATAAATTATATAATACAGATGTATATATACATATATTCTATATTATACAATACAAATACATTCTATATTATTCAATACAAATGCATATATACAACTGTATAAATGTGTTTAGGTAAAATCTTACTACCATGCATTGTTTTCTTGTAACTAAAAAAAAAAATCTTATAAACAAATTTACCATAATACAAACAAGTGAAACCATTGCATTACAATCTTCTTTGTAAATAATTCAAAATAAATATATGATTGGAGACAATAGAAATTCATTAGAGGTACAACTGACACCAAAATAAATGTTTAATATCAAAAATCATAAAGCCCTGAAATTCATTAAAAAAATAAAGAAAGTTGCAATGAAATAATAATACTAAAAAATAATTTACAGTGACACTGATTTAAAGCATAATTTAGAAGGACAGAAAATATTTAAATTTTGATTACTTAAAATAGTCTTTGCTTTGCTTCATGTTAGAATTAACCTATCTAATACTAACCTTAACTCTAACCCTAATTTAAAAAATAAGTATTAAAGTTCTTTACAAAAACAAAAACAGTTTTGAATATTTTCACATTACAGTTCATGGGCTTTCATTTAAAATTTAAGTTTAAAATTCATAAATAAAAAATAAAAAATAATTTAAGTATATCAACAAATATTCAATCATAACTATGATACCTTGACAAGCTTTGCTTTTCAAACAATTTTGAATTCTCCCTACTATACCAAGAGAAAATAAAAAAAAAAAACTAAGGGGAAAATAATTTCTTCATGAAACAATAGTAAGCACAGAAAGATTCTGAGTTAGTTTCATAAACAAAAATCGCTTATGGAAAATCTCTAAGAGATCCAATTATAGTAAACGAGATGCTCAAAAAAAGTTCGCATTATAACTATTATGTCTCCTTATACCTTTTTAACAGAATAAAACTTTTTATTATAACAATCCTTCATGCAACCTTGATTTCTTAAACTTAATATTCATACAAGCTTGAATTTTTAAGCTTGATTTGATGACTTTATTTCGCCACGGTGAATAGTAAACGAGATGCTCAAAAAAAAGTTCGCATTATAACTATTATGTCTCCTTATACCTTTTAAACAGAATAAAACTGTTTATTATAACAATCCTTCATGCAACCTTGATTTCTTAAACTTAATATTCATACAAGCTTGAATTTTTAAGCTTGATTTGATGACTTTATTTCGCCACGGTGAATAGTAAACGAGATGCTCAAAAAAAGTTCGCATTATAACTATTATGTCTCCTTATACCTTTTAAACAGAATAAAACTGTTTATTATAACAATCCTTCATGCAACCTTGATTTCTTAAACTTAATATTTATACAAGCTTGAATTTTTAAGCTTGATTTGATGACTTTATTTCGCCATGGTGAATAGTAAACGAGATGCTCAAAAAACAGTTCGCATTATAAATATTATGTCTCCTTATACCTTTTAAACAGAATAAAACTGTTTATTATAACAATCCTTCATGCAACCTTGATTTCTTAAACTTAATATTCATACAAGCTTGAATTTTTAAACTTGATTTGATGACTTTATTTCGCCACGGTGAATAGTAAACGAGATGCTCAAAAAAAAAAGTTCGCATTATAACTATTATGTCTCGTTATACCTTTTAAACAGAATAAAACTGTTTATTATAACAATCCTGCATGCAAGCTTGAATTTTTAAGCTTGATTTGATGACTTTATTTCGCCACGGTGAATAGTAAACGAGATGCTTAAAAAACAGTTCGCATTATAACTATTATGTCTCGTTATACCTTTTGAACAGAATAAAACTGTTTATTATAACAATTCTTCATGCAACCTTGATTTCTTAAACTTATTATTCATACAAGCTTGAATTTTTAAACTTGATTTGATGACTTTATTTCGCCATGGTGAATAGTAAACGAGATGCTCAAAAAAAAGTTCGCATTATAAATATTATGTCTCCTTATACCTTTTAAACAGAATAAAACTGTTTATTATAACAATTCTTCGTGCAACCTTGATTTCTTAAACTTAATATTCATACAAGCTTGAATTTTTAAGCTTGATTTGATGACTTTATTTCGCCACGGTGAATAGTAAACGAGATGCTCAAAAAAAAAGTTCGCATTATAATTATTATGTCTCCTTATATCTTTTAAACAGAATAAAACTGTTTATTATAACAATCCTTCATGCAATCTTGATTTCTTAAACTTAATATTCATACAAGCTGGAATTTTTAAGCTTGATTTGATGACTTTATTTCGCCACGGTGAATAGTAAACGAGATGCTCAAAAAAAAAGTTCGCATTATAACTATTATGTCTCCTTATACCTTTTAAACAGAATAAAACTGTTTATTATAACAATCCTTCATGCAACCTTGATTTCTTAAACTTAATATTCATACAAGCTTGAATTTTTAAGCTTGATTTGATCACTTTATTTCGCCACGGTGAATAGTAAACGAGATGCTCAAAAAAAAAGTTCGCATTATAATTATTATGTCTCCTTATATCTTTTAAACAAATAAAACTGTTTAGCAAAACAATCCTTCAAGCAACCTTGATTTCTTAAACTTAATATTCATACAAGCTTGAATTTTTAAGCTTGATTTGATGACTTTATTTCGCCACGGTGAATAGTAAACGAGATGCTCAAAAAAAAGTTCGCATTATAAATATCATGTCTCGTTATACCTTTTGAACAGAATAAAACTGTTTATTATAACAATCCTTCATACAAGCTTGAATTTTTAAGCTTGATTTGATGACTTTATTTCGCCACAGTGAATAGTAAACGAGATGCTCAAGAAAAAAGTTCGCATTATAATTATTATATCTCCTTATATCTTTTGAACAGAATAAAACTGTTTAGCAAAACAACCCTTCGAGGAACCTTGATTTCTTAAACTTAATATTCATACAAGCTTGAATTTTTATGCTTGATTTGATGACTTTATTTCGCCACGGTGAATAGTAAACGAGATGCTCAAAAAAAGTTCGCCTTATAACTATTATGTCTCCTTATATCTTTTAAACAGAATAAAACTGTTTATTATAACAATCCTTCATGCAACCTTGATTTCTTAAATTTAATATTCATACAAGCTTGAATTTTTAAGCTTGATTTGATGACTTTATTTCGCCACGGTGAATAGTAAACGAGATGCTCAAAAAAAAGTTCGCATTATAACTATTATGTCTCCTTATACCTTTTAAACAGAATAAAACTGTTTATTATAACAATCCTTCATGCAACCTTGATTTCTTAAACTTAATATTCATACAAGCTTGAATTTTTAAGCTTGATTTGATGACTTTATTTCGCCACGGTGAATAGTAAACGAGATGCTCAAAAAAAAAAGTTCGCATTATAAATATTATGTCTCGTTATACCTTTTAAACAGAATAAAACTGTTTATTATAACAATCCTTCATACAAGCTTGAATTTTTAAGCTTGATTTGATGACTTTATTTTGCCATGGTGAATAGTAAACGAGATGCTCAAAAAACAGTTCGCATTATAACTATTATGTCTCCTTATACCTTTTGAACAGAATAAAACTGTTTATTATAACAATTCTTCGTGCAACCTTGATTTCTTAAACTTATTATTCATACAAGCTTGAATTTTTAAACTTGATTTGATGACTTTATTTCGCCACGGTGAATAGTAAACGAGATGCTCAAAAACGAGTTCGCATTATAAATATTATGTCTCCTTATATCTTTTAAACAGAATAAAACTGTTTAGCAAAACAACCCTTCGAGCAACCTTGATTTCTTAAACTTAATATTCATACAAGCTTGAATTTTTAAGCTTGATTTGATGACTTTATTTCGCCACGGTGAATAGTAAACGAGATGCTCAAAAAACAGTTCGCATTATAACTATTATGTCTCCTTATACCTTTTTAACAGAATAAAACTGTTTATTATAACAATTCTTCATGCAACCTTGATTTCTTAAACTTAATATTCATACAAGCTTGAATTTTTAAACTTGATTTGATGACTTTATTTCGCCACGGTGAATAGTAAACGAGATGCTCAAAAAAAAGTTCGCATTATAACTATTATGTCTCCTTATACCTTTTTAACAGAATAAAACTGTTTATTATAACAATCCTTCATGCAACCTTGATTTCTTAAACTTAATATTCATACAAGCTTGAATTTTTAAGCTTGATTTGATAACTTTATTTCGCCACGGTGAATAGTAAACGAGATGCTCAAGAAAAAAGTTCGCATTATAATTATTATGTCTCCTTATATCTTTTGAACAGAATAAAACTGTTTAGCAAAACAACCCTTCGAGCAACCTTGATTTCTTAAACTTAATATTCATACAAGCTTGAATTTTTAAGCTTGATTTGATGACTTTATTTCGCCACGGTGAATAGTAAACGAGATGCTCAAAAAAAAAAGTTCGCATTATAACTATTATATCTCGTTATACCTTTTAAACAGAATAAAACTGTTTATTATAACAATCCTTCATGCAACCTTGATTTCTTAAACTTAATATTCATACAAGCTTGAATTTTTAAGCTTGATTTGATGACTTTATTTCGCCACGGTGAATAGTAAACGAGATGCTCAAAAAAAAGTTCGCATTATAAATATTATGTCTCCTTATACCTTTTAAACAGAATAAAACTGTTTATTATAACAATCCTTCATGCAACCTTGATTTCTTAAACTTAATATTCATACAAGCTGGAATTTTTAAGCTTGATTTGATCACTTTATTTCGCCACGGTGAATAGTAAACGAGATGCTCAAAAAAAAAGTTCGCATTATAACTATTATGTCTCCTTATACCTTTTAAACAGAATAAAACTGTTTATTATAACAATCCTTCATACAAGCTGGAATTTTTAAGCTTGATTTGATGACTTTATTTCGCCACGGTGATTAGTAAACGAGATGCTCAAAAAAGAGTTCGCATTATAATTATTATGTCTCCTTATATCTTTTAAACAGAATAAAACTGTTTATCAAAACAACCCTTCGAGCAACCTTGATTTCTTAAACTTATTATTCATACAAGCTTGAATTTTTAAGCTTGATTTGATGACTTTATTTCGCCACGGTGAATAGTAAACGAGATGCTCAAAAAAAAAAAGTTCGCATTATAACTATTATGTCTCCTTATACCTTTTAAACAGAATAAAACTGTTTATTATAACAATCCTTCATACAAGCTTGAATTTTTAAGCTTGATTTGATGACTTTATTTCGCCACGGTGAATAGTAAACGAGATACTCAAAAAAGAGTTCGCATTATAATTATTATGTCTCCTTATATCTTTTAAACAGAATAAAACTGTTTATCAAAATAACCCTTCGAGCAACCTTGATTTCTTAAACTTATTATTCATACAAGCTTGAATTTTTAAGCTTGATTTGATGACTTTATTTCGCCACGGTGAATAGTAAACGAGATGCTCAAAAAAAAAGTTCGCATTATAACTATTATGTCTCCTTATACCTTTTAAACAGAATAAAACTGTTTATTATAACAATTCTTCGTGCAACCTTGATTTCTTAAACTTATTATTCATACAAGCTTGAATTTTTAAGCTTGATTTGATGACTTTATTTCGCCACGGTGAATAGTAAACGAGATGCTCAAAAAAAAGTTCGCATTATAACTATTATGTCTCCTTATACCTTTTGAACAGAATAAAACTGTTTATTATAACAATCCTTCATGCAACCTTGATTTCTTAAATTTAATATTCATGCAAGCTTGAATTTTTAAGCTTGATTTGATGACTTTATTTCGCCACGGTGAATAGTAAACGAGATGCTCAAAAAAGAGTTCGCATTATAATTATTATGTCTCCTTATATCTTTTAAACAGAATAAAACTGTTTATCAAAACAACCCTTCGAGCAACCTTGATTTCTTAAACTTATTATTCATACAAGCTTGAATTTTTAAGCTTGATTTGATGACTTTATTTCGCCACGGTGAATAGTAAACGAGATGCTCAAAAAAAAGTTCGCATTATAAATATTATGTCTCGTTATGCCTTTTGAACAGAATAAAACTGTTTATTATAACAATCCTTCATGCAAGCTTGAATTTTTAAGCTTGATTTGATGACTTTATTTCGCCACGGTGAATAGTAAACGAGATGCTCAAAAAAAGTTCGCATTATAAATATCATGTCTCGTTATACCTTTTGAACAGAATAAAACTGTTTATTATAACAATCCTTCATGCAAGCTTGAATTTTTAAGCTTGATTTGATGACTTTATTTCGCCACGGTGAATAGTAAACGAGATGCTTAAAAAAAAGTTCGCATTATAAATATTATGTCTCGTTATACCTTTTAAACAGAATAAAACTGTTTATTATAACAATCTGTTCCGATGTTAAAAAGTTTTTTGAAATTTCGTAGAATTTAGTAAATAGTTTTTGAAATTTTTTTACTTCCACAAATTTAAGTTTTTTAAATTTTGGAAAGGTTTTTGAAATTTTGTTCCGATGTTAAAAAGTTTTTGAAATTTTGTAGCAAATTTATTTGGTAACTTAGTACGTTATTTAATCGTCTACCTTTTTTGGCGCCTGTAAAGAAGGCCTCGCCAATAACACAATCTCGGTGTCTACTGAACGTTAAAATTCTTAATCTTCTTGCTGGATCTGACCTTCGAACCAACGACAGCAAAAATATAGTCTAGCTAAATCACAGCTCAGACTACCACAATATCTTCTTTATTAAAAATATGCTCCAATCCACTTAGGAGCCCGAATAGTATAAATCAACAGTAAATACAGGATGAACAGCTTAATTCTTCACAATCATGTAGACAACCAAAGACTTGCGTTCAAAAACTATGACTTCACACAGTTAACAATTTTCTAATTTTAAGTTACCACAACGAAAATTCGAATTTTAATAATGCTGCTTTTCAGCGAACCGTATTTATACCATTGGTAAGGTTACTCAAATGTTCTGACATTATCCAAATCACAAACAACAACTATTACGTCATAGACAAAACAGGTCAGCGGATAGTTCTGGAATGTACTTCGAGATTCGTGAAATTAAGCAGTGTTGCCATTTTTTCTTGTAAATAAATATAAATATTTAAATTACTTATAAAACTCTTATTTCTTCGGCTATTTGAGCCGGACCAACGCGAAATCAAAGAGATTTTTTATGAGATTGTGAATCTACATAATTTGGGCAATTTTTAGGAACGGAACACAATCCTTCAAGCAACCTTGATTTCTTAAACTTAATATTCATACAAGCTTGAATTTTTAAACTTGATTTGATGACTTTATTTCGCCACGGTGAATAGTAAACGAGATGCTCAAAAAAAAGTTTGCATTATAACTATTATGTCTCGTTTTACCTTTTGAACAGAATAAAACTGTTTATTATAACAATCCTTCATGCAACCTTGATTTCTTAAACTTAATATTCATACAAGCTTGAATTTTTAAGCTTGATTTGATGACTTTATTTCGCCACGGTGAATAGTAAACGAGATGCTCAAAAAAAACAGTTCGCATTATAATTATTATGTCTCCTTATATCTTTTAAACAGAATAAAACTGTTTATTATAACAATCCTTCATGCAACCTTGATTTCTTAAATTTAATATTCATACAAGCTTGAATTTTTAAGCTTGATTTGATGACTTTATTTCGCCACGGTGAATAGTAAACGAGATGCTCAAAAAAAAAGTTCGCATTATAAATATTATGTCTCGTTATACCTTTTAAACAGAATAAAACTGTTTATTATAACAATTCTTCATGCAACCTTGATTTCTTAAACTTAATATTCATACAAGCTTGAATTTTTAAGCTTGATTTGATCACTTTATTTCGCCACGGTGAATAGTAAACGAGATGCTCAAAAAAAAGTTCGCATTATAAATATTATGTCTCGTTATACCTTTTAAACAGAATAAAACTGTTTATTATAACAATCCTTCATGCAAGCTTGAATTTTTAAGCTTGATTTGATGACTTTATTTCGCCACGGTTAAAAATAAATGAGATGCTCAAAAAAAAAGTTCGCATTATAATTATTATGTCTCGTTATACCTTTTAAACAGAATAAAACTGTTTATTATAACAATCCTTCATGCAAGCTTGAATTTTTAAGCTTGATTTAAGCATTGTATTTTGCCACGGTGAATAGTAAACGAGATGGTGAAATGGAAGTTCGCGTTATATTTTTAAATCTTATTATACTTTTTAGACATAATAAAACTGTTTATTATAAGAATTCTGCATACAAGGTTCATTTTTTGAGGTAACAATAATAATTTTATTTTGCCACGGTGAATAGTGAACGATTTAGTTAAATGACAAAGCTGTTTTATTGTAACAATCTTGCATACAAGCTTGATTTTTTAAGCTTGGTTTAATAGTTTTATTTTGCCAGGGTAAATAGTGAATGAGTTGATTAAATGCCATGGTGAATCGTGAAGAAGATATTTCGTTACGGTTTACAGTGAACGAGATTCTCAAAAGAAATTTCGCATTATAACTTTTAAGGTTTCAATATTGATTGCATTTAGCACTGATCTCGGATGATGTTGTAGTTTCTATAATTCAATTTGCTATTATGTTTTCTTTCAGAAAAGATTGTGCTTTTCATCACTGGTCGTTTGTTTTTATTTCAGTTATTTAGTTCACTAATTGGTTTAGTTCAGAGTTTTTTAATGTCTTCCTATTATAGAAAAAAAAAAGTCATTGCAAATGGATAAAAATTTAAGAAGAATTAATAAAAAGGAAGATCGAGGAAAGAAAAAACAAAATAAAATTGTCGAGAAACTTTATGATTTTAATGAATGGCAATGCTTAAAAAATTGTTGAATTTCTGTTTTATGTAAATATACAGCGTACCTGTTTTTACTTCTTTGCGTGAATGTATTGTGTTTTATGTATAATTCAAGTAAATCGCTTATTATTTTGTAAAACTTAGCTTATGGTGCTGGCGACATCGGTGACCTTCAAGATGGTCTTTCAAACTTGTCGACCAACAAAAGTTTGTGTAAGCGCTGGATGAAATAAACTTGACTGAAATTCTTGACTTATGTTTTTTTTTCGGACCACTTATATTTTGAGTTGTAATATTAATATTTGCTGTGTACTGAACGAACAAAATATAACCGTGATTGATTAATTGATCGATTGATTAAAATGATTACATCCAATCAAGTACTTGATAAAATGACGATGAAAACATTTTTGGGTAAATAAATTAAAAAAAAAGCTGAAATAAAATGCCGTTTGAACTTATTTAATTAACATTGAAATAATCGTTTATTTAAACCAAAATAAATGTTATACTTTTAATAATACATAACAAGAGTTTAACGTCGGTTGAAATAGTTAAAATGACGTCGAAATAACAGTTAGTTTAATCGCAAATATATAGTTTATTATTGGTAAATAGTTATCAAAAATAAACTTATATGCTGTAAATTACTACATCATTGAAGTATGACTCAGAGGTCGCAACTTTAGCTATTCAAAATCCATTAGGACCCATGTCCCTCAGAAAATAAACACCGAGAGCAGTGGCGTACCGTGACTTTTCATCTCAGGCATGCAATGATGAAATGATGACGTCATCAGTCTCAAAATTTAGCTCAATTTTAATATTTGATAGAGTAAACGTAAGAAGTTTGTAGCAAGCGATACTAGATCAGTTCTTCAACAACGTCACGCTCTATAAACATAAGCGTGCATGCAATATCAAAACTGCGTGCATAGATACGATATCAAACTGCTGAATAATCGGAGATTTAGATTTTAATTTAAGAAAAATTTCGCAAAAGAAAAGAAAAAAACTCCGGCGCCCCTGGCTGCAGTTGCAATCTTTCTATGTAGAGTAGCAACCGTTTGATGTTGAAAGGTTGACAAATGTTTGTGCTTTGTACCTTGTCAAGTAAACCAGCAAATTTTTCAAAAAATAAACCAGCAACTTTTCGTACGAAATAGATTTCGGCCGCCTCTACTCGGGATCTCAATATTCTAGTCATTATCGAACACTCATGATTATAGGTGATAATATGAACAAAAATTGAAAACAAAAAGCTTTGCTTTTCTACACAGATCTCGCTTCAGAACAAATAATCGGCAAAGCTGGCGCGTTAATGCACTTGCTCTTCTAATACGGGTGTCCAATTCGTTGTCGTGTGTACCATCACTCGAGATTGTGTCTCCAAGATCGTTAAACTTCTCCGTCTTCACCAAACAGTTGCTGCATTTAAGATGTCACAAATGTATTGTCTCCAACAATTTAGGATGCCCTTTTCATGCTTCAAAAGCACACCATTAACATCGTTGATGAAGGTGGCAACTGGTGTTCCTTTGCCATGCAATCGACGTTTGGTTTGCCAAAGAATACTTTGCTTCCCGATCTGTAGTCTGTATCCAACTTTTGTCCAAATTCTTCCCAAGACTTTTCTTTAGACCGATGATTCTCAACCTTTTTCTTTCGTGGCCCATTTTCGTTGTACAAAAATTCTGTGGCCCATTAACCGGTTTAATTGATCGAAAAGATTAAGTAGATAAACAAGTTTTGATATGAAGGCACTATCTCTAAAGCAAGATTCCAATTTGCAATTTCTCTGCCTATTCAGAAATTTTTTCAATTTTTCCCATAGTTAAACAACTCTTGCTAAAACATTGACCTTGGACAGTCAACGGATCAGAGTATGGTAAAGAAAATTTAAGTGTTTAGCATTTATTTCAGAGCATAATTTTCTGAATAGGTGTGTGTTTAATGCTCCATTCTTTACAAAGTTTACCGTGTTGATAACTGTGTTCAGAACATCTTAAAAAGATTCTGAAAGAGTTTTCGATGCAAAAGCTTGTCTGTGCATCATGCAATGCATTGAAATAGCATCAGGTGAATGAGTACGAACTAATGTTTACTTTATAAGCCACTTTTAGCTCCTAACATGGCAGGAGCACCGTCAGTGCATATATCACAAATATTTTCCCAGTCGAGTCCTTCTTGGTCAAAAAACGCTGCCAACTTTTTTATCATATCAACAGCTGTTGTATTGGTCTCTAATGCAGAGCAAAATAGAATATTGTCTTTTATGTCTTTTTCTAATATACAGTATATCTGCAAAACACCAAGAGTTGGGAGCAGGACAAGCAACGTCTGTAGTTTCATTAAGTTAAATTGATAATAATCCGAATTGTAAGTTTTGTAATTCTGTAATTGCTTGCTCTTTTATATTATCAGACAAATCAACAATTCTTCGCTGTACAGTATCCTTTGAAAGAGAAATTTGCTGCCATTTCATTTTGTTTTCTTCAACAAGTACAATTCCAGCCATTTCTGAAGCATATGGTTTAATGAGAGTCTCGCCAATTGTTTACGGTTTATATTGCTTTGCGATCACAAAAATGACTAAATAAGACGTTTCAACAATGCTGTTGAAATGTTGCTAGATTTCTCCTGTTAAAACCAAGTGCTGACGCTTCACACTATCTTCCTTTTGGTTAAAAAGTTTACATCTTTATCCTTGTGATTTTAATAAACTTTTTCCAGGTGAAGTTTCAGTTTTGATGGCTTCAATCAATGATGAACAAGAACTTATAACATAAAACACATTCTCCTATTTTTTCTCTGTTGTCAAAAGTTGTTGTAAATTCTTACTGATTGTAATTTTCATTAAATTATCGTTTTTAAACTAAGTCTAAAAGAATACTAAAAAACGCATCAGTAGAAGTTCAAAACAAATCAATGCGAAAAAAATGTATAAAACAATACTTTTCCTTCTTCTAATTAATCGCTTTCACTTATGGCCAAGTACCGCTTGGACAATGAATAATATGGTATTATCTGGCTTGACTGTAATCACAACGTCCTCTTTATGGAGTCAATAGATTAATTTAAATAAATTTACATTTCATTTACATTCCTCCGCAATTCCTCCCTAATCAATTCTTCCTCCCATCAAACTACAAATTCTTCTTTAGAGAGCCAAGGGCAAAGTGAGGAATCTCTTTGAACAAGGAAGCAGGATTGGTTGCAAACGTATCTCTCATCTTTTTCTCAGCTAATAGCTCCCACTTTATTCTGTGTGCTCTTCGTGCTCTCAATCGTTTCCTTGTTCTCAAATAATTCAGGTCTTTCAGAATGCAGACTATTAGGTAATGATTGGTTGACAGTTCAGTTTTTTTTTCAACAGAAACATCGACCACAGAAGAAAACAAGTCTTTGAGACAATATTAAAATGAATGATAGAACGTTGTCCGACCGAACCTCTGTACAAAATATTCTTTGGAATTGTCTTGCGCCGAAAAAAGGTAATCATTATGCATAGTCCGCTGGTGACCCAAAGCTGTAGCAAACACCATCTTTTTTTTAATGTCGGAGTCTCCTTGTCTGCCGATAATTCTTTTTCATGTTTTGTTGTCAGTAGCCAGATGTGTATTGGAATCATCCCGTAAGACAATTGATTGGTAGATGTTACTTTCTGTAAAGCAACATCTGATTCATCTAAGAAAGGCTGGTAGGCTACTGTGCTTCATCGTTTGGTGCGTACACCTGCAAAATGCACAGTGAACTCTCTTGCATGCTGAGGTTAAGGAGAAAAATCCTTCTTCCAAGTGGGATCCAATCAGTGACACAGTGGGCCAAGCGAAAACTTGCAGGAATGCTTACCTTTGCCAGAGAGGACATGCTTACATCTAAGCCTGATTAGAAAAGCTTCCAGCCTTTGTTTAACTCACAGTATCAGAGCCACCACGCTTGCTGGAGAAAATTCCAAAAATATCAAGATGATACTGCTTTGCCTCCCAAACCAATTCTTGCTTTTTACCATGTAGTAAAGTAACGTTTCACTTTCCCATGCATAGATATCGGTGTTTGTGGCCAACTGGACTACAGATACTGTGCTTTGCCCTCATTTGCGCTCCAAATGCATAGCGAATGCACTCATGGGTTTCAAGTTACGGCCAGGTTGTGGAAAAAAATGTAACTTACTTTTTGATCGAGCCCCTCTGTCTAAAGCAGGGGTGTTCAAAGTCCGGCCCGCGGGCCAAATGCGGCCTGCGATGAGTTTTGATACGGCCCGCGCCTGTGATTGCACAATGTGTTATTTTTGGCTCGCAGACACATATACTAATCCAGGGGTGGGCAGACTACGGCCCGCGGAATAGATGTGGTGATATGCACTCACTTTGAACCATAGTTGGATAGAATTATGTCCGAAATAAGCGATTTTACCATGTTAATTACTTCTTTTTAAAGATCAACACAATTTTGGGGGAATAACAATCAAACTAGAGATCAAATCGAAGTGAAGACCTTTTTTTTAGAAATCGTTCTTGGCCCTCGGTCACTTTCACATTATCAATCTGGCCCCCCTGGAAAAAAGTTTGGACACCCCTGGTCTAAAGCGTGAACGTAGACCTTTTTATTCTGCCCAACAATGTAACAGTGAAAACACTACGATTTTATGACAGATTAAGATTTTTAAGAAGTTTTTATAAATTTGCTAACGATTGACATTAAAGTTGTGCCTGGGCATTATTGTAATTGTGACTAAAATATTTCAGCCTGCAGTAACCACATGTATGTTTGAAACGTAACTCATTTGATGAGTTTGGCGGTACACAGCGCAAGGATTTGCATCAGAGAGATGAAAGAACCACTTGCGAACTACAAACTCGGTAAAATAACATCAATAATTTGGTTCAAATTAAAGAGTTTTAAACGTCATTCGCTTTGTTTCGCTTTTTTCGTTTAAGTCGCACTTCCTAATTCCTTTTCTTAACGAGCTCATAAAAAACGTTTATTTTTTTTTGCCTCGGAAGCTCAGTGATAAATTGCTAATTGATTACAATCTCAGTGGGACAACGCGGCAGCAACATTAATATGGATTTTTAAAATCTTACGCTGCAGGAGGTCGGCAACCTTTTCTTAGTCGGGGCCCAAACCAAACTTAGCAAAGTTTCCGCCGGTCGTGATAAATTTCCACTAACAATTTTACTCTATCAAATATTAAAATTGAGCTAAATTTTGAGACTGATGACGTCATCATTTCATCATTGCATGCCTGAGATGAAAAGTCACGGTACGCCACTGCTCTCGGTGTTTATTTTCTGAGGGACATGGGTCCTAATGGATTTTGAATAGCTAAAGTTGCGACCTCTGAGTCATACTTCAATGATGTAGTAATTTACAGCATATAAGTTTATTTTTGATAACTATTTACCAATAATAAACTATATATTTGCGATTAAACTAACTGTTATTTCGACGTCATTTTAACTATTTCAACCGACGTTAAACTCTTGTTATGTATTATTAAAAGTATAACATTTATTTTGGTTTAAATAAACGATTATTTCAATGTTAATTAAATAAGTTCAAACGGCATTTTATTTCAGCTTTTTTTTTAATTTATTTACCCAAAAATGTTTTCATCGTCATTTTATCAAGTACTTGATTGGATGTAATCATTTTAATCAATCGATCAATTAATCAATCACGGTTATATTTTGTTCGTTCAGTACACAGCAAATATTAATATTACAACTCAAAATATAAGTGGTCCGAAAAAAAAACATAAGTCAAGAATTTCAGTCAAGTTTATTTCATCCAGCGCTTACACAAACTTTTGTTGGTCGACAAGTTTGAAAGACCATCTTGAAGGTCACCGATGTCGCCAGCACCATAAGCTAAGTTTTACAAAATAATAAGCGATTTACTTGAATTATACATAAAACACAATACATTCACGCAAAGAAGTAAAAACAGGTACGCTGTATATTTACATAAAACAGAAATTCAACAATTTTTTAAGCATTGCCATTCATTAAAATCATAAAGTTTCTCGACAATTTTATTTTGTTTTTTCTTTCCTCGATCTTCCTTTTTATTAATTCTTCTTAAATTTTTATCCATTTGCAATGACTTTTTTTTTTCTATAATAGGAAGACATTAAAAAACTCTGAACTAAACCAATTAGTGAACTAAATAACTGAAATAAAAACAAACGACCTGTGATGAAAAGCACAATCTTTTCTGAAAGAAAACATAATAGCAAATTGAATTATAGAAACTACAACATCATCCGAGATCAGTGCTAAATGCAATCAATATTGAAACCTTAAAAGTTATAATGCGAAATTTCTTTTGAGAATCTCGTTCACTGTAAACCGTAACGAAATATCTTCTTCACGATTCACCATGGCATTTAATCAACTCATTCACTATTTACCCTGGCAAAATAAAACTATTAAACCAAGCTTAAAAAATCAAGCTTGTATGCAAGATTGTTACAATAAAACAGCTTTGTCATTTAACTAAATCGTTCATTATTCACCGTGGCAAAATAAAATTATTATTGTTACCTCAAAAAATGAACCTTGTATGCAGAATTCTTATAATAAACAGTTTTATTATGTCTAAAAAGTATAATAAGATTTAAAAATATAACGCGAACTTCCATTTCACCATCTCGTTTACTATTCACCGTGGCGAAATACAATGATTAAATCAAGCTTAAAAATTCAAGCTTGTATGCAGGATTGTTATAATAAACAGTTTTATTCTGTTTAAAAGGTATAACGAGACATAATAATTATAATGCGAACTTTTTTTTTGAGCATCTCATTTACTTTTAACCGTAGCGAAATAAAGTGATCAAATCAAGCTTAAAAATTCCAGCTTGTATGAATAATAAGTTTAAGAAATCAAGGTTGCATGAAGGATTGTTATAATAAACAGTTTTATTCTGTTTAAAAGACATAAGGAGACATAATATTTATAATGCGAACTTTTTTTGAGCATCTCGTTTACTATTCACCGTGGCGAAATAAAGTGATCAAATCAAGCTTAAAAATTCAAGCTTGTATGAATATTAAGTTTAAGAAATCAAGGTTGCATGAAGAATTGTTATAATAAACAGTTTTATTCTGTTTAAAAGGTATAACGAGACATAATATTTATAATGCGAACATTTTTTTGAGCATCTCGTTTACTATTCACCGTGGCGAAATAAAGTCATCAAATCAAGCTTAAAAATTCAAGCTTGTATGAATATTAAGTTTAAGAAATCAAGGTTGCATGAAGGATTGTTATAATAAACAGTTTTATTCTGTTTGAAAGATATAAGGAGACATAATATTTATAATGCGAACTTTTTTTGAGCATCTCGTTTACTATTCACCGTGGCGAAATAAAGTGATCGAATCAAGCTTAAAAATTCAAGCTTGTATGAATATTAAATTTAAGAAATCAAGGTTGCATGAAGGATTGTTATAATAAACAGTTTTATTCTGTTCAAAAGGTAAAACGAGACATAATAGTTATAATGCGAACTTTTTTTGAGCATCTCGTTTACTATTCACCGTGGCGAAATAAAGTGATCAAATCAAGCTTAAAAATTCAAGCTTGTATGAAGGATTGTTATAATAAACAGTTTTATTCTGTTTAAAAGGTATAACGAGACATAATATTTATAATGCGAACTTTTTTTTTTGAGCATCTCCTTTACTATTCACCGTGGCGAAATAAAGTCATCAAATCAAGCTTAAAAATTCCAGCTTGTATGAATATTAAATTTAAGAAATCAAGGTTGCATGAAGAATTGTTATAATAAACAGTTTTATTCTGTTTAAAAGGTATAACGAGACATAATAGTTATAATGCGAACTTTTTTTGAGCATCTCGTTTACTATTCGCCGTGGCGAAATAAAGTGATCAAATCAAGCTTAAAAATTCAAGCTTGTATAAATATTAAGTTTAAGAAATCAAGGTTGCATGAAGGATTGTTATAATAAACAGTTTTATTCTGTTCAAAAGATATAAGGAGACATAATAGTTATAATGCGAACTTTTTTTTTGAGCATCTCGTTTACTATTCACCGTGGCGAAATAAAGTGATCAAATCAAGCTTAAAAATTCCAGCTTGTATGAATAATAAGTTTAAGAAATCAAGGTTGCATGAAGAATTGTTATAATAAACAGTTTTATTCTGTTTAAAAGGTATAAGGAGATATAATAATTATAATGCGAACTGTTTTTTGAGCATCTCGTTTACTATTCACCGTGGCGAAATAAAGTCATCAAATCAAGCTTAAAAATTCAAGCTTGTATGAATATTAAATTTAAGAAATCAAGGTTGCTTGAAGAATTGTTATAATAAACAGTTTTATTCTGTTTAAAAGGTATAAGGAGACATAATAGTTATAATGCGAACTTTTTTTTGAGCATCTCGTTTACTATTCACCGTGGCGAAATAAAGTCATCAAATCAAGCTTAAAAATTCCAGCTTGTATGAATATTAAGTTTAAGAAATCAAGGTTGCTTGAAGAATTGTTATAATAAACAGTTTTATTCTGTTTAAAAGGTATAACGAGACATAATAGTTATAATGCGAACTTTTTTTTGAGCATCTCGTTTACTATTCACCGTGGCGAAATAAAGTGATCAAATCAAGCTTAAAAATTCAAGCTTGCATGAAGGATTGTTATAATAAACAGTTTTATTCTGTTTAAAAGGTATAAGGAGACATAATATTTATAATGCGAACTTTTTTCTTGAGCATCTCGTTTACTATTCACCGTGGCGAAATAAAGTGATCAAATCAAGCTTAAAAATTCAAGGTTGTAATTGATTAAATCAAGTTTAAAGAATCGGGTAAAGCGGAAAAGAAGAAACAGATTGGGAGTGGTTAGACGGTGGTAGGAGCAAAAATTTTTTCAGAAAAAAAAAAACAAAAGATGAAGAGCAATTGTGAGAAAAACAGGGAAATCCCCTTCGGGGATTTTAGGGTGAAAAATGTCACCACGGCGTATAGTAAACGAGACCCAAAAATTATTGTAAAAAAATTGAAGGACAACTTATACGCATACCATTTTACCTAATTTTATAAACAAAGATTAGAATATATAGAGATCTACAATATATACTGAGTAATATCTATACTAATAAGATCTACAATATATAGAAAATATATAGTGAGTAAAAATGAAAATAAATAAATAAATAAAAATAAATATAAAGAGATCTGCAACTTCAATAATAACACTTAAAAAAATTTGTTATTTCTAACAGTATCATTGAAAATATAAAAATTGAAACATAATTTTCACTTATTCCTTTGTCTAACTTATTTTTATTGTGCGTCAAAGTCAGTTAATTTGACATTTTTCATAGCTCATTACTTCAAATTTTCGTATCGATTACATACGCCAAAAGAAAAAAGTTTTAATCGGTCAAAAATTCAATTTTAGTGTCAAAATACATATAATTTCCATTCAAGCTAATGTAACCGCGGGGAGTCTTACGATATGTTCAATTGGCTTAAATTTTGGAACAGCTTTTCTACGGGAATGCTCAATCTAGGAGTTATATAGGATATCTATGGGTGAAACTAACCCGAAATCCCTCTTTCAGCATCAGTATTAGCATGGAATAAAAAAAAAACAAGAGAAAATGGATCTCTGAAGAAGCGATAGTAACCGCAGGGGAATCCGGGTTAGTTGCACAAACAAAAATCGCTTACGGTGACTTTTGAAAAAACAGGGTGGCGCTCAATTAGAGGTTTTACGGTAATTGCCTTACATCAGAGGTTTTCAACCGGTGGGCCACAGCGAGTTTTTTAGGTGGGCGACACAAAAATGGTAAAGCATTTTTAAAACCCTATGTTTGGGGGCTGTTTTTTATTGTCAAAAAACGATTTCGTGAAATTCGGTGCGGAATGAAATGAAACACTTTTTTATTTTTTCACTTATAATTAAAAACGATTTTGCGAAAGTGAGTTTGGAATGAAAATGAAGACCTTTTTCTTTCTTTTTATTTTTGTTTTTACCATGTAGGTGATTAATATAATTAAGCTAGGTTTTCGCTTTGAAGAGTCTAAATTTTGAAAGATCACTCTTTTAATTTGTTTTACCATAAACCTCTATGCCCCACCTTGAGCTGGAGCGTAAGAAGGAATAAACTTTCCACTAATTCCTTGCTTTCGAAGAGAAGCTTTTAACCCCGTAGATTTTAGTAGACTAAGCAAAGATTTCCTGGCTGCCTGAAAGGTAGTGCCATTATCTGAATATATTTTGCTCACAGGCCACGTAAATCACTAAATCTATTAAAAGCGAGTACAAATTCACTAAGAGACAAAGATGTCACCAGCTCAATATGTACAGCTCGTGACGACATGCAAGTAAATAATAGTCCCCAGGCCTTTCTTTGACTTCTACCTTCGATAAAGATGAAGGGCCCAAAATAATCTAAGCCACAGTGAAAAAATGTTTTTTTATAAGCTGAAGTACGTGAAGGTGGCAAGTCTGACATCAGCTGTCTGATTGGTCGAGCCTTATTAATTGCACACACACTACATTCTTGTAAATATCTGCGCACAGAAGCACATCCATTGGTGATCCAAAATTTTTGCCTAGAGGACAACAGCGTGTGTTAAATCCCACTATGCCAACTACGATTATGATAATATAAAATTACGAGTCTAATTAAAAAATGCCTTGATGGCAATATGTGTGGGTGCTTTGCCTCGAATGAAATATTAGGTGATCTATCACAGTGGTTCCCAACCTTTTCACACCGGGGACCGGTAAAAATTTTTAAAAATGTTCGCGGACCGGCAACAAAAGATCCGTAGTGAGTAGAACATATATTTGTAATCTTTCTGTTAACCAAAGTTGTCGTTGCGTAACATACTGCAAGATTTTGGCATAAGCTATGTATTCAGGACAAAAAATTACAACAAAATGGAAATCAAATTAACTCAAACAACAAAATGTTAATTCATTTACATACAAAATCAATGTTAGTGTGAAATTTGCTGCTGTTTCGCTGTCAGTATGCGATCCAAGCAAGGTGTAGCAGTGAGAATTGAATAATCTAAAATTTTGTTCGCTTAAATGTTCGTCATAAATTTATCGCAAAGAATTGTACAGCGAAGATTTGGCTGAGTCAATCTTTTTTGTTGCCTTTGTGTTTCGGCATAAACGTTCCGTGAATTACCTCGTACGTCAAAATCTCCAGGGAGTCTGTTTCGCGCACATGTGCTTCAAAGGCTTTCTTTGAAGCAGATAAGGTTTAGTTGTTTGCCGGTACGCAGTGTACAATTTAAATTAGCTACGATTTTTAACCTTTTTCAATGTTTTAGATAACGCCAGAATTGATTTTAATTATTTCTTATTTTTATATTTTCTTGGTTTATTTGATTAACTATATTCTTGATCGCTGCCTTGATTAATATACTACGAAATTAATTAAATCAGAAGTCGTGATTCTTGTTCGATTAGAATCAAATTGGATAAAGTCAAGGTCAACTTAACATTTCTTAAAATCAATTCTATTTGAATAAGGATTTGAGGTCAAGGGTCGAATTAATTCTTGATTAATTGTCGTAATTTGGTAAACTTCTGGTGGTGACAATGTCGATAGTAGAAGTCGAACTGAAAGGTAGTGAGGGAGGCTCCGATCCTATCGCAACCATGTCGAAGCAGGCTGGCTCTAGGTCCAGAAAGTCTTCATGTGGTGGCTCTTCGTCGCGCGCAAGTATGATGTCCTCAGCCGCAAAGCTCCGAATGAATGTCAGGCTGGCTGAGGCACGGTTAAAACATGTTGAGGAAGAGTTGAGACTCAAAACGCAACAAGCAGTGTTGCAAGCCAAAGCTGCTGTAACGGAAGCACGCATTAAGGCCGAGGCTATGCAAGAGTCTGAGGGGGTCTCTTCGGTTTTAGATGAGGTCGGTCCAGCTGTTTCTTCACAAGATAAGGTTGGTTTCTTTTTGGAATCTCTTCAAAATCATGATAGAGTTGGGTCTTCAGTTCAGCCTGACTTGAATTTGTCTCCAACAACATTACCAAATGGCAGTCTTTTTGAAGCTAACAAAGCTACTCGTAGTTACTTAAATGCGAATGCCAACCCATGGCACTCTGAGAGAAAGCAGCCAAAATTGTTAGGACCTTTGGCGTCAGATAAGCCAGTAGTTGCCAATTTTGATGTTCCAAGGGTTTTACACGGGCCGGCCGCTGCTGATGCGAATCTGACCAGAGCTCCTTCAGGGCCGGCCGCTGCTTACTTTAATCCGTCTGGCGATTCAAATGAGCCAGCTGTTGGTAGTAATCAATCTAAGAGCTCCGTGTGCACTATGGAGGAACTTGCGAGGGTGATGATCCGCTGTCAGGGCTCAGGTGCTTTGGGTGAGCTTGAAAAATTTAATGGTGATCCGCTGCGATACCATTTGTTTATGCGTCAAGTGGAAGACAGAATTTTGAGTATTTATCGCAGGTCAGATCCGGGTCATGCGTTGCAGCTGCTTCTCAACAGCACCACTGGGCGTGCCAGAAAGTTAATTAGCAGTTGCATAATGTTGAGACCGGACGAAGCGCTACAAAGTGCCTTGCGTCTTTTAGAGGATGCATTCGGCTCTCCAGATATCGCAATAAAGGCACATTTGAACCTCGTCACTAAGGGCCCAGTGATTTGTGTTAATGAAGAAAGTCTGCACGACTTCTATTCGGACTTAATCAACTGCAAAATGGTAGTGGAAGCGTCTGGCGCTGCGCAACTTTTAAATTCGGCTGCTACGATTGAGGGGCTGTTTGCTCGTCTCCCAAGGAGTCTTCAAGAACGGTTTGCAGATTTGGCGCTGAGAAGGGGATATGGCATGGAAATTGTACCATTTGATGTGTTTATTGAATTTATTGATCAAAATAAACGATTAGCAGCTTCACGTCTTGGCCGACTAATGGAAACAGCTAAGGTGGTAACGTTGTCCAGTTACTCTAAATGGGAAAAACCAAATATGACTCGCGCAAATGTTGCTAAGGTCGAAGAGAGTGTTAAACACAATGAATTGTTTGAAGAAAGAAAATCAGGTCAGCCTAATAGCAGCCGCAGTTGTACTGCATGCGATTCGTTAAGCCATCCCATCTGGAAATGTAAGAAGTTTATAGAAAGCTCTATCAGCAAGCGTAGAGCATTGGTCAAACAAAAGGGGCTTTGTTTTAATTGTCTTGGAAAAGATCATTTGGTTAAGGTTTGCTCAAACAAAAAACGTTGCAAAACATGCTCTGGTAATCATCATTCGCTTTTGCATTTTCCTAATTTCTTGCCCAAACAACCAAAGCTTGTATTGCAGCGCGCAGAAGATTCAACTGCAACATCCGTCAGCTCTCCTGAGCAAGATCAAACTATTGTGTTGGAAGACTCGCACTTCGTCAAAGGTAAGAAAAGACTGCAAGTTCTGGCAGTTTGTATAACAAATCCAACTACGGGGAAGGGCAGGAACATCCTTGCTCTCTTGGACAGTGGGGCTGATACTCACCTCTTGACTAAGGAAGTGTACGTTGATTTGGACCTAAATGGAAAACCAATTGAGTCAAATCTTCAGTTGGCTGATGGCGCCGTCAAGAAGTTAAGCTCGTTTGAGACGACATGTTCCGTTCGAGGTGTCAACGAAGAAAGCTCCTTTATTCTCGATGAAATTCGAATTGTTGAAACTATGCCAGACCTAACCCAAAGCATACCATCTCCCATAGACGTGGAGCGAAATAGACATCTGCAAGACATAATGATTCCCATCATTGATGCAGAGCAGATTGATTTGATCATAGGCATGGGCGCCCCAGGTTTGCATGTTTTTTCTGAAGTTCGCAAGGGTGGTGATTCTAGTTTATGGGCAGGAAGGTCTCCACTTGGCTGGGCTTTCTTTGGAAGGGATTACGGCCATGTGAACACCTCAACGGCTGTGGTTTCAGATAGTCACGTTAATTTATTGGTAAGCCCAGATCTTAAAAAGACTGTGAGCTGGCTCAAGGCACCCACCTTTCTTTTTCAAGATGAGTCAAACTGGCCTGCAGCCAATCGGCCTACTACGAAAAGGGTTGATGGTTTGACCGCAGCTACATCCGTAGACAGCATCCACGATGACATTCAGCATGACAATAAGGACAATCTCGGTCTTTCTATTACAAAACAAGACGTATTGCATCGGATCATTGAACGATATAGCATACTTTCTGATGCAGTTAGAACTTCAGCATGGTTGTTAAGGCTTAAACAATTGCTTAAGTGTCGAGCAAAAGGGCTTACGTTACCATCTATCGCAAATGAACCAATTGATTGTAAAGAGTTTGATGCAGCTCTTCTTGCCTTGATTCGTTTGTGTCAGCAACAAGCCTTTCCCGGTCTTGTCGAAGCACTTGAGGTTGATCCGTGGTATAAAGTAGCTGGAAGAGCTGGTGACAAAGAAATGAAAAGGACACTGCAATCTATCAGTAAATACTGTCCATTTGTTGCAAACGGAGTTATCAGGGTGGGCGGACGGCTTCAGCGTTCTGATCTACCTTATGATTTTAAGCACCCAGTTGTTCTTCCTAAGGAACATCATTTGACCGGACTGATCATCCTTCATGCTCACTACCGAGCTGGTCATAGTTCGGCTACGTATGTTATGAATGAGCTCCGCAAACGCTATCATGTTGTTGGCCAGCGCCGAACGGTGAAACAGTATATCAAAAGAAACTGTATGATCTGCCGAAATCAAAAGGCTGTCCCAGGTTCACAGTTGATGTCTCCTCTTCCGGCCGGTCGAGTAATACCTAGCAGAGGTGCCTTTGAACATTGCGGGGTAGATTATATGAGACCACTCGAAATAAAGCAAGGTCGCAATAGTTTGTCGCGTTATTGCTGCGTCTTCACGTGTTTGGCTTCGAGAGCTGTTCATCTTGAAATGGCATATGATTTGAGTACCGATTCTTTCCTGATGGCCTTCCGTCGTTTTCTATCAGTTAGAGGGGACACGACTAGAGTAATGTACTCGGACAATGGCACCAACTTTGTCGGGGCTAATTCTCAACTACAAAAAGGTTTAAAGCGAATAGATCAACGTCGGATTGTGAACGAACTAGCGCCCAGAGGAATCGAATGGAAACATGCTCCACCACTGGCAAGCCACCAGGGCGGGATCTATGAGGCTATGATACGATTAGTTCGTAAAAACATGAATTTGATTATGGCTGATAAACGGCTTAGAACGTTAACGGATGAAGGACTACAAACCTTGCTCAAAAAAATTGAACATATTTTAAACTGTCGACCTTTGACCGAGCTAACAGATGAGGTTGAGAATACGACGGCTCTTACGCCAATGATGCTTTTATCTGGCTGTGTCGATCCTGGTTACCCACCTGATGTTTTCCTAGATTCAGATGGTATGAGGTCATCGTGGCGTGCTTGTCAACTTCAAGCCGACGTTTTTTGGGACCGTTGGCGGTCCGAATATCTTCATTTGCTGCAGCGTAGACAGAAATGGCTCACGCCGCAACGTAATCTTTGTGTTGGCGACCTCGTTTTGCTGGTCGATGAAAACGCGCATCGCAATATATGGCCCAAAGGAGTCATCGTAGAAGTCCTTCCCGACCGAGACGGTATGGTTCGTCGTGTTAGGGTCCGCACCGGCAAACAAAAAATATTTACGAGAGACGTGCGAAAACTGTGCCTTCTCGAGTGCGAGACTGATTCAACCAGGTAATCAACAAACGATGTGATCTTGGCTGGGACTGTGTGGCGTTAAACGCGTTACAAAACATTTTACGGACTATGCGGGTTAAACGCGTTACAAAACATTATGGACTGTGCGGTGTTAAACGCGTTACGAACATTATGGTCTGTGCGATGTTAAATGCGTTACAAAACATTTTATGGGCTATGCGGCGTTAAACGCGTTACAAAACATTATGGACTGTGCGGTGTTAAACGCGTTACAAACATTATGGACTGTGGGGATATCGGAGCGAGCCGCTGTTGTGTTTCGTTGCAAGCTTGTGTTTTCTGCGTTTGTTTCGTTTGATCTCACTGCTTATGTATTTGAAAAATTGATCATCGTCGTTTTGTCATACTTAGTCTCGATAATTTTTGGGCCGGCTATGTAGCAGTGAGAATTGAATAATCTAAAATTTTGTTCGCTTAAATGTTCGTCATAAATTTATCGCAAAGAATTGTACAGCGAAGATTTGGCTGAGTCAATCTTTTTTGTTGCCTTTGTGTTTCGGCATAAACGTTCCGTGAATTACCTCGTACGTCAAAATCTCCAGGGAGTCTGTTTCGCGCACATGTGCTTCAAAGGCTTTCTTTGAAGCAGATAAGGTTTAGTTGTTTGCCAGTACGCAGTGTACAATTTAAATTAGCTACGATTTTTAACCTTTTTCAATGTTTTAGATAACGCCAGAATTGATTTTAATTATTTCTTATTTTTATATTTTCTTGGTTTATTTGATTAACTATATTCTTGATCGCTGCCTTGATTAATATACTACGAAATTAATTAAATCAGAAGTCGTAATTCTTGTTCGATTAGAATCAAATTGGATAAAGTCAAGGTCAACTTAACACAAGGCATAAAAGAAGTTTCTGTAACACGTAGGTGTGCTTCGGCATCCAGCCGATTTCTTTGCTTTGTTTTAATTAAAGTTAGCGATGAAAAAGATTTCTCGCATAAATAGCTAGTTGAAAATACCACCAACAATTTGATTGCTTTGTGAATTAGACACGAATATTGGTTTTCAAGAGATATCCAGAATTGCGACAATGATTATTTTTTGTATCTGGACTGCAAAGTAGAATCACAGCATAATTTAATCAGACTTTCTTTTTCATGGGGATTAAGGTTGCATGTGTTGACATCTTCGATGAAAGGATTGTTGATCCAAAGGTTTCCACGTCGAGGATCTTCATGTTCCGGAAAATAATGGTCAAAACTGTTAGCCAACTCTTTTAAGTGTTGACTTACAATGCTCAGTAACTCTTTACAGTTAACATCAGCACTTGCCAAATACTCATTTAAAATTGGAAACATAATTGTATCTTCCTTTTGCACAAGACTATCCCAAAGTGCCAGCTTCTGTTTGAAAGCATCAGTCTTTTTTCTCAGTACAAAGATACTCGTGCAAGGGCCTTGCAGAGAAGTATTAAGCTCGTTCAAACGGCCAAATATATCTGCTAAGTACGCAAGCTTACACAACCACATCTCATCTAACAAAAATTCTGCTAATGGGGAGTTCATTTCTCTCAAAAAGTGTTTTGTTTCTTCACGAAGTTCAAATAGGCAAGAAAGAACTCGTCCTCGTGACAGCCACCTTACTTTTGCATGGAGACGAAGATGATCGTGCTGCGAATCCATACTTTCACACAATGCTTGGAAGAGTCTGGAGTTCAGAGGTCGACTTCTAATTGCATTGACAATTTTCAAAGCGTTAGTAAGTACGTTTTTCAAATTAGGAGAAAGCTTCTTTGAAGCCAAATGCTCTCGGTGGATGATGCAGTGAGTAAACAGCATTTCTTTGTACGCAACTTCTTTAATTTTTGCAACCACACCAGAGCGATAACCAGTTATGCTCGCAGCTCCATCAGTACATACTCTGACGCAATTTGCCCAGTTTATGTCTTTCTCACTAAAGTACGTGTTAAGAAGCCTAAATATTTCTGACCCGGTGGTACGTCCTGGTAAGTCAATGTAAAAAAGAAGTTCTTCCTTAAATCTGTTTTTCCCTTATAACGCATGAAACATAGAAGAATGGCACAATTACGTCAGTTGACTCGTTGAGTTGAATAGCAAAATAGGGTGATTTCTTTACCTCCTCTATTACCTGCTGTTCAATGTCCATTGCAATATCTTTAATCCTTCATTGAACTGTATTGTTGGAGAGTGGTATGCCATCAAATTTTCGAGCTGCTTCAGGACCCAAAATTTGTTCAGCCGCAAATAAGATGCATGGCTTTATTAACTCTTCCCCAATTGTATAAAGTTTTTTTGTTTTAGCTATTTGTAGGGAAATTAGGTAGGATGCATGTAGAAAAGATTTTTCGATAGTTGTCATCTTTTTTATTTGTTTTTTTGGTCTTCATATTAGAGCGTAGTCGTTTAAAATATTCAAGGGGCTTGTCTTTAAGATTGTTGTGTTTTGAATGGAAGTGACGAGCAAGTTTGGAAGGTTTCGTAGCGTGATTTGAGAGAATTTGGGAGCACACTAAACATAAGGGCCGTGGCGATTGTTCACTACACGGAGCTACAGTAAAACCAAGCTTCAAGTATTTTTTATTATATTGCCTGACAAATTTCCCTTTTCGTTTCTTACTTCCTCCTGTAACATTCGACTTATCTGCACATGTCCTTTTCGTAGTTTTCTCTACACTTACAGTAGCCCTACTAATACTAGCTTCATTTCCATTTTGAGAATTATCTGTTTCAGAAGTCTTAGTTTTATCCTTTTTGTTAAAATACACCATAATACCTTGTTGTTTTGTTGATTCCATACTAATCCTTCTGCAAGGTCACAGTACAAGCTATTACAGCATCTCAAAAGTAAAAAATTACTTTGCACAGCATTCCATCAATAAACTTTTAGAACGCTAGACGTAGTTTATGTCGAAGCAATTTTAACAAAATCACTTATGACGAAAAAAACTTAGGTCAAACATGAATCTAGAAGGTAATCGGAAGGTTTACCTTGATTATTATTAAACAATTTTGCGGTATCAACGATAAAAGGCGAGATACGTCAGTTTTACTGCTGCAAATCGGCCAGGCGTAAAATGAGTTTTACAAAGAGTAACATCTTTGCAATGTTTATGATTCCATATTAAAATTATCTTGGCAGAAAATAAGATACTTCGCGGACCGGCGAAAAATTTATGCGGACCGGCAGCGGTCCGCGGACCGGCGGTTGGGAACCACTGATCTATCAAGCCGACCTTCTATGCGCAAGGCGCCTTTTTGTCTACACAAAGTCTATATCTTTTCAGCGCACGTATCTCTTTTAGGCAAGACTTTTCTTGTTGCAAAGCATCGACGCTGCAGCGTTTTATTATATCATCGAAGGTTTCGGGCGTTTTCTCACGCATCCGATCGATAAATTTTTCATACACACTTTTGAACAAGAACGAAAATTTGATCCAGCGCTTCCTCAAAATATAACGCATTTAACTTGGGAGGTACAAACTTACGTTTTTGAGCTTTACACTTGATATATTCAACAGAGGCAAGAAGATAGGAAGCGCGTTTTTTAGCACATATAAAGACGGTGCACTTTCAATAAGTTGCTCTAAGTCACCTCTTAACACTTCAGTTGAATTAAAAGTATTTAATAAGTCGGCCCTACCTACAGAAACAAATTTAGTGTCCTTTGGGGTTGGAAGCTCCTTAGGTTGCCTTAAAAACTCAGGCCCGTTTAACCACAAATAACGTGATTCTTGTTTTTAAAATCGAATTTGGGCGAGAACCCACATCGGCCGCATTCACATTAGTCGGACAAAAGCGCCAATCGGAAGCATTTGAGAACTACAAAATATAGTCGACTCGACGAGAAATAAACTTAGTCAAGCGTAAATCTGTGTTTCTAATCTAAGATAACACAGTTCGCGAGTCACACCAAAAATACTTAGCGCAATCATCCAAGTGCAATGCATCAAAGGCCTGTTTCATTAACTTAGTAGCATTTAGTGCGGCGACTAACTCCTTCTTTGCAATTGGCCATGACGACTGGTGTCTTTGAATAACCGTACATTTACCAAACATAAAGGAAATGGTAGGTAATCCATTGACAAGTCTACGCAAGTAAATTACAAATGAATAAGCTTGATTAGACGCATCACTAAACCCGTGCAATTGATATTTTACGACATCTACCGATTTAAGCGGTCCACAATGCAAAAAATACCATCTATTCATTGAAAATTCTTCTAACAGCAGCAAAGAATGTAGCCATGTGTTCCATTTTTTAACTACATTACCTCGAACATCTGTATCGCAGTCGAATTTATAAACAGCCAACTGCTAAAGAATCAAACGCGCTTTTAAAAAAAAGGAGCCCCAAAACCTAAGGGGTCAAAGTTTTGTCCCAGCTGGCTAAGCATAGTTCTTCGTGGATACTTATTAAGAGGCTTTATCGAGCAGTTAATTAACAAGTTATCTTGCTCAGTGTTCCATACGCAGCCTAATGTTTTTTCTGAGGGCAAGGAGGTATCATCAGCTTGTAAATCGAGATTGCGAATCGAGGCAGCGAGCAAATCATTTTCAAGACTTGATAAAACAACCTTAGCTTCTTTATTAGCGCTCCACTTTACCAATTTAAAACTACGATTTCTAAATAAACTAATTGCCTCATATGCTATTTTTTTTCGTCTTCTAAACGATCGATCGAGAAAATAAAATCGTCCATATACATATTATGTAATATATTCTGAAGTGTTAAGTCGCAAGCACCATTAAATTCTCTTCAAACACTTTTTTAAACACGCAATAAACGGACTACTTTTTATTCCCCACGGATGAACACAAAAACGAAAAGGAACTATATTACGTAATTCGATATCATTGTTCTCAAACTAAAGCAAACGAAACAAATCTTTTTGTGCTTCTGGCAATTTTATCTGAAAAAAGCACTTAGTGACATCGGTCATAAAAGCAAATTTGCCCAAGCGAAATCTCATTAAAACATGCAGTAGAGAATTTAACAAATCAGGGCCAGCCATTATGACATCGTTAACACAAACACCTTTATACTCTGACTTTTCATCGTAAACTATTCGCTTTTTAGCCTGAGATTTAACAAAATATAGGAAATACCAAACACAAGAAACCAAACTGCGTAAAAATGAGAAGCACCAGACTCGAGTTTCGCTATTATTAGAGCTCGTCAGTGATGCATATCTCACTGCGAACCGAACTCGCTACACGTGGTCCTCCACGCAGGAGACAACACCACTAGACCACGCGAGCCCGACAACAACTCGGTTACAAGCAGCTGGAAACGATTCCCGGCTTTGCCGCGCAAGGAATACACAGAATCCACTGTGTGGTAAGACCAAGGCCGCACCTCATAACCGGGACTTACCCGACAAGCGTTAAGCATCGCGCTTACACTCCTAGAGCTTGACGAGCGAAAGAAGAATGTTATTATAAGTATCATGAGTTATTTTGGATAGTACTAGAAACCAAATTTGGTTACAAGTTTGTATAATAATAATACTAGAAACCAAGTTTGGTTACAAGTTTGGTTTCTAGTACTATCCAAAATAACTCATGATACTTATAATAACATTCTTCTTTCGCTCGTCAAGCTCTAGGAGTGTAAGCGCGATGCTTAACGCTTGTCGGGTAAGTCCCGGTTATGAGGTGCGGCCTTGGTCTTACCACACAGTGGATTCTGTGTATTCCTTGCGCGGCAAAGCCGGGAATCATTTCCAGCTGCTTGTAACCTAGTTGTTGTTGGGCTCTCGTGGTCTAGTGGTGTTGTCTCCTGCGTGGAGGACCACGTGTAGCGAGTTCGGTTCGCAGTGAGATATGCATCACTGACGAGCTCTAATAATAGCGAAACTCGAGTCTGGTGCTTCTCATTTTTACGAAGTTTGGTTTCTAGTACTATTCAAAATACCTCATGATACTTATAAAATACCAAGCACTTTTACTTCAGTCCATTTCATCAGGTGCGCGTTCTATAAAACCATTTTCTTGCAATTCTGACATTGATTTACTTAAGAATTTACCGAGATCAGATTGCTTCAGAGATTTCTTACGCAACGTAGAAACTCTGTCGCGTGCCAATAGGTAGTTGTTCGGTAAAATAACGTCATTCTTTAGCGGCACTGGTATCTCAAAACGATTGCAATTTAACTTAACATGAGGTTCTACAAGTTTTCTAGCTGCTAGGTCACTGCGAGATGGCTGATGTAACTTATCCTTCATGGCCAAATCTTTTATTACGCTTTCGAACTCAGCAATATGCTTATCTTTATCAACAATAGTCTGCTTTAAGCTACTCGTGACACTAACATCTTCTTTTAAATTCGTTCTAAATATTTTCGCAGACCTGTCGCTTCTGCCAGACCTTCCGCCACAAGCTAACCAGACAAGGGGAGTAACAATCACATGCAGCTCGGTTAAACTATTGCCCACGTGTTCCTGCTTAGCGTACATAAGACGAGCATTATCATTACCAATTAAAACATCAACAGCATCACAATTATCTAAGCCTAAAATTTCAACGTCTTTAAAATGCTTAAATTGACTCAACTGTTTCATATGTGGCAGAGTACTTATGTCATCGCACCAAGATTCATTCACTACAGACTTTATATCAAAAAACATTTCATTATTATACAACGACTGAATACTAAATTTAACCAAATCACGGTATTACTCTTTCTTCCAGTTATAGTATCCATATCAAACGACACGTTATCAAAAGCCTTGAGTTTTAATTCACTCACTAGCTTCCTAGAAACAAAGGTCAACTGTGAACCTGTTAACATGTTGACAATAAACCAATTTACTTTTCCCGTTATCAGGGTTTATCAAACGAACAGTAGTCACTCTATTTAAAGCTGCTTCTACCGAGGCAATATTAACCTTCCTAGCAGGTACAGAACCAGCGACCTCGGTCTCCCGATCTACCACTTTACGAGATTCAGGAGATGTCACATATGACTCATGCAAAAGAAAAAAGCGCTTTTGGCTACAAGCCGCACCGTATGTCCGACATTTGTTCGGAAATAAACAATTTTTAACCAAGTGTTTACGTAAGCAATTCAAGCAGCGACCAGCTTTAGTAATTAATTTAGTAATAAACTGCCTGTCGCAGATCACTCCCGATACTTTTCTCCATCCGTTCCATCCTGCCTGAACTCTCGTCTTTACCTCCTTCTCACAACTAACACTTTTTTGCACCGTTGATCCTAAATACTTAAATTTCTTTACTCTTGATACTTTTGTATCCTCCATTTTCATTGTTTTTTGTCATTTCCTCCATTTATGCACAGATATTCGGTCTTTGACCTATTTACTTTCATCTCTGTTCTTTCCAACGCATACCTCCATCATTCTAGTCTCTGCTCTACTTTTTCCCTGGTCTCTTCACAAATCACAATATCATCAGCAAACAGCATCGTCCACCTTGATTCTCTCCTTACTTCATCCGTTTGCCTGTCCATTATTGCTGCAAACAGGAACGAACTTAAAGCTGATCCCTGGTGCAGTCCAACCTTGACCTTGAAACATTCTGTAATTCTTACTGCACACCTTACCACAGTTTCGCTTTCCTCATACATACCCTGTACGAGTCGCACATACTTTTCTGCTATTCCTGATTTTCTCATACAGTATCACAGCTCTTCCTGCGGAACCCTGTCGTAAGCTTTCTCTAGGTCTACAAATACACAATGTAGCTCTCTTTGACCTTCTCTGTACTTTTCCATCAACATTCTTAAAGCAAACATGGCATCGGTGGTTCTCTTTCCTGGCGTAAATCCATATTGCTCTTCACTGATCTCTACTCTATGCCATAGCACGGCTTCAATAATTCTTTTCCATACTTTCATTGTGTGGCTCATTAGCTTTATTCCTCTGTGGTTTCCACAGCACTGTGCGTCCCCTTTGTTTCTATAGATTAAGATAAGCACACTCCTTCTCCATTCTTCTGGCATCCGTTCACCCACTAATAGTCTGTTGAACAGTCTGGTCAAAAACTTTATCCCCATCTCTCCCATGCACTTCCAAACTTCTACTGGCAACTCATCTTGCCCAACCGCTTTACCGTTTTCATCCTTCTTAGTGCATTTTTTACTTTTTCTTTACTGACACAATTTAACTCTTCGTTAACCACTTCTGCTTTCTCTGTCCTAGAGTCTCTGTTATTTTCCTTGTTTATTAGTTTCTCAAAGTACTTCTTCCATCTCTTTAACACTGCCTCCGAATTTACCATGACATTACCGTTTTCATCCTTTATAACTCTCACTTGCTGTACATCTTCCCTGCTCTGTCTCTCTGTCTAGCCAATCCGTACAATTCCTTTTCACCTTCTTTTGTTTCCAATCTAGCATACAAATCATCATACGCACGTCCCTTCGCTATCGCAACTGCCTTTCTGGCCTTACTCTTCTTTTCTTTGTATATCTTTTTAGTATTTTCATCTCTTATTTTGTACCATGCTTTCTTTGCCTCTTTCTTTTATGCTCTTCTGAACTTCCTCATTCCACCACCATGTCTCCCTGTCTCCTTTTCGTTTCTGTTTTCGTTTGTCACTCCCAGCACAGTTTCAGCTGTTTTTCTTAGCATTTCCGCTGTTTTGTCCCACTCATCAGGTAACCACGATCCTTGCCTTTCAGAGTCCTGATAACCTCTTGTTTAAACGTTGCTTGACAACTTATCTCCTTCAGTTTCCATCATCGTATCTTTGGCTTTAATTTCTCTGGTTTTTTCTTTTTCATCATAAGAGCCATTTTGCATACTACCATACGGTGCTGCTTTGCAACGCACTCATTCACTATTACCTTACAATCACATATTTATCTTGATTAAAATTTTGATTTCGTCTTTTGTTTTTAATTTCATTCTCAAGCTTAATGATCTTATTTTCTTACTAGGACAATCGTCAAGCAATTATCCCGACCTGCTTTTGGGAATGCCAAGATATTGCTGACCGGATGAAATTTTTATCTTATTTTGAAGTTTTTATTTAAAGATACGATAAAAATTTACCGCCAAGCAGTGCCAAAACCTAAAGCTAAGACCGCCAAGCAGTGCCCTAATTCATGCTAAATTGTCTTTCCCAAGGACACAACTGAACGACGGGAGGATATTTAGCCTAATTTCTTACAAGAAATCATAAATCAATCAAGTAAACGTAAAACAAACACTTTTTAGTCGAAATGCTTAAAGAAGAGCAGAATTTGTCGAAACAGTTTTTATTTGCAATAAATGATGGCAAGTTTCTGAACGTCACTACTTTTCTTTTGAACTATCTTCTTGTTCAAGCGGAAATCGAAAAGTTCATAATAAATGAGGCAATGGATGCAGATGAAAAAATTCTTTGTAAGCTTTATTTAAAATGAATGATTCGGGCGAGTTTTTTGAGTCTTTTACTTCAAATATAAATAATTAAAAATATAAACTGAATTATCATTTTTGTGTGGAATGTCAAAGATCAAGTTTAAGGTATTATTTTTGAAACCAGTACAGGTATTGGTCATGGAATTAAACGCAAAGTTTAGACTTTTACCAAGCAGTCCGTACTTAATGACTGTGAGTAAGCAAATAAAGTTAGCTTACAGGGAGAAATAACGTCATCAGTTACTTCTTCTCTTGCTTCAAATCTGCAAGGTTACAAACTTAACGAAAGTTTAAGGGACTAGCATTTGCGTCTTTATGAACAGCATTAAATTGTATGTTTTATTTAGATCTTCAGACTTTTTGCAACCGACTTGAACAGCTACTTATAGACCAAGATGACGGTCAGCAAATATCGCTCTTATTAAACGTGCGTGTGTCGTTTGTTGAGTTGGGCTGAAAAAAGCTGCTTTTCACTCTTTTGAATTTTAAATAAAAGAAATTTCAATCTTCACTCTCGTTCAAAAATGCATTGATTAATTTTGTATGCTCTGTTTTATTAAATATAAAACCGGGTTCATTTTATTTTTATCCTCATCTGTGCGACGCCCTCTTATACAGTAAGCCTGTTTAAAAGCAATATAGTTTATTTAGGAGACGTAAGAAGTGATATATTTACTCTATTTAAATGGTCCTTCATTCTTATATACGCCTTTGTTAGTTTAGAAAAGTTTTTATCTTTGTGTTTAACAGTTTTAAAATAAAACCTTTTATTTTAACAGTTTTTTTTTTTAATTTAAAAATTTGATTTCAAATTATATTTTTGCTTACTGCCGTCTAGTGGTCGTAATTTATTTATCAAAAAATAATGTTGCCCTTAAATAAGGGCCTAAGCCTACTGCATATTCGTTAATATAAAGAGTTAAATTCTTATAATTTTTGCTTTTGTCTCCAATTAAATACTGTACTGGAGTAATCGAGCCAAACCAAGGTCTACTTTAAATAAAAAAATTATATTGAATGGTTCACCCGAGGGTGAATATCATTTTTATAAGAGTGAATGAGGAGTGAACAAACAGGAAGAGATACAATCCGATCTGATTAAAGTTTAAGCATGGGGTTATTTTAAGAGATTTTCAATAGTATTTGAAGATTATTTTGAATACAGACCAGGTCAAATAAAGACCAAAAAAAGTTTAAAAATTTTTTAGTTAAATGTCAAGTTAAGATTTTCTTTGGTCTTAAATTGACAACTGCTCGTTATATGTTCCTGGAAGATTATACCCTCGGTCAAGGGAGCCGAATCCGTGGGAATCTTTTGATGCGACCTGTAAGGAAGTTTTTAATCAGACGCCCAATAAACTTCTACCACGCTTCAACTATTGCGTTGTTTGCGACCTTTTCAATGGCTCACGAAAAAGTTGGATACAATTATATTCAGCCTGGTAGAGGTTTTTCGCTGTATTTAAGAAATAAAAAGGTATCTTAAAGAAGACTTTTTTATTTTTTTGACATTTGGCTGTTTTTTATTTCTTACTCGTTTCCATCATATACTATAATTGTTGGAAACGAAAAAGCTTTAAAACTAACTGGAAATTGATACACTTAATAAACTACAAGTTTGTTAAGATTCGGGTGGTTCATATTCAATAAAGTATCCGAATAAGCAAAGCAGTCTTCGCACCAATCGATGTGATAATAAATAAGAACATTTTGCAACAAAAAGCTTTTTCTAGAACGCTGCAGACACTAAAATGTAAAGAAAAATAATAAACCTTCTCGGTGGGGCTGATGTAAAAGCACTTTGACAGTTCCACAATTGCTTACATTTTATAATCAGTTTCGAGTTTAAAATAGCAATGTTGTCACACTGAAAAAAATTGGTGGTTTTTCCCGGGAAAATATCAAGATTTTTATTAATGATTTTTTAAATTAACAAAGAGGTTGCTGATTACTATTACAGTCAAAATACAGTCCATTGTTACTCTCTGCTGCAAGCAAAACTGATATAGAAAGGGAAGTACGAAACCACAACGCTTCTTTTAAAAAAATATTCTAAATCATTTTTTGCTTTTTTATGGTTATACTTATACCGGTATAATCTATTTAATAAAAAAATTAAAAACGACGTTAATTATTATTTAAAAAGTTTTGAAACTATTATATTCAGCGAATTAAGTCAATTTAAACAATTGCTTATTTAAGATAAAGTTTTAGTTTAATTTTAAAATAACATTTTTAAACATAATAAATGATAAGCAAATGTTAAAATTTGAATCGTAATTAACTTAACTTTGCACTGGCTAAAAATTTTGCTTTGAACTCTTGCGCTGGCACGGCTTTAATACCGTCTTAACGTGGCTTTCTGTTTTTAGAATCGCCGTTTTCAGGTTTTACGTCCAACTGAAAGTAGATTGGGGTGACAGCATGATTGGTGTAACTCAATTTAAGCCGTTCTGTAGTTAGACAGCATAAAATGGGCAAATCAGACATGATTTCAAAGCAATATTTTCTTTTTTTTTTTAATCTTTAGCAGAATTTTGAAACGAAAATGTGTGGCATTTTGTTTCAACTTTTGCAAAACTACAAAATCATGATTCGGGCAAGCGTCAATAAATTTGAGCAAAACTGTATTGCTTCTCAAAATATTTTCGGCTGATACGGCTATGAAAACTTATAAATATATGAAAATAATAGTATCTTGGTTAAAAAACAAGCGACAAACATAATTTTGCTAATATCGCCAATGGAACCAAAGTAAAAAAAGTAATTTTCCGCAGGTCAAAGAACACATAAGTCTTCATCTACTTAAGCCTTTGACAAAGAGCAAAAAATTCAAATCAATGAAAAGTTTTAAAACAATTTGCTTAAAATATTTGATGTTTTCTCATCAATATGTCGCTGTATTATCTTACAGTAATTCAGACAACGTATTATATAAATCGCTGCTATAACAAGAGTAAGTGAAAAAATCGCCTTTTTGAACAAAAAAGCAAAACGGCACGATTTCATGACAGATTAAGAATTTTTCCGAACTTTTATAGCTATAACTAGTTTTTGTAATTTTTGTAATTATAGGCCAAATAACGTGCTAGTTTGAACTTTGCACTTTTGCATTGGTTATGGATATAATAGTTGCGCAGCTGAAGCGCTTTCGCAAACTTTTTAGAAAACTACACCTAAAATATACTCGCCACTGCTTGAAACGTAGAGTCTTGGATGACTTTGGCGCTAGAAAGAAAATTAAATATTCATTTATTTCTAAAAACCACTGGGAACCGTAGAAGAGAGTTTAAAGAGCGACATGTACTAGACCAGGTATGGCGAAGTTTTTTTTGTAGATGCCAAACTGTTTCATGTAAAGTTTTGCAAATTAATAACATACCAGCTCCGGACTTTATACGGTGAACTATCAAGAAAACACGTCGATTTAACCGTTTAAACTTTGAATGATCAATTTTTTCATCAAACGTTCAATTTGAGGTATATTTTTTATGCTTTAAATTAAAAATATGCAATATAGAAGCAGTAAAAATCAAAAACAAATTTTTTTAAAAATCTTCATCCAAAAAAATACTTGAAAGATCTGGTTTTTTCCCCAAAATACTACACAATGCACGGATACATTTACTTCATTCTAAAAATAAACATAAAATTTTTTGGGCCGTGTATATCCGTGACGTTCTTAAAACAATATAAATCTTACAGTTTACTGATGTAAACCTGTTACTTGGTTAAATTAAAGACAAAAAAACCATTGCTTTGATTGTGCTAAAAATATACTTAGAATCAAAGCAATGATCTTTTTTTGGTCTTCAATTTAAATCGACGTTGTTTTTCAAAACCTAACACTACTTTTACCATTGTGGTTTTCATTAATGTATGCCAGGATAAACATCGTAAAGTGTGATAATTTTTATTGTAAATCCAACATTGAATTTAAATGTTGTGCCAGAAAAAAAATTCCCGTAAAAGTGATTTTGTCCGCAAAAATGAATTTTGGTTTAATTATCCGTTCTAGTTTTCAATAAAATTAAAAATTACTTTCATTCAAATACATTTAAACCAACCAACGGTGAATTTTACCTTTTTTTTTAAATCCAATTATATTTGTGCATTTAGCATAAGAGATTAACAAATTTGTTTTTCTGCAAAAATTTGAATGAGATTCGTGCGCAATTTTGTAGAATAACTTTTAATTGAACAAAGACAGCGATGGTAGTTTATGCTTGCCCTAGTTGAACAAAATTTAGAAGAAAGTCCAGTCTGAATAAGGTTAAAATATATTATCATGTTCTAAGAAAATATCGTCTAATAAAAAAAAAATATTTTTTAAACTTTTGGAAAGTTTAGTCTTTAAAAAAATTACAATTAGGTTCTACTCTTAAAAAAACTTCGAATGTTCTCGTAATAAAATTTTTAAATATAGCCAGCAAAACACTCATATTTAAGCTTATCGTCCGACACTCGTCATGAGATAAACGTCTGAATGAAAAAAAACAAATTTAATTGTCTTAAAAAAGGCTTCTAAAACAGATAAAGGAAAAAACGAACGGCCAAATGAAAAAATAGTAAATTTTTATAAAGTCAAAAAGTTTTTGCTGGCAATATTTAGCTTATACACCACAAAACACTTGTTTAAATAAAAATTTTAGGCCTAAAACTTTAGCTAGCTTTTAAAGTTTTCTTGGTTTTTTATTTAAAATAGGTTTTTGATTCAAATAATTTTACGCGAAGAAACTTTAATCATTTTTTTACTTTTATTTTTGTAACGTAGAAGATACAATTTCAACAAGAACTATCTTTTTTAATATTCTTTACTATTAGGCCCATCATTATATAACTAGTGTCAGATGAAAACATATAATTAAAGTTTTTTTAATTATACATATGTTGTAAGAATAAATTTTTCATTTAAAATATATTCACAATTTGAAATAAAATTAGTCGTTTGAATGAATCAGAATATTTTATTGAAATTATCAAAATATTAATAAACAAACAACAGCAGTTAACTACAAATCAGTTTATTACATTATGACGTGATAATACATTGTTTCAATCTAATGATATTAATTCGGTTTGATTTTCATTTCCACTCCCTTTATTGAGTTGTAGTAGCTCTTTCAACAATACCAAACTTAAAAATTCTATCTCTCTATAGCGGTCACATAGCCACAAAAACACGAACAACTCAACTGAAATGCAACAACTCAAATCACTAACTGGAATCTCACGTGAAATCTGGAATGAAATAAAAACAAACGCGCTTATATAAGATCACACGTCACGTGGCAAATTATAAGCGAATTTTTTGAAATAGCGATTGAATTAAGGTCATTCTTTACAACGGCCAATCAGAGACGTACCAGCGAACAATTACGTAACGTCAAATTAATTAGAACAGTGGTTATCATACTTTTTAATTTCATGGACCCTCTTAACCGATATTTAAAAGTAAATTCCCCCATCGGAACTTCAGCTGGCAGTCCAATTAGTATGTTTATACCAGTATGCAAAAAAGAGAAACTAAGTTCTTAAAATTTAATCAAAATTGGATAAGCTTCTTAGACAAATGTTCATTACTGCAAAATTATTAGTATTAGCAAATTAAGAAAATCCCAAGAATAATAGTTTCATGTAACACAAACCATAGCAATTGTCACAAAATTAATAGCAGCATTATTAACCAAAAAGCAACTATTAACCATTTTGAAGAAGCAAAGCGAAAAAACAATTTACTCAATACGATCGCTTACATAAAAAACAAATTTACCAAAATAAATCAAACTTTTGAAATGTTTTTCATATAAAAATTTATAAAGTAAGGGTGTCCATAAACTCTCTTTACAATTAAAAAAAATTATTACAAAGTGAAATGATGAGATATTGCAATAAGGGTTGTTTTATGTTAATCAGTATTTCATAAAGTTTTTATTCACACTAAAATTTATTGTTTCAGATAAAATTTCTTATGTTTAATGATTGAGTTATATGAACTGAACCCCCATAAAATGAGTACTCCTCAAGAAAAAGCGCAATGTGTATCCTGGTTCATTGAGACAAAATCAGATGTTCAGACTCAGCGAAACTACAGAAGTAAGTATGGAAGAGACCCACCATCGCGTCTTTCAATTCGTTTATGGCACAAGAAATTTATGGAGACCGAGACAGTATTCGATACAAGGAGGAGCGAGCGACCAAGAGCATCTGAAGAAAACATCGAGCGTGTAAGGCAAGCTTTTCAGCGTTCTCCTATGAAGTCCATCTGTAATGCTGCCAGACAATTGGAACTACCATGTTCAACAGTGCACATGGTCTCTTCCATACTTACTTCTGTAGTTTCGCTGGATCTGAACATCTGATTTTGTCTCAATAAACCAGGATACACATTGCGCTTTTTCTTGAGGAGTACTCATTTTATGGGGGTTCAGTTCATATAACTCAATCATTTAACATAAGAAATTTTAATTAAGAAATTTTATCTGAAACAATAAATTTTAGTGTGAGTAAAAACTTTATGAAATACTGATTAACATAAAACAACCCTCATTGCAATATCTCATCATTTCACTTTGTAATAATTTTTTTAAATTGTAAAGAGACTTTATGAACACCCTGTATTACAGTTAATGTTTAAAATGTTCAAGTACTTTAAAAAAATTCCTTTCTTAAATATACAAATTTTTCTTTTAGTGGGGAACTCCCCATCCGCTTCAGAACCCCTGAACTAGAACATTCCGAAAGACAAAACAGGGTCGAGATAAAAGAGACAAAAGAGAAAAGGCGCAAATGTTATCATATTATCATATGCGCAAACTATCATTATGCTATAGCTGGTGTAAGATGAAAATATACAATTGAAGTTTTTTAATGATACATCGGTTGTAGAAATAAATTTTTCATTTAAAAATTTGAAATAAAATTAATCATTTGAACGAATCAAAACTTTTTATCAAAATTATCAAAATATTAATAAACAAGAAAAACAATGGATTACAATTGAGTTGATAACATTATGATGTGATAATATATTGATTCCATCTAATAATATTAATTCGGTTTGATTTTTATTTTCACTCGCTTCACTGAGTACTGGGTTCCTTTGCAATGATGCCAAGTAACACCTCTGCCGTTGATTGCGCCATTCCTCAGATATTCTCCGTTCAAGTTTGCGTAATGACAACCTCTGTACTAAAACGCCCCGTGCCACCATACAGCACAATTTGTTGGTCTTTTTATTCAAAATAGCTTTTTAATTTAAATAATTTTACACGAAAAAACTTTCATAATTTATTACTTTTATTGTGTAATAAAGAAGATGCAATTTTGAAAAGGAATAACTTGGTTTAATATTGTTAACAATTATCATTACATAGCAAGTATAAGTAGAAAATATACAATTCCCAGATTTTCAATTATACATCTATTGTAGGAATAAATTTTTCATTTAAAAACGTTTTTAACAATTTGCAATAAACTTAATCTGTTTTGATGAATCAGAATTTTTTATTAATATTATCAAAATATGAATATACAAAGAAAAACAATAGATTACAATTAAGTTGATAACATTACGACGTGATAATATATTAACCCAATCCAATGATATTAATTCGGTCTGATTTTCATTTCCACTCGCTTCATTGAGTAGTCGTTGTTCTTCCAATACTGCCAACCAACACCTCTGTAGCTGCTCGCTCCATTCCTCACATATTCTCCGTTCAAGTTTACGAGGCCACAACTTCCATACCAAAACGCCCCGTGCCTTTCTTCAGCACAGTTAACTGATAACCAGTTATCATTATCTTGGTCTTTTGTTGAAAATTCTTGATTGTTGCTATAACTCATAGTATCACCTGTAAATAATATGTTTGTGATTATATATTAATTGCAAATACACTGTTAGATTTAATTATTTATATCATTCATCTTGATAAAAACAAAAGCAGTTTAGTCGTTATTTCAAATCAAGACGATTATACAAGATTTTCATTAAAAGAATAATTCTTTTAATTTATCTTTTTAATTGTCATCAAATGATTTTTAAATAATTTAAAAATCATTTGATGACAATTAAAAAGATAAATTAGTTGATTATTTTTTATGGAAGTGGGTTTCAGTAAACTAATAACCGTAATAAAGTATTTTTGGTTCATCACTTTTCTAAGCAAAAATTATCACACTAAAAATTTATAAATCATATTTTACGTATATATTTGAAACTCGAAACTAAAAGTTAACAAGTGAGTTTTCCATATTTTCGCTTCTCCACGACACTGATCCGCAACCAGTATGCCGCGGAAAAACAATAATCTAAACATATTTTTAAAAAAAAAATTATTTTTTCAATTTGAACTTTATAACTGCTAGAATCTACTCTAAACCAAGATTAGTAAACAATTGTGACTGAAAATAAATCTTTATCTGAAGTAACAATGGTCCGAACGATTGACTTTGTGGACTTCATTTTCCGTTGCCTAATGGCTCGTGAAGCATTGAGTCATTTGGCGCTTGTGACGTAACAGATGTTACAAGCTGGCCACATTTAATTCTTTATTGTAGCAACCTTTTTCAATGCGTTTCCTTCGAATAAGCAACTTAGAAATTTATAGTTCAGTTTTTAACTAAAGAGAAATATTGGAACTGTTGGTTTATCTATTTGAATAAGTTGAATTGTAAAAGTAATAGAAATAATTAAAGAAATTGAAGTGAATTATATTGGAAATTAAATTAAATAGTTAGACTGGACTATTTGGCTGTTTCTTTTCACAGTACAGCTATTCGCAAACAGTTTAGTTTCTGTGGCTGTCGCAGACTCCACGTGCGTCAGGAACAAACAAGAAGCGACCAAAAAATGCCCAAAAATATTATTTTTAGTTTTTTTGTTTGATGAAGATCTTTTAATTATTTTTGTCTTTACTTGATTTCCAACTTTATTACGCGCTAAATATGCGCTTCTTGACGCTTAAGATAAAAAAAAACGTTCGAAATCTAACAAAGACTAAAAAAATTCTCCCTTTGTTCGAATCATACAGCAAAATTATGAAAGGTTTGCAATTGTCGCGTGAATGCGAGAAAATTGGGGAATATTGATGTAGGGAAAAACCGGTTTTGTTCATCAAAAAACGTTCGTCCATTGCTGATTTTACTTAATTCTCACAAAACAAAAATATTAAGAAAAGAATACCGTAAAGTACAAATGCTATTTTGCTTTTCTCTTCATATTTTTGTGCGGAAATTTGTTTTGTATACAATGAAAAATTTTATTTTAATTTATCAATTTTTTGATATCTTGATGAAATTTGCAACTAATATATTCCAAATTCACAATTTTTAGGTATTCCGGCTACCTTGGACCAAAAGTATTTTTCAGAATCTGAGTTGAAGATTTTTTTGTTTTGTGATCTTTATGAAGTTTTATGAAGTAGATTTTACAAAAGATTTAACCCAACATTTTTGTACTTTTTTAAAATGAGCTTGAGAAAGCATATGCTATAAAGCAGGAGTCGGCAATCTTTTGCATGTCACTGGCCTAAAACAATTTATGACTGTAGGCGGGCCGCACATTTTCCAGCTTCCAAAACCTTTTTAAATTGTTACGTCAAAAAACAGAATTGCAAACGAGAGAGTGGGCCCTATTCTTTTAATATCTAACTAATATGTTCAGGGCCGGTTGATTTTGCTTGGTGGGCCAAAACCGGCCATCGGGCCATAGGTTGCCGACGTCTTCTATAAAGTTTGCCATTTTGTTTTTTTAAATAATTAAAGAACTGTCTATTTTCAATCTTTGATATAAGTTTTAAATATTTTCGTAAATAAAAATTTGCTAAATTTTGTACAAAAAACAAAAATTTTAATTTTGTTTAGTTTTTATTCGGTGTGATACGAATGGGTTTTAAAAATTTTTGTTGAGAAAACATGAAAAAGAAAAGTGATGAAAATCTTATTTTTAAGGGAATACAGCATGACGAAAGTACTCGTAGAACTTGAACAGAAACGATGTTAATAATTAAAAGGCGTTTCAAACCATTTTGTTCTACTGCCAATAAGTTTAAACCAAATCGCTGGAGTTTATAATGCATAAAACGCTACAATAATTAAAACTAAAACGCTAGTAATTTTTTAACTAACTTTATTTCTATTTATGAATTATAGCAACGTAACTTAGGCAACTTGAAAAAACTCTTTATGTCATTGCTAATATTTAAACTTAAAATAGGATTTATTTGTCTAATCCTATTATAACTCGAGTGTTGAGTGAATTCCACCGACTTTGGGGTGTGTCATTTTACGCAAAACATAAACCTTGGTATCCCAAACTCAATTTAAAGTAGGAATACGGATTTGTTTAGAATTAATTACAGCTTTCTTTTTAAACTTGACAAAACTAATCTGGTCTTTTTATCTCAGCAATTTTTCGCACAATTGAGATATGCTGAGGACATTTTTTCTTAAAATTTTTTAGTTTGATCAATTGACAATTACACTTAAACGCCGTTATTTAACTTTATCTGTTTTGTCAGTCAGTTATTTACACTTTATACATTTTTTCATGTCGTCCATTTTCAGTAGTAGATATCTCAGCTAATTGTGATAAAAGATAAATTACTTATTAATTAGAAAAAAGATCATTTTTTAAAAATGCTAAACATTTTGAAGTAACGGTCATCAACGCGATGTTGTACAAAATGTTCGACAAGATTTTAAATCGAAACAACGCAATTATAAATTTCAAAAATGTCAAGGATCTTCAAAATTTTTTCACAAATGCATATTGATGTTTTATTTTGAAGCTCCGTTGTTTCAACTTACACTTCTCCGGTTAAAATAGGGTTAAGTGGATTTTCTGCATAACTAATAGTATCACCTATTTGTATTTGTATGTATTAAAAACTCAACAATTTAATCAAGATTGCTTTTTTCTTATTTTTAAAGTGTAAAAGTAAATATTCGTTATTAGAATTTCTTAGAGCATTGTTTTAATAATGTGTTAAAAATATTGTTTTGGAATATATTCGTGATTACACTAAAAATATTAAATCTCATTTAAGCTTATGCTACTAAAATTACCCAAAACCAGTGATGACTTTAATACGGTGCGAACGGAACGGCCTGTAAATAGATATCTGAAGAAGATATCTTGAATACGTATTTAAAAAAATTTTATTTGAACAAGTATCTGAAGAAGTTTTAATAAACGAAAAATCATAAACAGTATGGTATTTAGCTGCAGGATTGTCATTGGCTTTATTAAAACCAAATTAAAAAAGTTGGTCATTTTTTAAAGTCTTTTGCCTTCGAATTCAACGTTTGGTCGTTTCGCCTTTCTTTGGCCAGTTTTGGAATCAATACCTTATAAATTAGTATTTTTTAAATATTTGTATGTAAATGCAAAAGTGCAAGGATTCTTGCGGTTTTGTATTCTTCAATCTTACTAAATTCACTAGTTTATTAGTTACTAAATCCACTTTAATCATGCATTAGTTCATAAATGTCTATGATATATTGGTACTTGTAATTACCTCATTAACTTATGCACTAAATGGAAGTATAGCTATGATAGTAAGAGATGCTTTAACATTGAACAATTAGAATACATTTAGCCTAATTGCAAAAAAAGCATAGCAATTTTAAAGAAGTTTTTTTATTGCTTTTAATAATCAAGCCAAAACTCATAAACATAAAAAATATTCCAATTCATAAAACAACTAAGCCTGCAACCTCTTTTCAGCGAACGTTTGGATCAAGACCCTTTCTTGTCAACATTTTAAAAACATAATTTAAAAGAGTTGTAAAATAAAGATTTCATGATCGAACCACTTTTGGTCCAAAAGTGCATGTGGAAAAAGTTGGAAAAACATTGATGTTGCTAAGCTTGCCATTGTATTTTGGCAGCATAATTTCAGCCATTTATCATTTTGGTGAGATTATACAAAGGTATGATATAGGAAGCATTTAAAGCAAATAAAACTACGGAGGACAAAACATTGTCGTTCGATTTCTAATGATGTAGCCACATCATCAAGGAATAAATTAGTTACAATGCTGAATAATTAAAATTTTGTCTTAATCATAGTTAAGTCAAGCGATGCATCTGTCCAAAAATATTTAGAAATGTATGCTCATGACCTGTTTGTCATATATTTGAGGCAATCTAGAGAAGACAGTTAATTTATATTGCTTAATTTAAAAGAATGGTGTTGTATAGCGACATAAAATTGTTTTCACATATACATGCATTTCAAAATCCGGTTTTGTGACAAAATGAAGCTTTCTTCGACAATATTTAACATCTTTATTACACGTACTTTATGGGGCAGTGATTTTTACTTGCGTCACGTTAACAATTTATAAGTGTTTTGGTGGTACACCTTTTGCCTAAAAGCAAAAAATTTGAGCAAATGAATTAATAATACAATTATATTGCAACGGAAACAGTTGCATTTGAAATTTAAAATGTTTTGATATTTTAATAGTGAATTAAAAACACCATTTGTAAACTTAATCTTAAATGTTTTTCTTCATGTGCTCATTATACGTTTGACAAATGTTTTTTGGAAAAAAATCTGTTGTACTTTTGTTTGTAAATAATTTAAAATTTGTTATGGCATGTACGTATATGAGACTGAATGAGACTGAACCCATTGTTGAGGCATCACAGGTTTGGTGAAATATTTAATTAATTATTCCGGTTTTAAATATGTACTACTTGAAAAAATTAAACCAGATAGGCTACTATAGGGGAACGATTCGGCCAAATTCGCCAATTTAGTGGAGCCAATTACTACATTTCGATGAGGCAATTGTTGGAGAGCGATAGAAAATTACGAACATTGTCGTTGGTAAAATATTCTCGCATTTCCATCAGTCATATTGATCAAGTTGCCAAATCAACAAAAAATATTGAAAATGAAGTTATTGCAAAAGCGGAATCACTCTATAGAGACCTGCAATTTAATATTTTGCCAACAGACAATGATGTGGTAGTGATATTCATGTTACTGGCTACTGCTGCAAATCTTTGGTCTCCAGAAATAAACGCGCAGAATGCAAAGACGCCACCATCGCTGGTATTAGTGAAGCAACGGATGACATTCCTGACAGTGCCAACCAATTCATCAAAGATATAGATCGCGGAGGGTTATGAAAACCCAAATCCAAGGTGTTTGATTTTGGGTGTCCCTGCTGGAAAATTTTTGCTGAACTTTTTGAGGGGGATTGCGGCATAATTTTTTAAGTTGCCAAGAAAACCAACGGGCGATTTTTAAAGAACTTGTAACTTTTGCATTTTACAAAAATGCAGTTGTATAACTTTGGTCTCTGACTCCTATGTGTGTAAAAAAGAACATAAAATTTTTGAAAAAATTGCACATGGTTTTTAATTGCATGCGCAAAAAATTGATATGAGGAATTAGCGGCACTGAAATGAATAAAAGTGTCTGCAAAAATTTGTAAAGTTGTTGGAAAAACAAAATTTAGGTGAGTTTTAATTTTTCAGTTTTTAAATTTTAAAATGATTTTGCTTGTTGTTTGTGTGTAAGAAACATTGATTACTGTTGCTTTTTGTTTTAATTTAATTGAACTTATTTTTATGTTTATGCCATCAAATGCATTTTCTATAAATTAATACAGCGTTTCTTTAACACTAGATTATTTGTTTGATCTTACGATATTTTATTGTCTAAAAAAGCGGTTGACGACTTTGACTTACAAAGCTTCACAATAACTAAGCGTACTCAAAATATTAATATTCATAACCAGATTTGCCATTTCAAGAATCACCATCATGACGACTAACATTGTAATTATTACACAAAAAATATACATAAAGTAAACTTTTCTACAATATGCTAATGCAATGACTCGCCGTAAAGAATTAAAAAACGACATCGCAAACATTTGCTTGGGCCAACTGTTAGTGTGTGCGCTAATCCGGTTTCCAGTCCAAATACTACTATTTAGAAGTCCATGGGCCAACTAATGGAACGCAATTTTTTTTTCTCGATTTAGTTTCCAGTCCAGATACTACTGTTTAGAAGTCCATGGTTTGACTTACATAGAATAGAATTAGTTTAATTAATCATCTCAAAAAGATTAAAAATAATGACAAATTATGCAAAAGAGTAAAAACTGCTTAACAACTCGCTGGTTTTCCTTTCTGTTATTCTGTTTATTTTCTGTCTATCTTTGAGTAGGTCAATCAGAGTAGTGTTTAGTTATTTTTCTTCTTTTCAACTTTGTCATATTAACAATTTAATATTTTGTTTTAAGCAGTTAGGTTCGTACAATGGTGTTCAAATTTTATCACTGCCATTCTGTACCAATTGCAGCCCAGATGATACATCTAAAAAAATTGGCTCCCAGCTTGTAAAAGATGGAATCCTAACTGTTAGCGATTGAAGAATTGTATCATCTTATGTAACTGCACGCCTGCCATATCGAACTAAAAACAGTCGAAATAAAAATTTTATTTATCGTCTCGCGTGCCATAATTTGGACATTCAGGAGCCATGTATTGCGCAAGTCTGAAATAACTATTGTATTCTATTGCATTGCCCAATTTAAGTTGTCGTGATTCGTGTATGCTTAATGCGTGGCCGCAGCGTGCTTGCTTTATGTTTGAGCTAATAGGCTACTGTATTTTATCAATCGTGCTCCACTTCTCATAATATTCATCGTGTGAAATTTTGTGTAAAGGCGTTTCTGTGTCCCACGGTCGGTGATTTGTTCATTCATTCATGCTCACTTATATAGTAACGTGGCTATATGATTGGGAGAGAGGTGACGAAATAATGCCTAACTTGATAGCGCTGTAATAAATTCAATAAAGTTTATTTGATATAAGTTTTGGTTATACTGTGTTAGAGTTAATTTTAAAAGCCAAACTTCTAATTCTTACAAAGTCACCGGGCAACTTTATTGTTACCATAGTGTTATTAGTATTAGATCTAATTTTAAATTTATTTTAAGACATTTTTAAACTAAATATTTAGAAACTTTAGCTTCCAGTTGACGTTAAAATCATTTTTTTTATCATATTTATTCTGGTTTAAAACACACTTTTAAAGCAACTTTTGGCAGGCGTACTAAATTTGAGGTAGGTAACAAGCTGTAAATTAACTGTAACAAAGAACATTTAAAAATCCATGTCCTTTCTCTGGGGTTATTGCTGTATTTAGGCTAATTTAAAGCTAAGTTTATCTATCTTGCTCCTCGTCGTCGTCGTTTAAAGGGTATTAGGGTGGGCTGAAAAAATTTTTTTTTTAATTGTAAAAAGTACCCACCTGAGGAGTTGTCTTTCTGGCCAATTATATTGGAAATGATGAAAACAAAGTGGCCACTAGAGGGCGTTCAGCCACTTAAACTTCCATGATTAAATTTAACAATTTCATGAAACTTTCAATTTTTACATTAGAAATGATACTATACAGTGAGTTAAGTAGCAGTGCACATTAATTAATGAATAATACACTTTATCAGCATCAATACAATACAAAAATAGGGCACCAGTCACTAGGCAGTCCAATAAAAACCACTATGACAGCTAAAATTTATAAATACTTCAAGTTGTTTGAATAATTGAATTACTAAAATGCAAATACATTGAAGTATTTTTTTGATGTATAGCTTTTCATAAGCTTTCTCGATTTTATCTTGTTCCTGATATGTCCATCCCTTCGATCATGACCACATACTGCACCAGCTGCCTCAGTTACTGCCTTGACATGCCTTTCGATGTTTTTACTATGACCTTCAAATTCAAGCTTCAATGGAATTTGTTCTAAAGATATGATGAAATCATTGTTGAAATGTTTCAATACCGGAGGTGGAGTTTTCCACTGTGATAATGGAGTCATCTAATAATATGATGGAGCCTTGAAATTTATGAGAGACTTCTTGGATAGTCTAACTAACTTTTCAATGGGAGGGTACTGATTTATATCAAATGAAGTCTCAGTCATCTGATTACTGGTGCCAGCAAGATCAATACGTTTTTTTCAATTGCCTCCCCTGAAACCTGCTCACCATTTTCTCGCAGTTTCCAAATAATCTCACTGCTTTTCTTTTGACTGTCTCATCTATGTCACCTAACATTGCAACAAGAATGTTCTCACCATGAGCAAAAAAGCTATTGTTATTTACAACGTTGAAGCAAATTTGTCTAATTCTCAGATCAGGATAATTATTGATTCTTATTATTATGTTGTATAAGTTTATTGATCCATGAGTAAGCTTATTATTCTTTTTTATATCAAACCAGCTGGGAAAATATACTTTTAGGACAAACTCAACAATCAAACTTAAATTTTTAATTGGATTAACTTGACTGACATAGAATCATAGTAGTCGACAGGCAAGGGTGAGCCAACGAGAATGATTTAATGGACCAATTTCAAGATGGGACAAATCTTCATCTACCTCTCCAGTTATGATTTCCCAGCACATGCGATATCCATAATACTGATGAGTTGAAAGATCATCAATGATTTCACTGGGAAAAATAGAAAAAGATAGGTAAGGAATGGATTTGAACTTGACTACCTGCCATTGGCTAACTATACCATTTAGCATAGAGCCTATGGGACCAGAAAATTTATCTGGGATTTTAGTTGATCCATCCAATGTATTGAAAGTGTGTCACAATGGTAGCTCATTTAAATGCAACATTCATATATCCCATTAAAGAGATTTTTGCAAAAACAATTCTAGGTAATGAATTGCTCCATTATTGCAACCAGTGTTCACATTAATTCCATCAGCCTTTACTAGTGAGATTTTGGCTTCTAAAGTTATTCCTTGAAGGACTTGCCAGAGACCATGTCCAATATCAATGTCTTTACCAGTTGCAGGTGTAAAGTGATTAAGATAGAAATTATTTGGTTCTCCAGTAACTACATAGTGGTCTTGCAGTACTATGGATTTGTAATACTTATGGTTTAGCTTCTCAATGGTTAAAGTGGCATCTTTACAACCATCAAATCTGATCCCATTTACTTGCTCAAACTGGAGTTTCTCTTCCTCCTTAATCTCTTTTTTAAAGTTTTGCTATTTCTGCTCTTAATTTGTTTTTATCAATTACATTTCGTCTTTGATTAGATGTTATTACGAGCGTAAATTATAATCAACCAACACAGCTGAAGCAATAGCAGCACCAATTCTATCACTCACATGAAATCTTTTACAAGTCATAGCAAGAGTTGGAAGTGGCATTTTATTTTGAGGTGCTGTGACATTCGAAGGAAAAAATTCATTACAACTGAGTGCTTCATCTTCATCAGTTGCACTTGAATCTTCTTGCAAAGCTTCATAGCTTCGTTTAGTACCACAGATATTTTTTTTTGCTTCATGCTTAACTTTAGTCTTCTCTACTTGGATAAATCGAGATAATTTAGTGTCCCTAGAAGTGGATGATACAGATTCCAATGTGCAATAACAATGTCCAATTGTCTTTTGATCTTCATAATATTGATAATCAGCCTTAGTCATTTTAAGGAGGTAATCTTTTTCCATCTCTGAATGCAGTTTTTGGTCCTTTTGAAAAACATTAAATAATTTTTTAGTTTTTTCAAGAAATCTGCTGACATCACCGTAATAGTTTTGTTCTTGTTTAGATTTGTCATATCTCTATAATCTACTAAATTCTGTCATTTCAGTCCTTAATCTTTTCCTTATCCCAGCAATTAAAATTGAATAAACATTATGCTTAATCCACCTGTTAAACAATCCTTCAGAGACAGCTGTTAAAATTTTGTCAGTTAGGTAATTTTTGTAATAAAGACACCTAGTTATAACATTTTTCACAGTTGGTAATTTTCCAAGAAAAAATTCATCAATGGGAGCAAACGTTTCATTTTCTATAACTTTATCACATTGTTTCCTAGTCTTACATCTAGGCATTTAAAAAAGAGTTAGTGCAACAAAAAAATTGCAAGCACTGAAAGAAAAAAAACATGTTATTTACAATTTCAGTCTTAGTGCTTAATATTTCTTGCTTTTTTGCCCCTGCACTTCCCCAAAATGATACATATACTGATTAGAAAGGCTATCTAAAAGATTTTACTACAAGTAATACAGCAATAAGATGGTGTTTCTATTATCTTTTACATATTTTAGGCCCAAACAATAGTTATCATTTGTGGGGAAAGGGAATATCTATTTTTGATAGTTTCAGGGGGGGCATTGGTATATATAGCTTAGTGGCTGAATGGATATTCAATGCCACAACTTTTTGTTGGTAGAAAACATGTTTTTTGGTCAAAAGACAGCTTTCCAAAGGGGTACGTTTGTGTAAAAAAATTTTCAGCCCACCCTAAAAGGGTATTAACTCCAGGTCAGATACAAACTGGACTGGGGCCCAGGGTTTATTCCTTTACTACCCCAGACTGCTGCACTGCCTGGATCAGATGCTGGCAGTGGTGTTATTAAGCCAGCATCGAGTTTCGTCATTCAAAACCGTCAGACGTCGGACTCCATGTGGTACTCGATGTATAGGGCACGCTGTTAGAACATGGTCTGCGATTTGCTCAGAGGTGCCACACTTGCAATTCGGTGAAGGAGCGAGACCCCGTTTGTGCATGGACGAATGAAATCGCCCAACACCAGTCCACAGGAGGTTGAGCTTAGCCTCTCGGGGTAAGCCCATTCCAACAGGCCTGGTACCGGTCCCGGGCACAAAAGCACGGAGCCTGGAAGCACTTTCACAGTACTCCGTTTTCCATTTATGATTTGTCCATTCAGAAGCGCGGATGTGAAATCTGGCAAGGTTGTCCAAAATATTCCGCGCAGCTGGCACGAACGGGCGTCTCAAATTTAGTCTCGCTTGTCGAGTATCTAAGGACCCACTTAAAAGACCATACAAGATATGATCAGGGTCCAGAGATCCACGATTAGCCAAGGAGAGTGTTGCTCCCATTCGGCGAAGCTCAGCTGGCTGGATGCCTGAAAGTGTAGGTAGGTGATCCGTTAGAGTGGGACGCAGGCATCCAGTAACTATGCGCAAGGCGTCGTTCAAGACACTGTTGATGAGGCGAGTGTGAGCACTGCGACACCAGACTGGCGCACAGTACTCAGTTGTTGATTAGACTAGAGACAAGGCGGCTATGCGTAGTGTTTTAGTACCAGCACGGGGCCCACGAGTCGCCTCAGCAGTGTGACGCGCGAGGATAGTATTTTGCGCAATGCCACTAAATGGTGACAAAACGTGAGCGATCTGTCCAGTTTTACCCTAAGACAAGTAGGGGTTGGACAGAATAGTAAAAGTCTATTGTTGTTGTAGATCTTTAGCTCACGTTTGGCCTCTCAATTATTTAAGTGAAAGGCTGCCGTCACCGTCTTAGTGTGACTGAGCTTCAACCTCCAAGTCTGGAGATACGCTGAAAATGTAGACATGTCTTGGCCTAAAGTCCCCTCCAAGTCCTTTCAGTTTCCAGAAGAGTGCAACAATGTTAAATCATCAGCATAAGCAAACTTTGTGGAAATCATGGAAGGAAGATCGTACGTATAGATATTAAATAGGAGGGGAGCCAAGACCGATCCCTGAGGAACGCCGTTTTTAAGACGGCGTAGCCTGCTTTGCTTGCTGTCACCGGTGGTAAGGGTGAAACTTCGATTTTGGATAAGTTCCATAATCATTCTGACCATGTGCTTATCCGGAAGTAGTCTCAGCAGCTTGCAGGTAAGACCACGGTGCCAGATAGTGTCATAAGCAGCTGCTAGATAGACAAATACGGCAACGGCCTTCTTTTAGGCCTCAAAAGAATCCTCGATGTTCTGGGTTAGCAGAATAACTTGATCTACGGTTGACTTCCCGCGTCGAAACTCATCCTGCTTTTTAGGGAGCAGTGGATCGATTAATTGCTCAACGCGGGCGTAGATAAGCCTCTCGAGGATCTTGTAGGGGACACAGAGCAGAGATATTGGTCGATAACTCTTTGGGTCCCCCATGGGCTTTGTTGGTTTTGGGATCGCGACCACAAGCGCTCTTCTCCAGATCTTGGGAATTTTGAGTCGGTGCAAACAGGAAGAGAGAAAGTCACGTAACCAGGACTTCAAAGCAGCTCCAGCATGGAGTATAAGCTCTGGGAAAATGGAATCAGGTCCCGGAGCTTTACCTGATTTTAAATGTTGGAGGGCAGCAGTAAATTCTCTCTGTGAAAAAGTGTCAGAGATATTTACTGGGTCTGGTGTTGTGGCCCTTTAAAGATGAGACACATCTTGAGAGACAAGTCGAGATGACTTGCGCTCAACAGCCTTGCATTTCTCATTTGTAACCAGCTGAGATGCAATAGCATTGGCTGAAACGGGACAGCGACGAGGAGAGTGTCGTGACCTACCAGTAAGGTTGTTCAAAATACTCTACGCTTTTGGACTAGAGCGTTAGAAGTCAATGCCCCGAACTGCCTCGGACCATCAATCCCTCCGCTTTCTGTCAAGCTTGGCAAGCAGAGCTGTAGCAGCCAAACTTGAGTCGTCTCCCTGAGGAGACTGCAGAAAGGTTTTATAGAGGAATTCACACTCTCCACCCCAACACGGAATATAGTTATTTCGATACCCGCGTGGGAAAGTCTTTTTGTCTGCTATCTTAATGGTGTTACAGAAGTCTTGGTAAGCCGCATCCACATCAAATGAATCAGGCGGCAACAAAGTCTTTGCAAATTTATTCGTCAAAGGAACGTAATGACTCCATTTGGCCTTGCGGAAGTTCCATCGTTTAACAGGCATGCTTTGGCACTGCATAGCAAACCTTGGTGGTGTGATAAGCGAAGGTCGATGTTGTGACCTGGGGAACTTTTCAAGGACACATCTATTCGGTAAGCGACTGTTTGGACCTATACTAGGGAAAGCTAGATCCGGATTGGTGCCAGTGTTCCAGTGGTCGGAATAAAAACTGGCAGCGTCCTTGGCATTATATAGGAGAGCAAGACAATTAATACTTGCCCAGCCAGCCAAGCACTCACCGTCCGGACTGTTGTCATCGTAACCCCAGTCAGCATGATGACAGTTAAAATGGCCAGCGTACAGACAGGGGTGAAGAAACACTGGGAGATCCAGGGTTCGCAATCGCATTGGTGGTGGTTTGTAGACGTTGACTATTTTATAGCCATCAACGTTCACACACAGCCACTCAATCTTCGATGTCAGTGGAGATTGGTCCAAAAGCGTGTATCTCAGTCGCTCGTGGACAAACGTGGCAAGACCATGCTTCCTGCTTAAAGAAGACCCAGCTAGTTGATAGTTTGGAAGTGCCAACTTCTCTGCATCAGTGCAGTGAGTCTCCTGCAGTAGGATGACGAGTGCCTCAGACTGCATAGCGAGGTGATGAAGAACGTTCATCTTGCTTGCAGTGAGGCCTTGGATGTTCAGCTGAGGAATAGTGGGTCTTCGGAATTTGTTGGCAATGTGCTCTGAAAAGGGCAGTCTTATACAGGCATTGCCCCGTCCTGAAAAGGACGTTTGCCAATTAGCAGACCCACACTGAACATCGGAATGGGTGGATACCCTTCCGTTTTGGCAGGTTTAGTTTCGGTCTGTCATCTTTAACACCAATGAACAGACTTACTCGCGGCCCAGGCTGAGAGAAAGCACCTGGCATTTGGACCTCTATCTTGTTGCTGTTGTACTAGATCTATTTTTTCTGTAATATTTCTTTCGTTCTTCTGCTAAAGATTGTCTTCTAACTAAAAAAACTAGTTTTAAAAAACATTTACGTAATCAAGCTACTTGATATTTCTAAAATCGGATTAATTTGGAGTGAATGTTTTAACAGCCTAGGTTGTGGGTAAAAACATTCAAAGCACTACCAGACTTGCTTGTTGCCGAAATAAAAAAAATTAAATAAAATTTTTTCGTAATGGGATTAGCTTGTAACAGATAGCACTGATCACAATAAAAGTTTTCATTGGAATAAATGTAAAAATTTTGCGAAGCTAAAGATTAAAGAAGTTTGATTCCAAGTTTTCTACCACTTTAGATGAAGAACAAACGATGACGACGACCACTTCAAATTGCGGCAGGCTAGTTAATTGAGTGTTGTTTTCAAACAAATTGCAAAACTTCATCACAATAACATTAAGTAACAAAAATATATAAAAAAATATCCGTCTCGAGACCAATTCAAAAAACACGAGACTGGAACCATATGACCTCGAGACCGAGACCGAGAATATTAACACAAGGCCGAGACCGATACCGATTCCGAGATTATTGACACAAGGCCGAGACCGAGACCGAGAATATTAACACAAGGCTGAGACCGAGACCGAGACCGAGACCGAAAATATTAACACAAGGCCGAGACCGACCCCATCAACACTTCAAATTGCGGCAAAGCTAGTTAATTGAGTGTTGTGTAACACAAGACCAAGACCGAGACGAGACGGAGGCTGCAAAAAATCGGTCTCGAGAGGCTTCATTACTGCTTAAAGTTAACAAGTGAGTTTTGCATATTTTTGCTTCTCTGAGCCAGTGATCTACAACCGGTGTGCGACAAAACAACACTAATCTTTACATATTTAAAAAAGAAAAAATTTGAATTTGACCTTTACAACTGCTAGACCAAGACTGTTCAACCTTTTTCGACGGAAAGAAACTTTTTCTGAACTTTTTTAATGAATGAAGATTTCTTAAATTTCTTATTGTCGTGACTTATTTTCCAATCTTTGCTTTTTGACAGTTCACATAAAAAAAGTGTTTGAAATTTAGCAAAGACAAAAAATTTTACTTTGGTCGAAGTGTGTTGGAAAATTATGAAAGGTTTGTAAGTGTACCCTGAATATGAAAAAATTACTGAGCACTGATCTGGGAAAAAAATGTTTTTTTTATCCAAAACCGTTTGCCCTTTGCTGGTTTTACTTAATTCTCACAAAAAAATAAAATTAAGATAAAACTGCTGTAAAGTACAAATGCTATTTTGTTGTTTTTTGTGATATTTCTGTGCAAAATTTTGTTTTGCATTCAATGAAAAATCTTATTTCGTTTTATCAAATTGTTGATACTTTGATAAAATTTTCAAATAGTTTATCTCATCTCTTCTCTATCTTTATCCTCCTGACTTGATCGAAACCAATGAAGGAAAACAACGGAGGTGCTATGCATAAGGCAACTATCAAGCAATTACCCCGACCTGCATCCGTAGATTAAAAGATATTGCTGTCCGGTTGAAAATTTTTAATTGGATTTTTAGCTTTATAGAAATACGAGAAATTTAGAACTGTTTGTTCAGAACGCCAAGTGCGGTAAAGTGTCTGTTTCAAGGTTGCAACAGAATGGCGTGAGTAGGTTTTAAACTAAAGCCATGTCGATCACAATCACGACGCTTTTCATGACTCGACCACGCTTCCAACAAAAGTTCATTCCAAGTATTTTACTTTCAGGTATTTTGTCCATCTTGAATCAAAAGTTCTTTTGAAAATGTAAATTGAAAATTTTTTGTTTTGGGATCTTGTTCATAAAAAGTTTTTTTAAAGAGGCCTAAACCAACGCTTTTGATACTAGTAAGTTTATTTATTTATTTAATTTTTTAGAACAATAAAAAACTTTTGATTTTCAAACTTCAATATAATTTTCATAAACAAGAATTTGCTAATTTATGAACAAAAACAAAATAATTCAGTTTTACTTAATTTTTATCCAGTGTGATACAAATACCTTTTAGAAATTTTTTTAAAGAAACCATGGAAGAAAAAAATATGACACAAAACAAGGGAACAAAGTATGACGAGGTTAGAATTTGAACAGAAACAGTGTGGATCATTAAAAGTACATTATAATTAGTGGTGTATTGGTAAAGAAAAAAGTAAATGGACGGTTGGCCTCAACACTCGTCATTTATAGTAAAAATGTGCCTTCACTGAAGTGTTTCGAAAAAAAGTGAGTTGACGGCGATTTCCCACGATCCCCTCCAAACACCCCTGATTATAATATGAGTTCCGTTCCATTTTGTCACACTGCCAACTAGATTGATGCAAATCACTTGGGGTTATTATAGATGTTCACAAATACACTAACTACAAACTATATACAGTTTATGAATACAATATATAAAATATAAAGTTATTAATTTTTTAACTAACTTCTTTCTGTTTATGAGCTATAACAATTTATCATAGGGAACATAAAAAAGCACTCTATCTCATTGAAAATATTGAAACTTATTATAGATTTTATTTGTCTCACCCTATACAAATTGGGATTTTTAGTGGGCTCTACCGACTTGGAGTGTAAATTTTCACAAACCATGAACCCTTGTATCTCTAAACAATTTAAACAAGAAATAAGTTTTTTTAAATAAATTACAGCTTTTTTTATGTTAAAAAGATATAAAAACCTATAATTTTGGTCTTTTTATCAGATTTATTTTTTGAAATTTTAGTTTTAATCTATTGATTATTTACACTTAAAATGCAGCAATTTCGCTTTGTTTGTTTTGTCAGTCAGTTATTTACGCTTTATGCATTTTTTATATTTTTAATTTTTGGTTGTAGTTATCCTCGCAAAGCGTGATAAAAAGTAAATTTTTGTTTAATTAGTTAAAAGCTAGTTTTCAAAAATATAAAAAATTTAAGGTATCGGTCACAAACACATTGCGATACAAACGCTGAATAAAATTCGACCCGACTTTTAAAAGTCAAAGACGCTTTAATAAATTTTAGAAAAAAGTTACGACAGCTGAAAATTTTTTTCACCATTAAATCAAACTAGGTCGATCACAATCACGGCGCTCTTAACGACTCGACCACGCTAGTAGTAGGTAATGATCCATTTGTGTTGCGTCCGGTGGCGCAGGAGCAGGAGCCAGGAGCGTGCAGGAGCGATGACGTCATCCCGGTTACGGTTTCGAACCCTAGACTCCACAAGTCAGCAAAAACCCTAGTCGAAATTCAATTTAATTTCAAAAGATTGGTTTTAGTCTTAGTGTTATGCAGCTTTAAAATTTATTGAAAACGGTTTTATAAAGTCTTGATTTTTGTATATTTTACTTTCTAGTGTTTACAACAGTAGACCACTCATTTTTACTTTCTAGTGTTTATAACAGTAGACCATTCATTTACTATACGTTTCAAATCAATTTAGTTTCAAGTTAATATTAATAATAAGATTAATAAGTTCTAAAAGAAAAAATAAAATTAATAAGTTCTAAAAGAAAAAAATAAAATTAATAAATTCTATTGAAAATGATTTTAAGTTCTAGATAGTTACGATGTATTTCCTGAAGCCGCGTCGTTTCCTGTTCTGAATCGTATTGATTTGACCTTAAGTAAACTCTAACTACGTCCAAAGAGTGATTTAATATTTTTTTTTTTTTTCTAACTTTAATCTCAAGGCAATACTTGTGCACGTTTAAACGTTAATTTTTGTTAGACCTTCACTTAATTTTTTCTTGATAACCTTAATTTTTGTCATACCTAAACTCAATTTTTTTTCTTAACAACCTTGATTTTTGTAACACCTTTGTTAAATTTTTTTCTTGAAAACCTTAATTTTTGTCATAACTACAGTGATTCACCGAAGTGTTGACAAATACTTTATGTGATTCACCAAAGTGTTGACAAATACTTTATTCCATTATTAACTTCGCATTACCTCTTCAGATTGTTATTATATATTCTAGAGTAAGTTTTCAATATCAATAAGAATATTTAATCTAGAAAAGTAAGATGGCAAAGACAGTAAATGACATCGTTGAAGGGTATTGCAAGAAAGGACTTTCACCTGCGAAAATTTTCCGGTTGATGAAGCGATTTGTGAGTCGTGGAGGTGTTTACAAGGCTGTGAAGAGGTTTAGGGAGACTGGAAGTTGTGCTCCAAGAATCAGAAGTACTCCTGAAAAACCCATCAGGACAAAGGAACTGATTAAGAAGGTCAGGGAGAGGTTGAGGCGGAACTCTTCAAGGAGCGCAAGAAAACTGGCTAAGGACACCTCTGTAAGCGTGAGCACCATGCAAAGGCTTCTCAAGGATGATCTCCACGTCTACCCGTACAAATTTACCAAGAGGCAGCTCCTGTCAAACGCCACTAAGAAGAAAAGGCTTGATAGAGCTAAGGTTTTGATCAAGAGACTTGTTGTTGGCACGCGGCCTCAAGTGCTTTGGACAGATGAGAAGCTTTTCACTGTCCAAGCTATCCACAACCACCAAAATGACAGGATTTGGATTCCAAACAAGGACATGGTGCCAGTTGAACGTTGCAGTTCATTTAGGAGGCAGAAACTTTCTTCTGTGATGGTTTGGGCAGGAGTCACTTCAACAGGCCTGAAAACACCTCTAATCTTTATCGACGAAGGCGTGAAAATTAACCAAACTATCTATCGTCGGATGTTGGAAGAAAAAGTCATTCCCTGGGTTCAAGAAACAGTGGGAGAGGAAGGAATTACGCTTAAACAAGATGGGGCAACCTCCCACACAGCCAAAACAGTCCAGCATTGGTGCAAGACCAATTTTAAAGGGTTTTGGGAGAAGGAAGTATGGCCCCCTTCTTCACCCGATTTGAACCCAATGGACTTTGGGATTTGGTCCATTCTGGAGCAAAAAGCCTGCTCAACATCCCATCCAAATATCGAAACCCTTAAACGAAAACTGAAGGCGTCATGGGAAGAAATTGACCCAGAAGTGGTGCGTGCCACGTGCGCCCAAGTACTTCCACGTCTTAGGCGCCTTGTGAAAAACAAAGGGGGCTACATTGAATAATTTGAATTTTATGTGAAAGCCCATTAAATTTCCATTCTATCTATTAAAAACTTGTTTCTTTTGCCCTTATAGTAAGTTGGATAATTCAGTTTTAATTTGTCAACACTTCGGTGAATCACCCTGTACCTTCAATTTTTTCTTAACAACCTCTATTTTTGCCATAACTTTGTTTAATTTTTTCTTGAAAAACTTAATTTTTATAACTATCTTCAATTTTTTTCTCGGCGATCTTGATTTTCTTATATCTAGGTTTAATTTTTTTTCTTGATAACCTTGATTTTTGTTACACCCTTGTTGAATTTTTTCTTAACAACCTCGATTTTTGTCACACTTATCTTTAATTTTTCTTAACAATCTTGACCTTTGTTTAAATTTTTTTCTTATCAACCTTGGTTTTTACCATCATAGTCGTACCTTTGTTTAATTTTTCTCGGTAACCTTGATTTTTGTCACACCTAAACTCAATTTTTTTCTAAAGAACCTTAATTTTTGTCATACATTTGTTTAATTTTTCTTGAAAACCTTAATTTTTGTCATAACTACCTTCAATTTTTTCTTAACAATCTAGATTTTTGTCATAACTTTGTTTAATTTTTTCTTGAAAACCTTAATTTTTTATAACTATCTTCAATTTTTTCTCGGCGATCTTGATTTTCTTATATCTAGGTTTAATTTTTTTTTCTTGATAACTTTAATTTTTGTCATACCTTTGTTGAATTTTTTCTTGACAACCTCGATTTTTGTCACACTTATCTTTAATTTTTCTTAACAATCTTGATTTTTGTCATACCTTTGTTTAAATTTTTTTTCTTATCAACCTTGGTTTTTGTCATACCTTTGTTTAATTTTTCTCGGTAACCTTGATTTTTGTCATACCTAAACTCAATTTTTTTCTAAAGAACCTTAATTTTTGTCATATCTTTGTTTAATTTTTTTTAAAAACCTTAATTTTTGTCATAACTTTGTTTAATTTTTCTTGAAAACCTTAATTTTTGTCATGACTACCTTCAATTTTTTCTCGGCGATCTTGATTTTCTTATATCTAGGTTTAATTTTTTCTTGGTAACCTTGATTTTGCTATATTTATATTCAATTTCTCAGTTTTTCTTTTAGAAAGTTTGATTTTTGTCATGCCTTTGTTCAATTTAAAAACTTTTTTTCTCTAAGCAACCTTAATTTTTGTCATAACTCCCTTCAATTTTTTTTCTTAACAACCTCGATTTTTGTCATAACTTTGTTTAAGTTTTTCTTGAAAACCTTAATTTTTATAACTATCTTCAATTTTTTTTTTCTGGGTGATCTTGATTTTCTTATATCTGGGTTTAATTCTTTCTTGGTAACCTTGATTTTTGTCATAACTTTGTTTAGTTATTTCTTGACATCCTCGATTTTTGTCACATCTATCTTTAATTTTTCTTAACAGTCTTGATTTTTGTCATGCCTTTGTTTAATTTTTCTTAAAAACCTTAATTTTTGTCGTAACTATCTTCAATTTTTTCTTAACAACCTCGATTTTTGTTACGCCTTTGTTTCATTTTTCTTGAAAACTTTAATTGCAGGAAATGGAGTGCTTAAAAACAGGAAACTGGTTAAAAACAATAGAAAATTCTTGTTGGTTAAAAGTAATAGAAAAGGGCAATTCAGAACACATCAGGTTTGTTGCGCAATACCTAGTTTTTCCATGGGGAATTCCCTAACCTTTTACCCGCATTGTTTGTATAAGTTTCTTTGTACATTACAAAACCCTGATGCAATCCACAACGGAAGGTATATAAAGCAGAATTTTTTGTATTTTTATCATTCTAAAAAATATGGATCAAGATTGTGTTGATGCTGCAGTGACGTCTGATGAAGCTATCAAAAGAGAGTTGGAAGCTCAAGTGTTTCGTTGTTTGTCTCCGCAAAATTCGCTCATGTGTGATGAAGAGGATCGCATGAGAACTTTTCCTGCCTTTTGGTGTGATCAGGAGCGCCCAACACCATGTGAAATGGTGGATGCAGGTTTTTATTATTAAGGTTCTGGCGACCGTGTTCTTTGTTTTTATTGTGGAGGAGGTTTGTTTTACTGGAAACCGCATGACAATCCTTGGTACGAACATGCAAAGTGGTTCCCTATGTGTGAATTTGTTTTGAAAAAACAAGGAGTAAACTATGTGGAGAAAGTATATCAGAAATATTCGAATTTGCATCAACCAGGCATAAAAAATCCAACTCGATCCATTGCAGCGAACCGCTTACGTAGTATGTTGTTTGATCAAATGTAAAACAATACGGCAGCAAAGCAAAGGAATCAAACATTAGAGGATCTTATGCTGTTTGATCCTCATGTAAAATATGCAAAAAGTATTGGGGTGGAGGACACCAAGATCCGTTATGCGCTATTAAATCAAATGGAAAAAATCAATGCAATTTCTCCAATCGTCAAGAATTGCTAAATGCTATTTTAGATTTAAAAAAAGACGACAAATGTTTAAAATGTAAAAACGCTGAAAAAAATGCAGTATGCATGCCCTGTGGACACATGATGCTTTGTTGGGCATGCGTTCAAGACAGCCTTTCTTGTTGGTTGTGTTCCCAATGTATCTCTGAAAAAATTCGCGTCTTTCGGTGTTGATTGCGCAAGATTAGTGTGACGTAAGACTATTTCAAAACGTTGCGCAATATCCGGTTTAGTGGTTATAAAAGGAGACCCGTTTGCGAAACCTCACATTATGGAAACGTATACGAGTCAAGCAGACGATCTATATCAAGAAGCAAACGAAATCGAGTACCCCGACTACATTCCTCCTTATACAAGTTGTTACAAAAGTTTGTTGGAGTTTGAAGAGATTATCACCCGAGCAAGAGAAATGGAAAGTGCAGCAAGAGACATTCGAAAAAAGTTTCAAGAAATTGCCACATCCGGACTGCCGATACCCTCTTCATCGCTATTGAGAAAAGCAATTATTAGTGTCAAAAGAGGAAAAGTCATGTTTTCGATGGATCAACTTATTCAAGTCGTTGATGTGATAACGGGGAATCTTTCTTACATTCTTTTTCGTCCCAAATCCGAAACAAAAAAGTATGTAGTTTTATTATTCTGGTCTACCAACATGGACGATGCTGCGTGTGAAGTGCAAAAAAACATGGAAATTATTAAGCGAGAAGTAGCAGTGGATCAGTTCCAATTGCGTTGTGTGGTGGAAAACGTACCAACTGCAAAACGTCAATTCCTCTATCTTCTCAACAACTACATCTTTTTAAAAGTGCAAAAAGACGATATCTGCCACCTGCCACCAGACAACCACGAACAACTGGAAACCTTTGTCAAACTCTTGACTAACCCTGAACCGATGAAAAAGCGAAAAGTAAATATTATTGCAAGCACGCCTTGATGTGTATTATTTTATTAATAAACGATATGTGTACAATCAATGTTCTGATACATTATGAATAAAGCGAGAAATAGAGCGATCGTTTTCAGTTAGGCTTGACATAAAATCAGATACAACAGCATGCAAAGTTACACCACGACAACAAAATAAAATAAAATAGACACAATAATGACCACAAAAACTGGAAAAGTACGCCTGTAAGGTTTTGCGATTATAAATCCATCCCGATAAGGAGTAGGCATCCATGTAAGAGTCGAGACCAATCAATGTACGGGGTAGTCTATAACTATCAAAATATTCTCCTCGACCCCGTTTGACAAAATAAACCGCAACCCAATGTTCTCCAGGTTCACTACTCGGGCCCGAGTTGATGACGTAAGCAGACGGAAAAGTAGGTTTTTCCAACTGATCCAAAGCACAGACTTTTTTAAAGATGGTTTTGCTTTTCAAACACTTCTTGAGCAAGCGTTTGATTTGCAATGTGTTCATTCATTTAGACATAAGAACTATCTATGATAGGACTTGATAGAATAAATCTTATTATATTTTCAAAAAACAACTGACTTTTCTTGGAATCGATCTTACTTATGTTGGCCTTATTTTGATTTCAAATTTTATGTTAATTTTAGAAAATTTAGTTGACAAAATGTATGTTTTGAAACCACAGTGTTTTGAAATCAAATTTTTTGGGTCAAGCTTGTAATAAAATTTCTTTTTACATACGGTTGTTAAAACTATAAAAATCAAGGTGCATTATAAAAATTTTCGTTTACTCTATTTTTACATTGGAAATTAAGGTAACCAGATTTTCAAACTCCGATCATGCATATGTCAGGAAACGCAATACGCTATGAGCAGGATACGACCCAAGCTTTTGTATAAGAGAGAGAACTTGACACACGTTGTCACGGTTACAGAGATTACAGGTAGCTTTCTTCTTATTAAAAGTTTATAAAAATGACAAAAAGATTAAACATAGTTAGAACTGAATTCATTTTTAAAACAATAAAAATTTTGACACTAGAAAGCGAATTCATACTACATAAAAATAATAATAAATATGTTTGAATTCGGTTTACTAAATAATAAAAAAAAAATACGACTTTTTTATTATGAAACATCTGTTTATTGAACACAAATAACCTGTCAATAAAAATTTTTGTTTAAAACTTTTAACAATTACTTTGACTGTGAATAAAAATCAAGGTTGCCAAGAAGAAAACTTCAACAAGGGAGTAACAAAAAATCAAGCTTGTCTAGAAAAAAGTTAAACATAGGTATAACAAAAATCAAGATTGTTTAAAAAAAAATTGAGATTAGGTATAACAAAAATCAAAAAGTTTTAAAATTGAATAAAGGTACCTAAAAATCAAGCTTTCTTAGGGAAAAATTGAATGTAGGCATCTAAATATCAAGGTTATCGAGAAAAAATTAAGCATACATATAACAAAAAACCAAGGTTGTTTAGAAAAAAATTGAAGGTAGGTGCAACAAAATCAAGATTGTAAAGAAAAAAATTAAACAAAGGTATGACAAAAATCGAGGTTGCCAAGAAAACTTAAGCAAAGGTATAAGGAAAATTGAGAATGTCAAGAAAAAATTGTAATTAGGTATAACAAAAATCAAGGTTGGCTAAGAAAAACTTTTGAAAAATTGAGCATAAGTATAACAAAAGTCAAAATTGTTTAAAGAAAAAAGTTTTAAAAATTGAACAAAGGTATAACAAAATTGGAATTTGTCTAGAAAAAATTGAAGATAGGTGTAACAAAAATCAAGGTTGTCTAAGAAAAATTTTTTGAAAAATTGAACAAAAGTACAAAATCAAGATTGCCTAGAAAAAATTAAAGACAGTTATAGAAAATCAAGATTGATTAGAAAAGAATAAACAAAGGTATGAAAAAAATTGAGGTTGTTAAGAAAAAATTAAAGATAGTTATGACAAATATCAAAGTTTTCAAGAAAAAATCAAACAAAGGTACGACAAAAATTGAGGTTGTTTAAAAAAAAAAAAAAATTGAGTTTAGGTATGATGAAAATCAGGGTTACCGAGAAAAATTAAACAAAGGTATGACAAAAACCAAAGTTGATTAGAAAAAATAAAAAGATTGTAAGAAAAGTTAAGGATAAGTGTGACGAAAATCGAGGTTGTCAAGAAATAATTAAACAAAGTTATGATAAAAATCAAGGTTATCAAGAAAAATTAAACATAGTTATAAGAAAATCATGATCCCCGAGAAAAAATTGAAGATAGATATAAAAATTAAGGTTTTTAAGAAAAAATTAAACAAAGTTATAACAAAAATCGAGGTTGTAAAGAAAAATTGAAGAAAGTTATGACAAAAATCAAGGTTGTCGGGAAAAACTTAAACAAAGGCATGACAAAAATCGAGATTGTTAAGAAAAATTAAACAAAAGTATGATAAAAACAAAGGTTAATAAAAAAAAACTTAAACAAAGGTATGACAAAAATCAAGATTGTTAAGAGAAATTAAAGATAGATGTGACAAAAATCGAGGTTGTCAAGAAATAACTAAACAAAGGTATGAAAGAAATCAAAATCGCCGAGAAAAAATTGAAGATCGTTATAAAAATTAATGTTTTCAAGAAAAAAATTAAACAAAGATATGACAAAAAATCGAGGTTGTTAAGAAAAAATTGAAGATAATTATGAGAAAAAATTAAAGTTTTCAAGAAAAATGAAACAAAGGCGTAACAAAAATCGAGGTTGTTAAGAAAAAATTGAAGATAGTTACGACAAAAATTAAGGTTTTTAAGAAAAATTAAACAAAGGCATGACAAAAATCAAGACTGTTAAGAAAAATTAAAGATAGATGTGACAAAAATCGAGGATGTCAAGAAAGAACTAAACAAAGTTATGACAAAAATTAAGGTTACCAAGAAAGAATTAAACCCAGATATAAGAAAATCAAGATCACCCAGAAAAAAAAAATTGAAGATAGTTATAAAAATTAAGGTTTTCAAGAAAAATTAAACAAATGTATGACAAAAATTAAGGTTCTTTAGAAAAAAATTGAGTTTAGGTGTGACAAAAATCAAGGTTACCGAGAAAAATTAAACAAAGGTATGATGGTAAAAACCAAGGTTGATAAGAAAAAAAAATTTAAACAAAGGTCAAGATTGTTAAGAAAAATTAAAGATAAGTGTGACAAAAATCGAGGTTGTTAAGAAAAAATTCAACAAGGGTGTAACAAAAATCAAGGTTATCAAGAAAAAAAATTAAACCTAGATATAAGAAAATCAAGATCGCCGAGAAAAAAATTGAAGATAGTTATAAAAATTAAGTTTTTCAAGAAAAAATTAAACAAAGTTATGGCAAAAATAGAGGTTGTTAAGAAAAAATTGAAGGTAGTTATGACAAAAATTAAGGTTTTCAAGAAAAAAATTTAACAAAGGTGTTACAAAAATCAAGGTTGTTAAGAAAAAAAATTGAGTTTAGGTATGACAAAAATTAAGGTTATCAAGAAAAAATTAAGTGAAGGTCTAACAAAAATTAACGTTTAAACGTGCACAAGTATTGCCTTGAGATTAAAGTTAGAAAAAAAAAAAAATATTAAATCACTCTTTGGACGTAGTTAGAGTTTACTTAAGGTCAAATCAATACGATTCAGAACAGGAAACGACGCGGCTTCAGGAAATACATCGTAACTATCTAGAACTTAAAATCATTTTCAATAGAATTTATTAATTTTATTTTTTTCTTTTAGAACTTATTAATTTTATTTTTTCTTTTAGAACTTATTAATCTTATTATTAATATTAACTTGAAACTAAATTGATTTGAAACGTATAGTAAATGAATGGTCTACTGTTATAAACACTAGAAAGTAAAAATGAGTGGTCTACTGTTGTAAACACTAGAAAGTAAAATATACAAAAATCAAGACTTTATAAAACCGTTTTCAATAAATTTTAAAGCTGCATAACACTAAGACTAAAACCAATCTTTTGAAATTAAATTGAATTTCGACTAGGGTTTTTGCTGACTTGTGGAGTCTAGGGTTCGAAACCGTAACCGGGATGACGTCATCGCTCCTGCACGCTCCTGGCTCCTGCTCCTGCGCCACCGGACGCAACACAAATGGATCATTACCTACTACTCACGCTCCGAATGCAGCAAATCATTTCAAGTAAAAAAACTATAATTTACATATTATTTTATTGTTTTAATTTGTTTTCATTTGCACAGTTTGTAGATTTGAAAAAAACTTGCCGATTTAATTTAATCAAAAGTCGAATTTAAATAATTTTTTTTGTTTTAGGTCGAAGTCAGGTTTGATAAAAAGTTTTCATGATTAGTGCACAAAATAATTTGGATGCTATTAAATAGTTTAAAACGAATTTCACCTGCATTCCCATTGTAACCTTGCACATTTAGAATATAGTTTGATTGAGAGTTTCCAACGGAAAATTTTCTAAATCAAATACATTAAAAAGAAATCCTTCAGCAGATTATTTTTAAGTTTTGATAATTAATGTAATAATCACAAAAAGTAAAGATATTTTTGAATCACAATTATTTAATTCGCTATGCAATAATCAAAATGTTTATTTAATTCCGTTTATATATAGCAAGGCTGCCCAACCCTCGGCCCGCGAGCCGTATATAGCCCGAGAAGTCTTTTGGTGCGGCTCGCCAAAAAATTTTTAATAAGATGCTCAAACATCTTGAACTATTATCGCAGTGTCTCTGCACCAACTCAATGATGCGCAGATAACTTGAAATACTTGAAAAATTGAAAATTTTTTCTCAGTAAGAGGTTTTTCGCTCAGATTAGAAAAACAACAAATGGCTTTTTTTGTCTTTAACAAAATTTTGGGATGAAATTCTATTTATCATAGAAGTTACTTCAAAATAATCGTTAAAATTAATGTGCGCAAAAAAGACTAAAAAATTAGCACTTTGACTTTAACGTAAACTGTTTGAATTAACTTTCAGAGCAGCTTGAATTTGCATCACTTTTGATTACTGCACCAATTGCGGCCCAAGGTAAATTTCAGACAAATATTTTTCCCACGTCGAGTGAAAGATTGGGCAATCATGATGTACAGCGTAGGCAAAAAACCTTTAAATTGACAAAAGATTTTTGACGAAAAAATTGCAAATTAGCATTGTACTGGCTTATTACGTAAGTGTAAGCGTTTTGGTAACGCAACAGTTTTGGCTAGAAAAGTAAATCAAATACACGTGAGAATTTTACCGCCCCAGTAATCTACATTTATGTACGTAATTAAAAGGAAAATAAGCTTTAAGTCAGCTTTTTAGAAATTAAAAGAGTATTGTTTTGTTCACAAATTACTTCATATTAAACCAAAATATTTTATAAGTATCTTTTAAGGTCAGTTTAGACTGAAAGCGGAGACAAAAAAGTGAAGCGAGTGGTTCGTCGTCGTTTAGAAAGTATTCACACCAGGTCAGATACAAACAGGTCTGGGGCCCAGGGTTTATCTTTTTACTACCCCAGGCTGCTGTACTGCCTGGATCAGATGCTGGCAGTAGTGTTGTTAAGCCAGTATCGGGTTTCGTCATTCAAAACCATCAGATCTCGCGCTCCATGTGGTGTCCGATGTATAGGGCACGCTGTTAGAATGTTGCCCTGTGGTTTGTTCAGAGGCGCCACACTCGCAATTCGGTGAAGGAGTGAGACCCCATTTGTGCATGAAGAATGGAATCGCCCAACACCAGTCAGCAGGCGGTTGAGCTTAGCCCAAGCTGCTCGGGATAAGCCCAATCACATTATTTTAAATTAGTAAACATGGACAATGTGATATTAAACCAAAATATTCACTTTAAATGCAGTTTTAGTTTTGATTTGTGCGACGGCTTACAGTAAAACAAATGATGATCGGTCATACGGGCAAGCTAAGATTTGATAAATAAAATACTTCAAACATTTTGTTTATATTGTTATCACATTATTTTAAATTAGTAAACATGGACAACGTGATTTTAAACCAAAATATTCACTTTAAATGCAGTTTTAGTTTTGATTTAAAAAAGGTTTTGACTTTATACAATCAGATGTACTGTATAATAGTTTTTTTAAGTTTTTAGGTTGTTACTTCAGAAAACATAATTTTTTTTTATTTCAAAGAGTATGGTTCTCGTTTTTCCGCAGCACACGAGTTGCAGAGCACTGCTCTAGATCTTGACTGTGGTTTATTTATCGGTTATCAAATGCCTGCTATAAACACGAAGGTCTAAACGCTTGTTTGCGCCTGCTGCGCAAAAACGTGAACAAATTTGCTGAATTAAGCTTCCGTTCTGCCCATCACATGAATCATACATCGAACACAGAATGCTATGAGAGTAGCCAACATTTGGCCTCGTGCCTTTATTACCAGCGCCTTGCCATACCCCTTCGAAACAGCGTGCCCAGAACAGTTTGCGTTATGCATAAACGCTTTCTGACGGGTTAAAGACAACTGGACGCAGCTTAACTAACCAGTCGGCTGCGTCTAGTCGGGTTGCGCCCAGTCGGTTGGGGCCAGTTGGCTCATTCCACCTGCGGACTGTAGTAACGCATTTCAATTTGTGCATAGATAAATGGGGTCTCGTTCCTTTCTCTCATTGCAAATGCGGCGCCAATAGCAATTTGCAATAAAAAAATTAAGCACAAGACCCAATTTTATTTAAATGCTTTACTTGAAGTAGATACTTTTACATGCTACAACAATATTGCCTTGTTATACGTAATGTCAAAAAAAGGGCCTTTACAGCTTAACATCTCTTTCCCCAAGTTATCTTGGAGAGGCTTTGTGGTGATCAATATTTTGTAAAGGTAATGAATCTATAACCTTCCACAGTGCAAAACAAAAAAACACACTTTTCAATTAAATATATTGGAGCCAAAATGTGTTATTTTATCCCGTATTTCATGCGACACTTTTCATATTGCAAATTAAAAAAATTTATCTACCTTTGTAACTCAGATTTGCTTATTTTCTACTTTTGCTTTTAGGTTTTTACTTATTAATTACTTTTTTGCCTCATCGCAAGTTGTTTTTGAAACGGTTAGTTTATTTTAATTTTTTGTTATTTTGAATGACACAATAAAAGTAACTGCTTGACTAAGACATCTTATGGTTATTTCCCAGTCACGTTTTCCTACATTTATTTTCAATTATATGCTATGCAAATATTTGCAAACGTTTAATGACAAACGAGCAAATGTAAATCTTGAATTTTCACAAATGTTAAAATATTGCTGTTCAAGAAATTTTTTATTGAGCACTCTAGTTTTTATAAGCCGTAATTTATAGTTGCCGTAATAGTTTCAAATAGGGAAAGTGTTGCAAAATGTTTTTTCTAATAGAACAATAAAATATGAAAAAAAACGAACGTATACTGTCTTGATCTGTTTCCATCAAAGCAACACTTCCAACCTCTTGCCAGCCCTAATTCAACTACACGTTGAAAGAAGGCCTTTGACTGGCTTACAGTTTGATGTTCAACGAAAAATTAAATTGATCTTGGGCGAAAGTCATATCCGTGCGAGTGACTGTAGTGTTGTAACATTTACACCTCGAAATTGCGCTTCAAAGTCTAATTTTAGGAAACGTTGTTATTTCTGCAATGACAATAAAAATTGGACAAGGCCAGAAAATGCAAAAAAAAACATGAACAAATCACGATATCAGTGTCAAACATGTGACTCTTCCACGTGTTTGCGGTACTGCTTACAAATTTGCGCTTCATACTTTGATCGATGTCGAGATATGTTCCACGACTAACAGTAACAATTATATAGAGCAATATTATTTTTCTCAAGTGCTTTTTGGTGATAAAAATTATAAACAAAATCCGATCATCATCTGTTTTACAGTAAGCCGTCGCACAAATCAAAACTAAAACTACATTTAATGTTTCAGCGCCAGACGGACCCGCCAGATTGTCCAGGCGCAGTCGCCTTATCAAACTGCCGCTTCGCTACCACAACTTATTTTAAACGATTCGTTGTTAAACCTCTCTTTCTCTCTCTGTCCCTCCTCTCTCTCCCTCTCTCTTTCTTAACTTTCTTACTTAAATTTCGTTCTCGCTTAAGCTAATCCGGTCATTTCATTTTTTTTTCTGCGTTAGCATTTAAAAACAGTTTAGTGACGTAATAATACATTGTGTTCTGACGCATTCGTTATAAAACGTGGTCGTTTAGCTTAGCTAGCTTTAGGATTAGGTCAGCGTTTTTGCTCGTTTATATGTTAATTCTGTTAGAAGAGGGTTAGGGTTTTTGTAATAATTAATTTGTTTGCAATAACTATGTTTAACAATTAATTAATTTTTATTCTTTTATTTGTTTCATTCTATTTGAATAAGATTGCTGAATTCTATTTGAATAAGAATAAGTTGAATAAGTTCGATAATTTTGATTGAATTCTATTTGAATAAAATTGGGATAGTTTAAGTAGCATAAATGATGTCTTTATTTGTTTCTATTTGAGGAAGTTTAACACCGCGCCAAGGGTTTCTGTGCCACACAGAAATATTTAACAACGAATTTGCTATTGATTAAGCTTTTGTAAGCTGTTTGATTTGCTGGTTATTAAAGACTAACTGATTTTTGATATAAGCTGATAACATGTCTTCTGCTTATGCAAGTGTACACTCTGTTGTTGAACCTGAAACTGAAGCTTTAAATAGTGTTGATGATGACCTATTGTTAATTGAAAGGTCAAAAGTTCGATCTGCCGTGTCAAAATTAACTAAGGCAGAACTTCAAAATGACCTGAAGTCGCACAATTGCAAAGTTTCTGGCAATAAGGATGTACTTATAGAAAGAGTAACTGAAAGAAGATTAGCTGCTTTATCACTTGTTAGTCAAGAGCACCAGCCAAATGCATCTTGTAAAGAAAGTCCTGGTTTAGATAGAACTGGTTCTAGTGAGCTGTTAATGCTGTTTAATATGATGCCAAGCCAGCAAGCTGCTGCTGAAAAACGTTTTCATGCTCAACTTAATGAACAGCAAGTTGCTGCTGAAAGGCGGTTTCAAATTCAACTTGAAGAAATTCGTCAACGATCACTAGAAGATCGTATGCATCTAACAATGTTTTTAGCAGATACCCAACTTTATACCGGGCATTGAGGTTCAACTGATGGTGGATTCTCTCCTGAAAAGCTCAGTCAAAAGTTTAACCGACTGGATAAAGAAAGTAGAGACCTGATGATAGACCTACAACAGCGACTTGACAATGGTAGGCCTGTCCATGAAGTTGAAGTTATTCTAACTGCTATGCAAGGATCAATGGATGATTGTAAAGCATTTGTTAACTCCAAAATTGATTCCCTAGAAGATGAAGGAACCAAAGATGCAATCCTGTTACATTATGAACTGACAAGAAGGAGATTACAATAAAGCTGCTGCAGCCAAAGCTTATATTTCTAAAATTAATCTTGCAATCGAAGAAGACAAACAAGCTGGCTGCCTTCCCAGTGGCATCACCCCTCCTGTCTTTTATGGAGATATAATAACGTTTCCAACGTTTTGGGATGCTTTTGCCCCTCTTGTTCATGAAAACCCAAAAGTAAGTCGGTTTTATAAAATGACTTATTTAAAGGCGGCCTTAAAAGGGGATGCTGCGGGAGCTCTTGATAGTTACCCAACTACCGCAGAAAGTTATGACCCTGCTGTAAAAGCTGTAAAAAAAATGATTTGGCAGAAATTAGGCTATAATTAGAAGCCACATTAAAGATCTACTCTCTAGTAGCCAAGTCGACCTAAACGTAAAGCAGCTAAGAAATCTTCTAGATAAAGTGGTGGCTAAAAGGGCATTGCTTTCCCAATTCAACGTGGAGTGGAATCAAGTTTTTATCCAGGTGGTGGAACAGCAGCTCCCGACTTCCTTACAAGAAAGGTGGATAAGAAAACTTACCCCCTCAATTGAAGCTGATGCTCCAACCACATCAGAAGAGATGATTGAATTTCTTACCGCAGAGCTAGCTATACTTGAAGCAGTAAAGGGCAACTCACCGAATCCCAAAGTGAAAGCCAAGCCAACTAGTCGCAAGCAAGTCTCCTCGCACAAGGAATCCAATAATTTTAAGCGATCCACTTCGGCCCAAGCTTTGGTTACGCAAAGTCATTCTAAGCCGACTGATTTGTGTTTTATGTGCTCACAACTTCATGCTCTTAGCACATGCCCTGAGTTTTTAAAGTTAGGACCTGCTCAAAGACTGGCTGCATTGATTGCTCAACCAGGAAAGATTTGCTTTAAATGCTTGCAAAGTAGGTCATCTGGTAGTCACCCTGCCACCTTCCGCAAATGTATGAAAAAATGTGATTTGCCTAGATGTGGCAAGCCACATTACAGATTATTGCATATAACAGATGAATCTGCTAATCCCAAAGAATCAACCACTACTGTCGCAGCAGTCCGGAGCTTGTATGCGACTAATGCTTTGGTTTCGGACGAAACTACTACAATTTTGCCCACTGCTAAAGCCAGGCTCTGCACCCATGGGAAAACTCAAGAAGTAAGAACCGCCTTCGATTCATTTTCTCAGAAAAGCTTCATCTGCAAACGCGTTTCTGAGGGGATGAATTTCAAGTCCATAAGAAGCGACTATGTAGCGGTTAGAAAGTTTATATATACAGTAGCTACATGTAAATTTCACAAACTTTTACAGATCTTCTTTTTATTATTTTTAAAACAACCATCTTTCTTTATTCTTCAAGCCAACAGTACAAGAACTTTTCTCATGTGTTTTTTTACAACGCAAGACTCTCTCGTTTTTTATACAAAAAGAAAAAAGTGAATAAAAGAACAAAAATATACAATTATGTCAAACGTGAAAATGTGGCGATCGCTACACATCTCCCCCCCAAGTGGTATGGCTGCAATAAGGCAAATACCACTGAAAGAAGAAAAAAATAAAAATAAGCGATTGCAATAGAAAATACTACAAAATTCTACATGCACCGACAGAGGCAAAAAAAATCATACTATACAAGCAAACACGCAAAATGCAACACGTGATTAAAACGTCGAACCAAACAAGACATCGAAAAAAAATAAATAAATAAAACTAGTCCCGATAGCGTATAGGTTTCGTAATCAATCTGCCTTTGCGGGAGTAAACGCGATTAGCGGGGAGTTCGTCTAGGTCTTCCGCAAAAATATTATCAATCTCACTCGAAGATGTGGGCGAAAAAGATAGAGTCTCGGAAGTTTCCCCCTCGACAGAGGAGCCAGTAGGAGATATAGGCTCAACAAGGGCCGGTTTTAAACGATCAATTGTTACGGTGTCAGTGTGACCGTCTTTTTCGATGACAAAATATTTATCGTGTCGTTCAAGTACAAAATGAGGTCCCGAATAAGGTCGTTGCAACGGAGATTTTACACTGTCAATGGAAACAAATACTTGGGAACACCGGAAAAGAAGTGGGTCGACATAAGTTTGTTGTTTTTTAGGATGACGTGGTACAGTATAACGTAATGATCTCATGAAAGAACAAAGTGTCTTAGCATACTGTGAAGTTGGTTGGACTGTGTTTTCCTCGGACAACTCTACGGGAGTCGAATTTTCAAAATATTCCCCGGGGAGTCGTATAGAATTCCCTAAAGCAATTTCAACTGCAGCACACCCCATATCCTCTTTTATGGCCGATCGCAAGCCTAAGAGTACAAGACTCAAGTTTCGATACCAAAGATCGGGAGAAGATTGACATTTCAATGCAACTTTGAGACTGCGATTGAATCGCTCGTTTAATCCGTTTGCAGCTGGATGGAAAGCTGTTGTGTGACATAATTTCGAACCCAAAAATTGGCACATTTCTGTCCAAAGGAGAGACGTGAATTGCGCCCCTCTATCTGTAGTGATTATTGTAGGAGATCCAAAACAGGCCACCCAAAGTAAAAGAAAAGAATCTGCACAAGATTGCGCAGTGATATCCTTCATGGGTATGGCCTCCGGCCAACGCGTAAATCTGTCTACAACTGTCAGTAAATATTTGTAACCAGAAGAATCGGGAAGAGGACCGACGATATCGACGTGTACATGTGAAAATCTGGAATCTGGGGTTCTGAAATGCTGTAAGGGTGTAACTTGATGTCGGGTAATTTTCGTTTGTTGGCAAGAAATGCAGGTACGGCACTTTTCAGCAATATCTCGTCTCATATTCGGCCACACAAATCGCTCTCCGATGAGTTTTTGAGTAGCCTTAATGCCTGGGTGGGAAAGGTTGTGCATGCGCTCAAAAATTGTGGTTCGTAATGAATTTGGAATGATGGGACGAAATTTTCCCGCACTAGTGTCTCCAAGTAATAAAAGGCCTGAATTAGGAATCGCACGTTCACATAGTTTTAATGAAGTCATCGATTGAGAGAGCTCGCGAATCGATGGATCGTCCCTCTGTGCTAAAACGAGCTCGGTATAATCTATGAAAGAAGGCGAAAGAGCAGCAGTGATTTCAGGACGGCTCAAGCAATCGGCAACTACGTTGTTTTTTCCTTCAATATGTCTAACATCAGTTGTGAATTCTGAGATAAACGATAGGTGTTGAGCTTGCCTGTTACTTAAAGGAGTTTTCTTTCTAGATATAGCACCGACTAATGGTTTGTGGTCCGTGTAAAAAGTAAACGGACGTCCCTCTAAGAAATATGTGAAATGATGTACTGCCAAATAAGCTGCCAGCAATTTTTTATCAAAAGTACTATACGTTTTTGGGCATCAGAAAAGGCGGCTGAAAAGTACTCCAATGGTCTGTGCGAACCACTACTGTCAATCTGACTGAGTACAGCACCACAGAATTTATCGCTTGCGTCTACAAACAATGCTGTCGGACAGTCGTGCTGAGGATAATTTAGTAGTGTTGCATTACTCAGAGCTACTTTTATGTCCTCAAACGCAGTCGATGCCTCCTCGTTACAAGAAAGATTTGCATTGCGACCGGCAGGAATCCCCTGGATGAGAGAATTTAAAGGGGCCAAAATTTTTGCGCATTGAGGAATGAACTTTCTATAAAAATTGACCATGCCCAGAAATCGCCATAAAGACTGGGCGTTCTGTGGGGTCGAAAAACAATTTATGGCATCAACCTTACATACAACAGGGGCATACCTTTGTCCGAAACGATATGCCCTAAAAAGCGTAGTTGATTTTGGCCGAATAAGCACTTAGCTGCATTAATGATTACTCCGTTGCGTTGTAGACGCTCAAATACTTGCCGAAGATGGGCTCGGTGTTCTTCAATGGAGGACGAAAATATTAATATGTCATCTATATAGACAAAGACAAATGACAAGTCTTGAAATAGAGAGTTCATAAAGCGTTGGAATGTTTGGCCAGCGTTAGTTAGGCCCATAGACATCTTTAAAAATTCCCAATTTCCGGCCGGAGTGCAAATTGCGATTTTGGCAATATGTTCTGGGTGAACATGAATTTGGTGATATGATTTAAACAAATCGATGCTGGAAAATATCGTGGAACCGGATATATTTTCGGTAAAGTCATGAAGGAAAGGAATGGAATAAGAGTCCTTGACGGTTACTTAATTCAGACGCCGATAGTCTCCTACTACTCGCCAAGATCCGTTAGATTTTTTTACCATATGAACGGGAGATCCCCACGGGGAGGAACTGGGTCTAATTATCCCCAATTGCTCAAGCTGACTTAATTCCTTTCTTAAAATAGCAAGTTTTTCGGGAGAAAGGCGGCGTGGCCGCTGTTTAATGGGTGGACCGGTTGTTTCAATGTAGTGAACGATATCATGTTTTGGAGGAAGCCTTAAGTTCAAAACAGAGAACACCTCAGGAAATTCAGCTTCCAGAAACTGATAATCTCCTAAGTTGTAAACCGGAGGTTCGACATTACACAAACGAGGCTTAAGTTCAGTATTAGATAAAAAAGAACAAGGATCACGACATTTCTGTGCATGAGGACCAAAACGTCGATGAAACCAGCAGAACGATTTAATATTTTCAGATTGTGGTATGTTTTCAGGAAATATCAATCTTCCTCTTCTAGGATCAATCTTGATATCAAAGTGCGATAAAAATCTATTCCAATGATGGGTTTTAACGTCTTAGCAATGCAAAATTCCCAGTTTAAAGGAACAGGACCTCCCAGGTTAATAGTAATATTTTTGCAACCAAACGTAGGGACAGAGCTTCCATTAACAGCAGACAAATAATCCTGTGGATTATCTCGAGAATTAGGGTCCACAGGAATTACAGAACAAGAACTGCCCGTATCAATCAAAAACTTCAAATTAGTAATAGAACATTTTATGTACAATAGTTGCGACGTAAGAGTTGAGCACTCATTATTTCCTCCGGTAAAGTCGCCTTTCTTTACAGGAGCTATCAGTTTAAATGATTCTTTGGAGAATGAGACATTGCGTCATTTGCATGCCAAGAGCAAGGGGATATGCATTTATGAGCTCGATTGCCATAACGGTTGTGGTAAAAACATAATTCATTCTTAGAAATTGTTGATGTGGGTGCGGAACCTTTATTACGCTGGTCGGAGGTAAACTTTTCAAGCTTTTGACTTAATTCGTCTACGGCGTCCGACATTTTTCTCAACTGCTTATCAAAATACTCATTGACCTTATAATGCGGTTTATCATCTGTGGGAGGATTGGCGGGGCTTACAGATAAAATATCAGTGGCTTTTTGTGCTAGTAAATCAACGTCTGTTTCGCCAGAAGCCGACTGTAATTGACGAACCATTACGGGCATACCCTCAAAGAAAGATTTTTTATAAGCCTTTTGCAAGTAGGTTCATTGTGATCAAAACTTACCAAAGAACCCCGAAGCTTTGCTAAAAATTCGATTGGGGACATTTCACCTAATTGGATTTTACGTAGTTTGTCTAATTGAGCGTCTTCCGACAAGGTATACTGCGATATTAAAGCACACTTCAAAATGTCGTAAGGATTAATAGATTGCGAACACTCTGTAATAACATCACTTAATGGCGCCAAATATTTAGGCGGTAAACGTTTAAGCACATGGTCGAACATTTCGCTTTGCTTACAAATACGCTGAGAAGCAAAAAAAACATCCACACATTTAAACCAAGCGATGGGTTCTTTTTCCCAGAACGATGGTAGACTTAAAGACACATTTCTATTAAGTTGAGACAAGCTTTCTAACATAACTTGTTGACTATCATTCATTGTGACGTCACTATGGTTGCTATTAGTTCGTTGAAAACAAGATGGCGGAACTGTACTAATGTTATGCGAGTCTTCACTAGTTTCATTTTGATTATTAGAAAACCGAAAATATTTTGCGTACAAATAGTAAAATGCAAGAAATATAATTGCTATATGCATAAGTATTACATAAAGTGATATTAAGCTGAGCATTATTACAACATACGTAAGTCTTTTTCTTTTTTGGTAGATTGTTGAGGACTTGAGTTCTTCAAACTTTAAATTCTTGAAATCCAATATCCACACTTGGGGTCACCAATATGTAGCGGTTAGAAAGTTTATATATACAGTAGCTACATGTAAATTTCACAAACTTTTACAGATCTTCTTTTTATTATTATTAAAACAACCATCTTTCTTTATTCTTCAAGCCAACAGTACAAGAACTTTTCTCATGTATTTTTTTACAACGCAAGACTCTCTCGTTTTTTATACAAAAAAAAAAAAGTGAATAAACGAACAAAAATATACAATTATGTCAAACGTGAAAATGTGGCGATCGCTACAACTACTTAAAAATTTCTGGGTTCGGTGGCTCGTCGGTCACAGATTTCATGGATTTAGTCCAATTTCAGTTGAAGCCCCTCCATCAAACGTCAGACGCTTGTATCACTATTAAGGCCCATGTAAAAGACGGTGAAATATATTCCCCTCTTAAATCTGCTTCATTTGACGTCACCCCTTTCAATTACCTTGCTGGATTGCAATTTGCCGACCCAATTCCTCGAGGCGAATCCAGAGTTGATATTCTGCTTGGTGGTCAGTATTATTTTGACCTGATGTCAGGAACGGTGGCCAGTCCAAAGATTGCGGGTGTTTCACCCTATGCTATTGAAACAATGTTTGGTTGGGTGTTGGCTGGTTCTTGTTTTACACAGTCAGAGCATAATCGCCAGGATTCTCATTGCATGCTTTTAACTGAATCCCCTCAGACTAAACATGTCAACCTTTCCGGATGGTCAAAACTTGAAAGGCTTGCGCACAATTTTTGGAAGCAAGAAGCAGTTGGTTTAGTTGACAAGCAAGGTGCTTTCACACAAGATGATTGTTATGCTGTTCAACAATTTAATGATTCCGTTTCTTAAGACGGTAGTCCATATGTGGTCGGATTGCCGTTTCAAAAGGATGGGCCCCGCTTTTGTGCCAATTACAACGAGGCGTTTTCTCGTCTTCTATCTACAGAAAAGGGGTTGAAGAAAAATCCTGAAAGGAGAGAAGCTTATGCTGCAGCTATGAATGAATATGTGGAACATGGTTTTGCAGAAGAAGTTGAGGAAAATGAACTGCAAGAAATTCAACAAATGCAGCAAAGATATTTCATCCCTTATCATCCCATTTTCAAAAAATCAAGCTGCTCCACCAAGGTACGAATTGTCTTTGATTCCAGCTCTAAAACGTCTAATGGTATTTCGTTAAATGACTGTTTATTGAAAGGACCCAACTTGCTCCCGGATATTACGGCCGTTCTATTACGTTTTTGAATGAACACAATCGGATTAAATGGTAATCTAAAGAAAATGTTCTGTCAAACAGCTCTTATCTCGGAGCATTAACCTTACCAGCTATATTTGTGGCGAAATTGCAACACGGCTATTGACCTGAAAATCTATAAAATGAAAAGATTAATGTTTGGAGTGTCATCCAGTCCGTTTCTTGCTGTGCAATGTGTTTTGCATCATGCCTGTACTCCGAATGTAGTCTCAAAATATGATTCATCTTTATATGAGTTGTTTCGTAATAATATGTACATGGATGATGTTCACTTAGGAGGAGACTCCATTGAAGAAGTGGTTGATAAGCAAAAAATGTTGGTTGATTTCTTCAAATCTGGTGGTTGGAGTTTCGTCAAATTCGCTTCCAATTGTCCAGAAGTTATGCAAGCAATACCTATAGAATCGAGACTCCCGAGTTTGGTACTTGATCTGGACAGCAATGATTTTGGTGAAGCTTCTTCCTTGGGCCTCAAGTGGCATACAAAAGAAGACGTGTTTTATTGCAAAGTTAGCGAAAGACTGCTTAAGATGGACAAAGTGATTACAAAAAGAAGCATCCTAAGCAGAGTCAGCCAAATATTTGATGTTTTTGGTTTTTTAGCAGCGTACACCGTGCGAGCCAAAATTATTTTGCAACAGCTGTGGCAAAAAAGGGTGGACTGGTTTGAAGAACTCACTGATGATTGCGCACTGAAATACATTGAATGCGTAAATGAACTGTCTATTTTAGAATCGATAAAGGTTCCAAGATGCCCTTTCCGTATGTATGAAAAGGTTAAGAACATTCAGATATACGGTTTTTGTGACTCTTCTTTAGACGCTTATGCTGCTGTTGTTTACGTTAGAGTTGTGTTTCTGTCGAATGATGTTCAAGTGACCTACTTAATAATTAAAACAAGAGTTGATCCTTTGAAAAGATTAACAATTCCGCGATTGGAGCTTATGGCCGCTCACACTCTTGCAAAACTTGCGAGCTATGTCATTTCTTGTTTAAAGGGGACTATCGAAATTAACAATGTTTATCTTTGGTCCGATTCAAAGGTTGCTTTATCCTGGATTGCTAAACCCAGCACTCACTGGAAAATTTTTATTCTCAACAGGGTTCAGGACATTCATGATTTATTTTCCAGCAGCGCTTGGAGACATTGCCCAGGCATCCAAAATCGCGCTGACTTGCACAGCCGTGGAATAAAACTTGATCTGCTAAAAGAAAGTAAGCTTTACTGGCATGGTCCAGAATGGCTTATTTTGGAAGAAAACTGCTGGCCTGCACAAGATGTTGCATGTATGCTAACTCCCGAGAGTGTTGAAGAAATGAAAAATGAAGAAGTCAAAGCTAAAACTGCGCTCACGGCCCTTGCCGCACTTTCAAAAGTAGATATTTTTGAACGTTTTTCAAGTTACTCCAAAATGGTCCGAGTTGTAGCGCGAATTTTGCAATGGCGAAATCGAGTTGACAAAACACGCAGAACTTATCGCTCTCTATTGATTTCGGCCGATGAGTTTGAACTAGCAAAAAATTTTATTTTCAAAGTCGTCCAAAAACAGAAATTTAAAGACGATTGCAACGAACTTAAATCGTCGGGTAATCCGCCGCGCGCTTGCCGTTTTTTGAACATGGATCCAAGATTTGATTCAAGCCGTAATTTGATTGTTTGCGGTGACCGCCTTCAATTTTCGCAGCTTCCCGCTTACCAAAAAACTCCGATAATTTTACTTGCCAAAGATTGTCTAGTTGAAAAGTTGATTTTGCATGTGCATTGCCGCAACAGTCATTTGTCGCAAGATACAACAATTGCTATTCTTCGCGAGAGGTTTTACATCATACACATTTGCGAAGAAGTTCGCCGGGTTTTAAGAAATTGCGTAGTATGTCGGCATTTTGCAACTCAACCTTTGCGACAAAAAATGGGTGCTCTCCCCTTCGAGCGTGTGGTTCCTGCTCTAGCATTTACTGATGTCGGACTTGATTTTACTGGCCCAATATATCTTAAGAATGAAGAAACTGGTCGCATGAGAAAATCGTATATTTACATTTTTAACTGCACCCACAGTCGAATGGTGCACTTCGAGTTGGTCAATAATATGACAACTGAAGAGTTTTTAGCTGCTTTGCGACGCATGATCAATCGTAGAGGATGGTGCAAAAAGATCATTAGCGATAATCAATTGACGTTTAAAAAAGCTGAAAAGATTGTGGAGCTTTCTATATCTGAGTATTTGGGAAGAGAACTAAACGATGAAACTGTGCAAAATTATTTTGCTGAGAATGGGATTGCGTGGTCGTACATCACTGAGCGAAGTCCGCACAGGGGCGCATTTTACGAGCGCTTGAACCGTTTATTGAAAGAACCGTTGAGATAAGTACTTGGGCGAGCTCGAGTAAATTATGCGCAAATGTATACTATTCTTACTGATATTGAAGCTGCTTTGAATCAGCGCCCGCTGACCTACTTGGGCAGCGATCCAAAAAATCCGCAAGCCATCACTCTCAGTCACCTTGCTATCGGACGCGCTTTACAAACAAATCCCATTTCCTTTAATGTCCCAAAAGTAACTGTTTCAAGTCGTTATAAATATTTTCAAATGCTGTTGAAACATTTCTGGAAACGATGGTCAAACGAATATCTGCCAACATAACTTTAAGCGTCATAAATGGCATTCTGCTTGTGACGCTTTGAAAGTCGGAGATGTTTGCCTAATTAGCGAGGAAAATGTTACGCGTCCAAATTGGCCTCTCGGTCGCATTATAAAGGCAATTCCCAGCAAAAATGGCTTGATTCGCACTTACAAACTAAAAACGAACTCAGCTGTCTTATCTCGACCGGCACAACGGTTACATCTTTTAGAAAAGTGTGGAGATGATTGTGACAATATCAATGATAAACAATGTGATGTTTCGACGGCTATTCAACAAACCCGTCGAGGTGGCCAGGACTGCACCAACGACAAGCCACCTCAACGTGGTGGTGCAGTCCCCTTCCCTACACTGGGGAGGGTCGAAATGGCTTGTCAATTCCCCGAGGGTCTCATCCTCGGGCGATTCTCCCTTGGACAACTCTTCTCATTTTTTATCCCTGCTGTCCAATGCGCGGTCACATGTGGACAGCACTCTTAAACCCAATTGACTGCCCCCCTACCATTTTCTATTTTCTTTCGGACATCTCTTCCTCGTCCCTCCTTCCACCCCAAACTTCTTCATTACTCATCCCACTCACCGCTAATTCTTATCTCTATGCTTCTTCTTATCAGCGGTGACATTCACCCCAACCCTGGCCCTATAGACCCCTGCTCTGTCTGCTCCCGTAGAGTCACCTGGGGAAACAGATCAATACAATGTACCGGCTGTTCTCTCTGGGTACACCTCTCCTGCTCTGGTCTTTCTCCCGCTGACTTCCGCAAAATCTCCCCGGGACACTCTTGGACTTGCCCAATGTGCCCAACCTCTTCTCAACTCCTCCCCTCCCTCTCACACTCCAATCCCGTATCTTCATTCTTTTCTGCATCTCCATCCTCTCACACTCCAAACCCCCCACCTCCACTCACAAACAACCACAAAACTATATCTTCAAAAACTAAACCCTCCTCCAAAACAACCTCGAATAAACCCACCTATCTTCCTAATCACCCCCAACTAATTTATACTTACCATCCCTCAGCATTGACTACTCCTTCTCCTCAAACCCAATATACCACCTCTCCTCTGACACAATCCTCTTTTCATCCTTCCTCTCCCTCTCGAAACAACCTCCGAATCCTACAGTGGAATGCTAATGGGATTCGCCCGCGTCGTACTGAACTCCTACACTTTCTCTCTCATAATCAGTACGATCTCATCTTCATACAAGAGTCACACCTTTCCTCTGCTCCACCTTTCGTATACCCGGCTACAAAACCCTCCAAAAGAACCGTTTTATGACGAGGAGAAAAACCACCAACTCTACGGGAAACCTAGGAGGAGGTGTACTCATACTTGTCAAAAACGGTCTATCTTACACTTCACTCTCTACACAATCCCTCTCCTCCCTCGACCCCAGCTCCGATTATTTAGCTATTGCAGTTAAAATAAAAGGAGCCGCTCCCATACATCTTTTCAACGTCTATGTCCCTCCTATCCGCTCCTCTTCCTCCGAATCTCGCCCAAAATCCTTCTCACCCTTTCTCCTACCATCATCTCCTACCACGTACATCTTTGGCGACTTTAACAGCCATCATTTATCCTGGGACTCCCACTCACCAGAAGACCATTCAGGCAAAGATCTGTTTGATTGGCTCCTCTCTTCTGAGCTTTTACCTCTTAATAACCCCGAACACCACACCCTACTACACCGTGCCACTGGAAACCGCTCTTCCCCGGATCTTTCCCTAGTTCCTGCCCGAATAGCCTCTAAATGCACATGGCAGACCCTTCCGGACCTCGGCTCAGATCATCTTCCTATCTCCATCACTATTCCCACTTCCCCTATAATTAACTCTTTCCACCGCCTCCCCTCATTTAACTATAATAAAGCTCGCTGGGATGATTGCTTTACTTATATTGATACCCACTGCCCTACTCCCTCTAACTTTACAACACTTTCTCTTTCTGAAGCCACCCACACCTTTACCAAACTCCTCAATGATGCTGCCACTTCTGCCATTCCTTTCGGCAGCATCAATCGCCCTGCTAAAGCCTGGTGGTCTCCTGAAGTCGCTGATGCCGTCGCAAAACGCCGAAAGGCATTTGCAAAGGCACACTGTTCCGAAGAAGACCGCCAGCACTATATCGCTACTTCCAGATATACCTCCACTGTGATTTCTAAGGCTAAAGCCAAGTCATGGCAGAATACTTACTCTAGCCTTTCTCCTAAAACCCGTCCCAGTGAAGTCTTTTCTCTACTTCGCTCCATCTCTGGCTCCCCCTCCCCAACTACTTCTGACCTTCACAATTTCTCAAATTGCCATACCCCTGTAGATTGTGCCAACGATCTCTCCTCACATCTACTGTCTCATTTCTCTACCCAAACCCCAAAACCTTTTCGAAGCACCTAGAAAGCCCAAATGAAGCAAATCAGAACTGCACACTGCAACACCTTGCATTCCACTATCTGTTCACCATTCTCCTCAATTGAACTCTCTACAGCTATCTCTCAACTCTCAACCTCAACCTCCTCAGGCCCTGATCAAATTACCTACCCTCTTCTATCCCACCTACCACAATCTGCGTTACATTTTCTTCTATACATCTTCAACCTTTCCTGGTCAACACACACCTTCCCGTCTGCTTGGAAGCAATCAACAATCATCCCCATTCTCAAACCCGGAAAACCCTCTGACTCACCTTCTTCATATAGACCCATTTCTCTCACTTCATGTAGCTCCAAACTCTTCAAAAGAATGGTTTTAGGACGACTAACCTATTTTCTCGAACAACATGACATTTTCTCACCCGTGCAAGCTGGTTTTAGACCTGGTAGATCGACTGTAGACCAGGTTCTCCTTCTCTCACAGTCAATCGCAGATTCCTTCCACCAATCTAAGCCAGGCGCACGTATAGTCCTTGCCACTGTGGATTTTGCGAAAGCTTTTGACTCAGTTTGGCACTTTGCCCTTCTCTCTAAACTCCTCTCATTAGATCTTCCTCTTTGCTTTGTCGAATGGACACGATCCTACCTCTCAGATCGCCGTTCGAAAGTCCGCATCTGTAATTCATACAGTCGTCCTTTCCGTCTCCGAAGAGGAGTTACCCAAGGTTCGGTTCTAGGACCAGTTCTCTTCTCTTTATATATCAATGACCTTCCCACTTTCCTTCCTGCATCTGTTAAGACCTCTCTCTATGCAGATGACCTAGCCATCTGGGCCTCCTCCCCGAGTGTTGAGTGTGCAACCGCTGTGGTACAAGCTGCCCTCAACAGACTGGTGGAATGGTCCTCAAAATGGCGCCTTCCTCTCCACTCCCTCAAATGTGAAACATCTTTCTTCAGCTTAGACCCCTACCAATCACGTACACAACCATCTCTGCACATTCTTAACACCCCTCTCAAATTCAACTTTTGTCCAACCTTTCTCGGTGTAACCTTCGACCGCACTCTCTCTTTCAAATATCACATCTTATCCTTACGGAAAAAGTTTCACAGCCGATTCCGTGCTTTTCGCTCCATTGTCTCTGCCTCCTGGGGTCCATCAAAAGAATCCTTGTGTACCCTATACAAAGCCTTTATTCGCCCCATCCTCACCTATGCTTCCCCAGGCTGGTTTCCCTTCTCATCTCCTACTCACATCACCTCCATGGAGAGGATGCATAGATCTTCCTGTAGAGTAATCACAGGCTGTCTATCGTCCACTCCCATTCCTTTACTTCATATAGAAGCACTTCTACCTCCACTACGAGTCACCCTCACCCACCAATCCCTCTCCTTCTTTGAACGAGCCCTCCGTCTACCTCCCACCTTTCCCATAGCCTCTCTTGCGAACTCTAACCCCCGTACACGTCTCAAAAAGAGCTCATGGAGATCCTTCTCCAGATCACATAATCTTACCCCTAACCTACATCTCACCCGTGAACCACTAATCCTCTGCCTTCCTAAACCCTGGTCTGCCCCATCTAATTACACAATCTCACTCCACCTCTCATCCCCATGCTCTCGCAAAGACCCCCCTCCCTTCGCAACACTGCAGCTACCTCCCATCTTTCCACTCTATCTCACAGCGATATCTCTGCCTGGACTGACGGTTCGGTACCTGGCGGGCTGGGACAGGGTGGTGCAGGGATACACATCAAATGTACAAAGTGTGTCACTGCTACCTCGCTCTCCTTCTCGACTGGTCTCTGGGCTACCAGTTATAGTGCTGAAACCTTCGCTCTCCTACATGCTCTTGAGTGGTGTATCTCTCACTCCAAGACATGTAATTTCGAATCTATCACCTTCTTTTCCGACTCTTTATCTGTCCTATCAACTCTCTCTACCCCTCTACCATATTTAACCCCAAAATCCTTATCCAATACTCAATCTCTTCTTAACTCTCTATCTCAATCCAAGGTTGTCCATCTACAATGGATACCTGGTCACTCTTCCCTCCCAGGTAACGACTTAGCTGACTCTCTAGCTAAAGCCGGTGCCTCTCTCGATCCCTCCAGTACATCAGTGTCATTCGCACCCCTTATCTCCTCCCAACGACTATCCCTCTACACCAGTTGGACACGCAGTGTCCAATCTGGTTTCTTTCAACATCAAATCCCTTCAGTATCTCCTGAGGAGCTTACTCTCCCTCGCTACGCTCGCTGTGCTCTCTCCCGTTTACGCTGCAACGGGCACAGCACTCTCCTCAACTCTTATCTCCACAGGGTTGGTCGAGCCGAGACTCCTTCATGCAGCAACTGTGGTTCTGAACCACAGGATCTCTCACATCTCGTGCTCGACTGCCCTGTACTAGATCCCCTGCGTCGGGCCATTTTCGGCCACACCCTTTCTCTTCTGGACCTCTGGTCCCGTCCGTGGGGAGTCGCCCGACTATTGGGATTCCGCGGAATTGATCCGCGCCCCCATCCCTAGGGATGGGTCGGGTAAAACCACCACCACCACCAGGTGGCCAGGATGTTCCAGCGCCAGACGGACCCGCCAGATTGTCCAGGCGCAGTCGCCTTATCAAACTGACGCTTCGCTACCGCAACTTATTTTAAACGATTCGTTGTTAAACCTCTCTCTCTCTTTGTCCCTCCTCTCTCTCCCTCTCTCTTTCTTAACTTTCTTACTTAAATTTCTCGCTTAAGCTAATCCGGTCATTTCATTTTTTTTTTCTGCGTTAGCATTTAAAAACAATTTAGTGACGTAATAATCCATTGTGTTCTGACGCATTCGTTATTAACGTGGTCGTTTAGCTTAGCTAGCTTAAGGATTAGGTCAGCGTTTTTGCTCGTTTATATGTTAATTCTGTTAGAAGAGGGTTAGGGTTTTTGTAATAATTAATTTGTTTGCGATAACTATGTTTAACAATTAATTAATTTTTATTCTTTTATTTGTTTCATTCTATTTGAATAAGATTGCTGAATTCTATTTGAATAAGAATAAGTTGAATAAGTTCGATAATTTTGATTGAATTCTATTTGAATAAAATTGGGATAGTTTAAGTAGCATAAATGATGTCTTTATTTGTTTCTATTTGAGGAAGTTTAACACCGCGCCAAGGATTTCTGTGCCCCGAAATCGGCTATTCTGTGCCGCACAGAAATATTTAAAGTGAATATTTTGGTTTAAAATCACGTTGTCCATGTTTACTAATTTAAAATAATGTGATAAAAAATATAAAAAAGATGTTTGAAGTATTTTATTTATCAAAGCTTAGCTTGCCCGTATAACCGATCATCATCTGTTTTACTGTAAGCCGTCGCACAAATCAAAACTAAAACTGCATTTAAAGTGAATATTTTGGTTTAAAATCACGTTGTCGATGTTTACTAATTTAAAATAATCTGATAAAAATTATAAACAAAATGTTTGAAGTATTTTATTTATCAAAGCTTAGCTTGGCCAGATCACCGATCATCATCTGTTTTACTGTAAGCCGTCGCATAAATCAAAACTAAAACTGCATTTAAAGTAAATATTTTGGTTTAAAATCACGTTGTCGATGTTTACTAATTTAAAATAATGTGATAACAATATAAACAAAATGTTTGAAGTATTTTATTTATCAAAGCTTAGCTTGGCCAAATCACCGATCATCATTTGTTTTACTGTAAGCCGTCGCACAAATCAAAACTAAAACTGCATTTAAAGTGAATATTTTGGTTTAAAATCACGTTGTCGATGTTTACTAATTTAAAATAATGTGATAACAATATAAACAAAATGTTTGAAGTATTTTATTTATCAAAGCTTAGCTTGGCCAAATCACCGATCATCATTTGTTTTACTGTAAGCCGTCGCACAAATCAAAACTAAAACTGCATTTAAAGTGAATATTTTGGTTTAAAATCACGTTGTCGATGTTTACTAATTTAAAATAATGTGATAACAATATAAACAAAATGTTTGAAGTATTTTATTTATCAAAGCTTAGCTTGGCCAAATCACCGATCATCATCTGTTTTACTGTAAGCCGTCGCACAAATCAAAACTAAAACTGCATTTAAAGTGAATATTTTGGTTTAAAATCACGTTGTCGATGTTTACTAATTTAAAATAATCTGATAACAATATAAACAAAATGTTTGAAGTATTTTATTTATCAAAGCTTGGCTTGGCCAAATCACCAATCATCATTTGTTTTACTGTAAGCCGTCGCACAAATCAAAACTAAAACTGCATTTAAAGTGAATATTTTGGTTTAAAATCACGTTGTCGATGTTTACTAATTTAAAATAATGTGATAACAATATAAACAAAATGTTTGAAGTATTTTATTTATCAAAGCTTAGCTTGGCCAAATCACCGATCATCATTTGTTTTACTGTAAGCCGTCGCACAAATCAGAACTAAAACTGCATTTAAAGTGATTATTTTGGTTTAAAATCACGTTGTCGATGTTTACTAATTTAAAATAATGTGATAAAAAATATAAAAAAGATGTTTGAAGTATTTTATTTAGCAAAACTTAGCTCGCCCGTATGACCAATTATCGTTTAGTTAAAAGAGAAAGAAAAGAGAAAAGTGAGTGAGAGTAGCAAAAACGAGAGAAGGTTTTTAAACGAGAGAAGAAAAAAGTTTTTAAAATGAAGGTGACGGCCAATAGTAAAAGAGATCCGAAGTATCTACAACAGTGGCTCTCAACCGGGGTGCCGAGAGCTATTGCACATTATTTATTTGTCTAGGAAAAAGGTTGAATGCTGTGATGTTATTTTAAGATATAAACTTCAATTCATTTTGATAGAAAAGTGACCTTCAAGTTCACGTTTATGTGAAAATTTGAGATGGCTTCGAATAATTGCTTTACATTGACGATGACGCCATACCAACTTTTCAGTTCAGTCAGTTACTGTTCAAAATCATACTGTTCTTTTCAAATTTTGAACAACAATGAAGCCTCATTATGACGTTTCATACTATCTCATTCATACTCCCGCTTGTATCAGATAAGTTCATTTAAGAAAAATTAATTTGCTGACTGAGAAGAAAATGAATAGTTTGATAGAGATAGAAACAAAACGCAGTGTTTAAGGTTTTTTTGCATTAATACAATGGAGAAATTTATCACGAGGAAAAGAAAGTTAAGCATTTATCAAAGCGCGTTTGCAGTTGCTGAAAGTGAAAGTACTGGTAAGGGTTCAGTTTCATTTGCTGAAATAGAAAGTACAGGTAAGGGTACCGGTACATAAGAAAAAAAGAAGAAACACCCGCTATATTGCAATAGTTATTTGAATTTTGGCTTTACTTGGTGCGGCGACGAAGAACAACCCTACCAGAATGTCTTATTTGTGATACGAAATTGTCAAATGAGGCTATGGTGCCAAGTAAATTGAGTAGACACTTTTCAAAAAAGCACGGAAATCTTTCTGACGAACTGGCAAGCTATTTCAAAAGACTTTTGGAAAAACGAAAACAACAAAGTGTGACATTTACCAAAACTTTTCAAGTTTCTACGAAAATTCAACATGCCAGCTATTTGGTAGCAGAAATAATAGCTAAAAATTCAAAGCCTCACACGGAAGCAGAAAAAGTAATTTTTCCTGCTTGCAGTGCGATAGTGAAAACAATGTTTGGGCCCGAAGCTGAGGAAAAAATAAGACAGATTCCTTTGTCAAATGATACCATTCGCAGACGTATTTGTGACATGTCAACGGATATACAAGATACTGTTATTTCTTCTGTAAAGCAAAGCAAAATGTTTACGATGCAAGTTGACGAATCAACTGACATCTGTGAAAAAGCTCAATTAATAGCTTTTATCCGGTTTGTCAGTGATGGAAAGATATCTGACCAATTTTTCTGTTGTAAAGAACTTAAAGAAAGAACGACTGGTTAAGATATTTGTGATACTCTTAGTAGGTATTTGGAAGAAAATGAATTAACATGGAAAGAATGTGTAGGACTGTGTACGGATGGGGCTCCATCTATGATTGGGTCAATCAAAGGATTTGTGTCACTTGTAAAAAAAGTTAATAGTAAAATCATAACAACCCACTGTTTTCTTCATCGTGAAGTGCTTATTGGAAAAACATTGAACTCGGACTTAACACAAGTGTTGAAAAAAGTTATAGAAATGGTAAACTACATCAAAGCTAGACCACTTAAATCACGATTATTTACAAAGCTCTGCAAAGAAATGGAAGCAAATTATGAAAATCTTCTGTTACACCCCGAGGCAAGATGGCTTTCACGTGGAAAAGCATTGTCATGAGTATATGAGCTGAAAGAGGAGATGTTAGCTTTTTTTAGTCTTGAAAGACAAGGAGAATTTTGTAATTTGCTTTGGGATGACAGCTGGAAGTCCAAATTAGCATATTTGGTAGACATCTTTGACCACTTAAATAAGACAAATTCCAATATGCAAGGCAAGAATGAAAATCTTTTATCTTCAGCAGACAAAATGAGAGCTCTACAAGAAAAATTGAAAGTGTGGTCATTACGAATACAGAAAGGAAACTCTGACATGTATTTTTATTTTTCGAAAACGAATAACAAAGAAATGGTTTCATCGGTTGTTAAACATCTCAAGTCTTTGCAAGACAAAATTGAGAAATATTTTCCAACAGTGTCCACTGAAAACTATAAATGGGCAAGAAATCCATTTTTACCCCTGGATACCCATTGTATTTTGAATCTGAAAGAAGAAGAAGAACTTATTGACATACGTAACGACGGTAACATTAAGCTGTTGCACAGGGAGATGCCTCTAAATGAATTTTAGATTAAAATTCAAAATGAATACCCTAACATTGGAGAAAAGGCATTGGTTATTTTACTTCAATTTTCCACAACGTACCTATGCGAAACCGCATTTTCTGTTTTAACAAACCTAAACACAAGAAAAACAGAAAGGCTACTTGTTGTGGAGGAAGAAATGCGAGTAGCATTATCGAATGTGCACCCCAACATTGAGAGAATTTGCGCTAAAAATCAAGCACAAATTTCGCACCGACTTTTAAAATAAATTAAATCATTTTTATGACATTTTTAGTGTTCTGTTTAGCTGTTATTAATCAAAACTGTTTCAATATAGTGTTTTGATGCAAACTTTACTCTTAAAATTGATTTTATTAGAATCGGAAGCTCTCAGGTTCAACCGGGTGCCGCAAAACTTTTTTGGTGGTTACAGGGTGCCAATAGCCAAAAAAAATTGAGAACCACTGATCTAAAATATCTCGAAATACGTCTTTCGAAGTCTCGGTCTAGTAACAACAAAGTCTCGGTCTCGGACCACTGTTCATTCATTCATTTCATTTATTCTCGATCATCATTAAACAGTTTAACGAAAAAATAATAAACATTAAAGAGATCGAGAAAAGGAAGAAGCAGCACAACGTCAGACGTTAAAAAATGCATAAAATAATCAGGAAGTGAAAGTACAAAACAGTAGAAAGCATGGCCACAACACCTTAATCAGATAAAGATATAAAAAATGAGAAAGAAAAAAGAATGTATAATAATAATATTGTCCCTTTACTTTCCACTGTTGCCGATCGGCGCCACAACTTTTTATGTAATATATTTTTATACGCTTTAGCATTGCAGCGATGCACGCCAGTTTGCATCATTCACAGATCCTTTTTTTACCGTCTCAAGTCAATTTCTTGCTTGAGTGATTTTTTTTGAGGTCACAGCCACTTCTCATAAGACACGTGGTTTGTAGACAGAGAAAATTGCTGATAGTGATTGCTGATAGATTGAGTTGTCATTGGAAGCTGCAGATATTGTTTATTTTTTTGCAAGCTTTTTAGAATGACTGGTCTTGAAGTACTGTAGTGTAAACGGTATGACATGATTTGTTGTAACTTTATCTGCTTTGAAAGCCGCTTAGATTTTATCTGCTTTAGAAGCCCTTTACATCAAATCATGCAAGCCAAATTTATGCCGCCAAAAAAGCTGGATTACAACTTGAAACTCTTGGATTGATCACGTGCTGTGACGCTTCTCTCAAACATCCAATCATCTTCGTTCAGCATTAGTACAAAATCAATTGAATTTTCTTTCCTTCATTTCGACGTATGTATTCTGACGAGTGTCAGATGAAAAGCTTAGAGATAAGTTTTTTGTTTGCTATCTTCAAAAATTATGTCATTTAACTGACATGCCTAGCACTAGCAAAGCAATACTATGTAATGGAAGCCTTGTAGGCGAGGGTCAATATTTAACTTGAAACTTTCTTGTGATTTATGTTAAAGATTTTTGATGTGGAAAGGAGTTTATATTTTTTGTACTAGTTTTTTAAACCAAGGTTGTGGAGCCGGAGAAATTATTTTTCAACTTCACAAGCAAACAAGAAGCGACACACCCTCATATAAAATAAATTTTAGTAATTTTAGAGTCAGCATTTCATAATTTCTTTTCTTGTCTGAATTTTGTAAGTAGATTAAAATGAAAAACTTTTATTCTTACTCTGGTTGTACTCAACTGCTAACAATAGCATTTTTTGTTAAGTTAATGCATATTCTAAGTATCGAGAATGATAAGAGATTACAAGCGGCAGCTTTAGACAAGTGTCCACAATTCTTAAAGAATCTCGACATATTAGGGAGGGCTGAAATGAAATGAAAACTTTTTTTTATTCGTCATTTGATTTTCAAAACCGATAAGCAATTAAGCACATTTAGACGGATTTTTTCTAATAAAAATTTTTGTTAAATCTTTAGTTGAAGTTTTCAAAGCAACTCCGAAAACCGAAACTTAAGTTAATTTTGCAAATAAAAAGCCACGTTTGACTGTCGATATAAAGCCAAAATTGTTTTTAGTCTGCACTTCAAATTAAAGTCCAAAAAGTGACCTATTGGATAACGCTTTTAGAGATGCCAAGATGTTGCAGTGCTGAAATCAGAAAACTTGAACTTTTTTTTACACTGAATGTTGGGTTTGTAAAATCAACTCTTAAGTCGTATATGCTACAAATATTATTTTGTACTTCCAGAAATTTTGTGTAATCTTGTAAATGAAAATCCGTTTATTGAAGCAAGTTTTTCAGAGGTGATATAAATGGTCCTAAGTATTTCTAAGTAAGTAGTCAAAAAATAAAATTATTTTTGATGGCATTTACCATAAGTATGTTCTATATTTTAAATACGTGACCCGAGAAAAGTTGCAAATTTTTGAAAGACTCTGTATGTCTATGGTCGGTTTTTGTTGTATTATTTTTCACAAACATACTCAATCGGTTGTTTGTCGTCACTTGACAGTATGTTTCACATGATTCTGATTATTTTTACTTTGGCATGATTATGAGTCACTCTTGTATTTCAAGAAGTAATTATTTCAATAATTACGTTAATAGTTTTTGCTGCAATTTGATAAAGAAACGCAACAAAAATAATAAAATTAACTTCATTAAGCTTGTACGTCTCACATTATTTACCAGTCATGTTATAAAGAGCAATCGAAAGGTGACGTTACAATATGCTTTCAGTTTTTCAACACCAATATGCTATATCTAGGTCTATGTTATAGTAATCCATGACTAGACATAGGCATACCATATTTCCGAAATGATGAACCGGAACGGTCTTTGAAAGAAAAAAATTCGTCTCTATAAAGCAGTATTCTCTAAAAAAATAAGATCTTTGCTTTGAATCTGTCTCGAATTTCTTGATTTTTGTTGCTTAAAAGTAGTGTTCGTTAAAAAAAAGATCTTCACTTTAAATCTGTCTCGGATTTCTTGATCTCAGTTGCTAAAAAGCAGTGTTCTCCAAAAAAAGATTTCACTTAAATACTAGGATATATTGGTTAACCGGGTGGGAAACCGTGAGAAGGCTCTAAAAATCGGGACCACCCCGGCTAAACCGGGACGTATGGTAAGCCTAGCTAGACACAATCAAAAATCAACTGAGGAAAAAATTGTAACATGTATGATTCCGTGTTTTTGATACAAAATTGTTTTATAATTACGTAACTCCTCTAATTCAAATCACCAACCTGTAAGTAGCGTAAGCTGTGTTTCCGTCCCAATCTTCAAGATCCACGCGAAGTTGATACGAATTTGACGATGTAATGGCATGCAACAAATCCAATCCTATTCAGCAACAAAATTATCATTAATAACTTTGATTCCTAAGCCTTAAATACCTAAGACAACAAATTAACAATAAAAACAAGAAAATATGTCATTTTAAACAACAAAATACAGTACAACAATTTTAATTTATAATTATTCTTTAATCATTGGTTTACAAACAATCTTAACAACGACTTTTTTAAATTATTATGAAAAGGTGAGCAGGGAATCATTAACTCTATACGCTTTAAAAAATATGATCTTAATCATTCTTGAAGTTTAATATATTGAACAGATCGAAAAAACGCACACCATGGCAAATTTGACCACTTATTAACAAGGTTAGACCTTTTGCAAAAAGCAAGGACACCGAAAACATTTTTGGCGTGAAGTGCGACATGTAAACACGAAAATTTTTTTTGGATAAAAAGACTCTCAACAAACGCAAATTTTAATTTATTAGAAAAAATTTTTATTCAAAAACTTAATGAAGACAAAAAAATTTTTTTCTGTAAATTCGGCAGCAATGTTTGTTTATTTGACCCAAAAATTTAAAGCCAAAATATCCTTTGGCAAGATTAAAAAGTTTTGATGCAATTCTTTTTTTTTTGATTATTTCATTTTTGCATAAAAAAAATTTTACCTTCAAACTTGCTAGAAAAGTTTTTTGATCCTTTACAAATTTTTAGTAAAAGTTTTTTCCAGGACTTTACTAAAATTCACGTTTGTTAAGATTGCTTTTTTAACACTGAAAACAAAAAAGGTGCTTTTTTGAAGTGTGTGTCCTTGCTAAAGTATTGTTATTTCCTGTGTAACCTCTTGTTTGAACCGATATTTTACAAACTTTATTGGGTTTAATTTTGATTAAAGTTATATAATTGTAGAGACACAGTGATGTAGTCGAGACCACAAACTTCAAGACCAATACCGAGATCTATACCCAATAATTTTTTCGAGACCAAAACTGAGATTAAGACCGGAAAATTTTAAGACCTAAGTTTCCAGACCGAGAACAAAAATTTTTACAAAATTTAGACCATTTTAATTATTCCCAAAGCAATAGTTTTAAAAATAATTAAAGTTACATTTAATATTAACAAGCATCTTTAACATGTTGAAAAGCGTTTTGCTCTGTGTAGTTTGCATCACTAGACTATTCGCTTTAAAAAAAGATTGGACAAACTTTTTAGCTCAAGGTCCGCATTTACAAAATGAATTTGTTTGAGGGACGCACTATTGTGATCTCTAAAAAAAGTCATCACTTTCAATCAATTTCTATAGTCTCTATTTTAATCCCAAAAACAAATTGATCCCAAGTTTTAGATATTGATTAAATGTGATGACTTTTTTTAGATATAACTACAGCTGAAAGCAAAAAGAGCGTGAAGTAATTTGCTTTAGGCTTTCGTGGCCCGCACAGAAAATCATGTCGGACAGCATGCGGCCCGCGGGTCGTAGTTTGCCCACCTTTGCTTTGAAAAAACCATCAACTAAAGAAAAAGATAGTCAAAGCACGTAAAACATGCTGGTAAACAATGTTGAAAAGAACAGGTCATTTATAGAAGATTTTTTTAAAACTAAAATGCTGAAGGCACGGTCATCACGGTAATGGCTGAAATTTCATTCAAATATTTGATTACCTCGGCTATTTGTGTTCTCGTGTTAGAGTTGTTGGGTTTGTTTGGCTTATATAAAATAGAACTTGTCTAATTAATCACCATAAAAGTTTAAAATAATGACGACTTACGCAAACTAAAATCTGTTTAACAACTCGCTGGTTTTTTTTCGGTATTATCCTTATTTATTTTTTGTGCATCTTTTTGGTAGGTTATTTGGAATAGTTTTTAGAACGTTATCATTTTCTACTTTGTCATATTAACCCTATATTGATCAATTCAACAAATTTGTAACGTTTTACACTTTTACGTTTTACACGCGAAAGCAATCATTTTTGGAGTTTTGGTCTATATTAAAATATTTACTAGGTTTAGTAAAACAGATTATAATTGGAAACACTGAAAATTTCCTTCCATGTGATTAACTGTATTTAAATATCTTTTGGATTTTAGTAACTACTTTTAGGTTGTGTGATAAGTTGTTGAGTTGTTAAATTGCCATTAAACCAAAAAAGCCTAGATGCTATTAAATTTTTTAGCTATTATTAATAAGATACTGAAGTTATTCGTGAGATTGGTTGTTACCTAACTCATTGCTGGCTTTGCTGAATGGCCTAAATTTAAACGTAACAGATTTGTGCACTTGGTCCATTGGTCCATAGCAACAATAAAAACATAATTTTTTGAAAATACATTTTCTAAGTTATATTTTTAAATAAATGATTTTCTAAAGTGCTTGCAGTGTTGGTGCGGATTAGTTTATAGGTTATATGTTAAAAATTATGACTTCAAAAAAGTTTTATGGCCTGAATGATAGTGTTGCAATGCTTGGAGGTGAGGCAGGAGAAAGTGATTGTGAGTTTTTATATGATTCTGATGACTTATTAGAACTAGATGACTATGATCCTCAAAATGAAAATTTTATTCTTCAATCAACAAATGAATGTGATGAAAGCAGTAATTCAGGTTAGTTATGGTTTTCTAAGTTTATTCAAAGTGGTATGTATAATGAATACGCATAGTTAGTTTGCATCTCAGTATAGTATACACAAGAGTAAGCATTATTTACAAACTTAACCAGGTTGTGCTATTTGATTTTGAGCTTTACATTTACAAAGTTAAATATTGTTTTTTTATAAATTGCTACTGCTAAGAACATGACTAATCAATACTGCAGCAATTATATAAATTTAATTTAGACTTGAAAAAGCAATAATTTTAGTAATATCAACTTGAAAGATCCATTTAAAAATAAAAAATGATAACCTTATAAAAACATTGCATGTTTTCCATAAAATTTGTTAACTATGAATTCATAAAAACTTCTTTATATGATAAGTATAATACAATTATTAACAATTCAGTTTTTTAGTATATATGTGCTTGTGACTTGCTAGTAAAGCCCATCATTTTCTGTCAGCATGCATATTGATAATTTTTAAAATTTTTTATGGCCATTGTTTTTTGATAAGTTGTTAATAATTTTTCTCAAATAGTGCTAATTTTTTATATCATATTAAACTATTTATGCTTTTGTTTTCAAATATAGGCTTAACTGTTGTTTTTATTTTTATTTTGTTTATGTAGATGATGACCATAAAGTTCAAACAAGCTCAACACCCAGAAGGCCTTTATGGAAAGTAATTGAAAGTGATTGTACTGCACGTAGTCCTCCATTGTGGCTTGGTAATTTAAATGCAGCAGAATCAGTCCAAACTCTTATACTACTTCAGAATCTTTTTTGATTCAACTTTGATAAATCATATTGTAGATCAGTCAAATTTGTATGCTGCTCAAGTTAACTTAGTTTCTCCACTTCAACTATCATGTGATGAGTTTGATAAATTTCTTGCTGTGGTTCTTTTGATGTCAATTGTTGCATTGCCGCATTCAAGACTGTATTGGTCATTAGATCTTGCTGTTTGTCAAGTTCAAAACATCCTTTTAGGGAAACGATTTGAGCAGATAAAACGGTTTGTTCATTTTAATGATAATACTAAAATGCTTTCTCCAACGGATGCAAATTTTGAAAACCTATTCAAAGTAAAACCTTTGCTTGATCATCTTCGGAAAAAATTCAATTTAACTCCCATGAGCCAAATGATATGCATAAATGAAGATGATCCTATTTAAGGAAAATTCTTCATTAAAGCAGTATATACCATCTAAACCGCATAAATATGGCTACAAAGTTTTTGTCTTTTGCAATAATTCTGGTACAAAATCGTGATTTTGAAATATGTTCTGCAAAGTTGAACCACCAGCAAATATAGATTTAGGAGCAAGCGCAAATGTAATATTGAGATTACCAAAAACTATACCAGTTGGAAAAAACCATTTGTTATTTTTTGACAATTGATTTACCTCACTACCTTTGATGAGATTTTTGGCAAAATCAGCTATTTATTGCTTAAGTACGGTCAGAAGCAATCGGCTTCCAGGTATCAATTTTCCTCCTGACAAAAAAATGAAAGAAGATGGACAAGGTAGTCATGTGGAAAAGGAATGTGTGGTAGACAACACAATCATACGAGCAGTAAATTGGTTTGATAACAAAGGTGTCAACCTTCTTACTACGTTTGACTCAGCTTATCTTTTGCGTGATGTGAGTAGATATGGCCGAAAAAATAAAATCAGAGCAAGCATACCATGCCCAAAAATGGTGTACACCTACAATAAATGCATGGGAGGTGTGGATCTTTTAGATTCTCATATTGGCTTATATCGAACAAAAATTCGCTCAAAAAAGTACTACCACAGAATATTTTATTATTTTCTTGATGTAACTCTGGTGACAAGTTGGTTGCTTTACAAAAAGGAATGCAAAGATTTCTGTATTCCCAAATGTAAGCAACTTACTCTATTAAAATTTAAGCATTGTATAGCTGAAAGTCTTTTCTGAGAGGGCAAGTCTGTCACAGCTCTACAGAGAGGAAGGCCATCTTTTGGCAATAAGAACTATCAGATTAAAAAAGCTATAAGTACCAATTCCAAACCGATACCTGACAAATCAATTCGCCATGACAATACTGATCACTTCCCAATATATAAGGAAAAAAGAGGAAGATGCAGCCCTTACCTGTTTTGCCAAAAATGTGAAGTTTATCTTTGTATAGATAAAAACAAGAACTATTTTTACGATTTTCACAAGTACTAATTAGATTTTGGTTTTAAGTAAAAATTGTGATAGTTTGATTTCATTTTTATTTCTATTACAAATTTTTGTTTTCTGTATTTTTTCCAAAAATTGTTGATGCTTGTTGCATTGTTTGCTTTGTGCTAATACTTACTGTATATATACCAATTTCACAAAAATTATAGAAACTAAAAAGTGTACTGACTTATATTTCATTACTAGTTGCAGCTAAAAATAAAAAAAAACAGTTAGGCCTACATAAAAGCGATATCTAAAAAAATGCTTCAGGATCAAGACCTGCTTCAGGAGAAGTCGAATGGCTGTTTGGTTAAATTTTTTTATTTTTTTTTCTATTCATATTTAAAGGTATGATTAAAAATTAAGACTGGTTGCTAAGACTGCCAAACAAGAGAAAGTGGCTTAAAATATTTCTTTAGGGACAAAAAAGAATGGCAAGAAAAGTCTTTGAATCGCGAAGGTGTGGATCACGTTCGACATCAATCACAGCGTTCTTAACCATTCAACCACGCTGTCGACAAATGTAAAATAAATGTGAAAACCTGTTTTGCTCTTCACTTTTTTTTAAGTCCTAATTTCTTTATTTTAACAATTTTCAAGCTGTCTCAGTGCTACTATGAACCTTTGTCCCTCAATTTTCATGAAGGTTTTTTAACCCCAACCCTCCCCCTTCCGCACATACGCCTATAGATTCATAAATTAAAAATTTTTAAGCAGAGGTTGAACAAATTGTGGAATACATGGTCGAGTGGTTAAGAGTGTAGTGATTGTGACCAAAACGGTCTCGGTTCAAAATCTTCTCGTGCCATTCTGTTGTGTCCTTAAAAAACCCATTTTCTGGCACATTTCCCTTGCTTGGCGATCTAGGGCAAGCAGTTCCAAATTTCAGTCGTATCTCTTAAAAAAAATTAAGCAGTCAAAATAAAAAGTTCTAACTGGACAACAATATTTTTGTATCTTTGGAAAAAGGTCGGGGTAATTGCTTGTCCTGAGTATATCGTCTCCGATGCTTTTCTGCAAGGCGAAAGGATGAGTGTAAAGATGAAAAAAAATGTATATGTATATAACAGGGGTGGCCAGACCTGCCTCTCGTAAGAGCCGCATACAAAAAAACGAAAAGTTAAAAGAGCCGCAATACAAAAACATTACAAAATTTCCACAGATGTCGTACAAACTTTAATTTACTGACACACGTCATTAAAGATTATAAATCTCCATTTGTGCTTTAAGTTCTTTAAAATTAAATTCATATAATGTCAAAGCTGTCTGCAGTAGTTCTTTTACATGTTGATTTGTTAGCGCCGCACGATGCTTCGACTTCATAAACTTCATAATAGAATAAAACGACTCACAACAGTATGTAGTACTGAAGATTGAAATTAGCCTGATAGTAATTTTTTTCAGTTCTGGATATTGTGCTGCTGGAACTTGTGTCCAGAACTCCAATGTATTCAAAGTTTTGTGGGCCATTTTTAAGGCATGGTCTTCCTGCAGATCCACTAATTCAAGTTCCACGGCAGGTGCTTCTGATGACAAAGGTTTAGGGATAGGACATCCACTGGTGATAACATCAACCTCAAATGGGTTCACAAAAAAAGCAAAGCATGGCTTCAGTTTTCGCAGATCGTTAAACCTTTCTTAGAAATGATCATGCAGTCCTTGCAATTTGTCTTTGTATTCTTCTAGTTTCTCGTTTTTTATTTCAATGTCAGGAAATGCATTTATCCTTCTGCTGAGGTTAGGAAAGAGACTGAATTTTTTTGACAATAAATCGTTTTGGAAAATTCTGATTTTATTTTGAAAACCAAAAACTGTTTGAGAAAGATCTGAAAGAAGCTTGTCCTTACCTTGGAATACCAAATTCAAAGTGTTCAAATGTTGCATTATGTCGGTAAAAAACATCAGATCTTGAATCCAGTGATCATTTTCCAGTTGAGGATAAGGCTTTTTAATTTCTTTAAGAAAGGCAATAATTGGGTCTAAAAGTTTGACAAATCTGCGCAAAACGTTGCTAGTGGATAACCACCTTACTATGCAGTAGATCGATACATCACTGGGTTTATCTTCGAGCTCCAGTTTTTCAATAAAATTTCTAAATTGTTGGTGAGTTTTGCTATGTTTTCGTGTAAAATTAACAATTTCAAGTACAGTTTTCATGATATCTTCATATTTAAAATATCTTGAGATCAGATTTTTACTGTGAATAATGCAGTGAATAGGAAGAAAATCTGGGTAGCTAGAATCATTTTTTATAAGTGCAATTAATCCTGCATTTCTTCCCACCATAGCGGGCGCTCCGTCTGTTGCCACACTGACAAACTTATTCAATGGAATCTCAGCCTTCATTAAGATTTCGTCCAGCGCTTTTTTATATCTACGCCGCGAGTTGTTTCCTTTAACGCAATTAAGTCCAACAATTCTTTAACGACTACATCAGAAGAAACATAACGAACATACACAGCCAGTTGTGGGTTATCTGTTACATCAGTTGATTCGTCCAGAGCTAAACTGAACGCAGTGGCATTTGCCAAATCTCTTTGCAGTTTGTCTTTAACATTAGCACTGATCCGAGAGATCCTCCTTTCTTACGGTGTGTCGAGAAACTGGTGTTTGCGATATTAGCCGTTGCAATTTTCTGTTGTTAGGATCCAGCACTGCAATAACCTCGGCAATATTTTTCTTAACGAATTCACCATCAGAATATGAATGTTTAGCTCGTGCGATATTCCATGATATAATGAAGCTGGCTTCAGTTGTTGTATCACCTTCGTTGTTAAACGTTTTTATAAGAGTCTGCTGAGAATTTAGTAGCGATTTTAACTCGGTGAGCTTACTCCTCCTTAATGCTGACTTAAGTGTATAGTTATTAGAAAAGTTGTTGTGTCTTGTTTCGTGATGACGTTTCATGTTACTCGCTTTGTAATGTCTAAGAGAATCGTGGCAGACAAGACATAAAGGCTTTCCTCCATTGTCGGTAAATGTAAATTCTCCTTCCCACTCTGGCTTAAAGGTTCTTTTCTCGTCCTCATATTTTCTCTTTTTTCTAGCTGGCGCCATTTTTTTTAGCAAACAGTGAAAGCTAGTTTTTATTTATTTTTTGAAAAGCTAAACACTTTTTGAAAATCAAAATAAAAAATTAAAAACCTTTATATGGAAATGCCTTACTCACTTTACCTGGACTGACAAAGATAACTGTTGCGCAGTTCATGTTAACTTGAAAAGTCCCACAACCAATTATGTTAAAACCTAGATAGATTATGACGTTATAATTAAAATAATTACAATCGTTTGTTGCACTAAAAGCAATATGAAGATCAGCTTACATCGCAGAGGGCTAGTGACTAACTAAGCCGTAAATCGGTAATAGTCTGAAAGAATTAGCAAGGACCTGTTGTGTTTTTAACTGCGGAGCTTATTTTTTAATAGAATTATTTTGAAACGCTGACCTTATTTGGGAACTACCAGCTTTTAACTAACTCGGTTCAGGCAATATCTGCGGGTAGCAACTACTGCGCGTAATTATGATGAATGAATTCGGGCGATGCTTGAGTGAAATAAAGAAAAGCGAGTAAACAGAACAAATGCGCAAAAGAGATTGGCATGCATAGCGCAATGTTCAACGAAAAAGATGCAAACTAAAATTGCGGGCTCGACCAAAACAGGAATGTAAACAAAGAGCCGCACGCAAAGGCCCAAAGAGCCGCATGCGGCTCGCGAGCCGCCGTTTGGCCACCCTTGGTATATAAGAATAGGCAAAGATTGTGACTGTGAAAGCCACCAACTTTACATTTTTTGTAAAAATAACCACTGGTTATATTTAATATGCACAAAAATATGTTGTTCAAATTATTGCTTAAACAAATTTTGTTAATACAAGAATTTGTTTGCTCTATTTAAAAAAAAATACATAGGATCAAAGTAATCGCTTTTTTGGAGGAAATAATTCAAAATAATCAAAAATTCTTATTTCTGTAATACTGTACCAATTGCGGGCAAAGGTATAAATACAAACATTTACGTAAAGTATAACCAGATTTGTTTGTTGCCGAAAGAAAAATTAAATAAAGATTTTTCGTAATCGAATTATCTGGTAACAGATGGCCTTAATCTCAATAAAAATCTCCATTTGAATGAATATAAGAAAGTTTCAAAACTATATGACTAGCCTGACTGCAAGCTTTTTGCTACTTGAAATTGCGGCTGGTATGGGGCACGCTATTAGAACGTGGTCTGCGGTTTGTTCAGCGGTGCCGCACTCGCAATTCCGTGAAAAAGTGAGACTTCATTTGTACATGGACAAATGGAATCGCCCAACACCACTCTGTAGGCGATTGAGCTGAACTCATGCTGTTCTGACCAAGCTCATTTCAACAGGCCGGGAACTAATAAGGCATAAAAGATTTAAGAGCAGAACTTATTGCAAAAAAAAATCCAAATTAACATTGTTTTGTCTTTGTAAGTCAAGTTAAGACCAAAAATTGCAAGGATTTTGCTTACGTAACTAACTGCAAAATTTTTAAAAAAGCTGGAAAGTTTATGGCAGGGTCTGTGACCGCACAACCGCCTATTTATTCTTGCGCCTATAATAATAGCTTATATTGGTAACACTGCGTCACAAAAAAATGTTCAACTTGTTTGCTCAAATCACTCCATATATTTAGGATTTTTTTTGGGAAGGGGCAGTGAATCCAAATTTAAACTTGTTTTTTTTTTGTATCACGTCAAGATTTCAAGTTATTAAAAGTTTTTATTTAAAATATGGCAAAAGATGTTGAAAGCCTTATAACAGAAATCCATTATTTTTTTGGGAATGGCAAATTGACAATTTTATTTAACTGGTCAAATTGCGATACGTAAATTAATTAATAAAATTAGTCAAACATCAATGGACCAAATATTTAATTAGAAATTAAAAAAATTTTTGCTGCTGCAAAACTTTAAAATAGCTATTAAAATTAAGGGTTTTATTTAAAATTTTTTTGTTTAACTAAGTACTAGCTTTAAAAAAGGCTGTTTTTAAAACTTAAATGTGGACAATTAAATTCCGTGACAATTTTTTTACGAAGACAAAAACGTTAGAGTTTTCAAAACAGCCTTTTTTAAGGCTACTTGTTTCAAACGAAGCCCATGGTTTTAATAGTAATTTAAAAATTAAAAACTAAAACTAACTAACTCATAAAAAAAATCGATTGTGACCTATAAAAGTCATTATCAGTTTCTCATTCAAACAGATTCTATTTGATTGAGAAACTGATATAATTATTTAATTTCTATATTAAACATTTGGCCTATTGAACTTGACTGATTTTATTAAATAGTTTACGTACCGCAAAAAAATTTTTCATGGAAAAAGAAGATTTTATAACTTTTTGAAACAAAATTTTTCTTGCAAATAAAAATACTACAGAAGTAAAGTAAAAGTGTTGATTAAGCATTTGTATTCAGAAATGGGCATTTGCCGCGCATGTTTGCGCTGCTTGCCCATAGGCGTTGCAGAGCTGCAGCACCCCCAAATATGGGTGCAATCGTTTTAAATATTATCAGTAGCGTTTAAAAAATTAATAATTTTTAATTTTTTAAAATTTATTTCCTTAAATTTAAGTTTTGTTGGGGTTTTTTTAAAGAAATTGTGTTAAATTTTAAATTGAAAACCTTTTGAGCTGTTTTAAAGTCAGCTAAAAAATTTCACGCAAAGTTACGCAAAACGACGCATTTCATTGGCGCTTTATATGATACATTTTATGTAAGTTTGCGTACCATCTTAGGCGTAAGAACTACAACCCTATGTTTTCTTTGACATAAAGCTTTTTAGTTAAAATACTTATTTAGCAATAAACTTTAATATCCTTTAAATAAACCAAATTGTGCTTTACAGATAACAGATTCAGAGGCGGTGAAACTGAATTGCTTTAGAAATTCGCGAGATAAAAACATTGTGTTAGATTTGTCTCTATAATTATAGAATGACAACCAAAAACTAATCCACAAATCTATTTAGAGAAAAGGTACTTTTTTTAAAAACGCACTCTCAACAAATGGAGAATCGTTAGGAATTGTTAAAAGCGCCGTGATTGAGATGGACCTAATTTCGGTTTGAAACCTACTCGGGTCCATTTGTTGTGTTTTTGGGAAAGACACTTTAGGGCAGTGGTTCCCAACCTTTTTGGTGTCATGAACCCTTTCGATAATATGGCAAAAACTTGTGGACCCCTTAAATAAAAACTGAAATAAAATTCACTTTTTCCTCGCAAGATCATGGTAATCTCTAAAAAAAAAGGTCTTCACTTCGATTTCGCCTCTGGTTTTTTCTATTTTTTCTCCCAAATACATGGTGATCTCAAAAAAAAGGTTTTCACCTTGAATGTATTTTCCGAGGCAACTGCCTCATTCGCCTCACCCAAAATCAAACACTGCTTTCACAACAACATATTGCTTTCATTTTTTGCATGAAAAGCTCATGGACCCCCAAAAATCACTCTGTGGACCCCTGAGGGTCCATGCACCCCCGGTTGGGAACCACTGCTTTAGGGCACTTTCTCCTGTTTGTTGGTTTTGGCAAGCAGTTCTAAATTTCAGTTATATCTCTATTGAATTTCAAGCGGATAGCAGTCTTGCATCTTGGCATCTCCTGAAACAGGCCGGGATAATTGCTTGCCTGATGTTTTAGCACTTCCGTCGCTTTCCTGCGAGTCAGGAAGATAAACATAGAGATAAAATAAATAAAAAACTGTTTAATGTTTACTTAATTTTCTACACAAATTATACACAAAATAACTTTTTTGACAACACCTTCTTCTTTTATTATCTTTTAAACGAAAGCTCCTATTTATGTAAAAAAATTTAACAAGTATTAATAGAAACATGGGGACCAGAAGTAGCAGTTCCATTGAAGACAATTGAATAGTGACATAACAATAAAACCCCACTAAAAACAATCCCATTGTACGGTGTCCCGGCCGGTATTTAAAGAGGCCATGACTTAATTCAATCTGCGAAAGCAAAAAAATTATAGTTGCTCAAGAAATAATTGTTTCATTAACATTTGACTGCCAAGCTGGTTTTCTAGAAATACCTTAGTGGAGCACACCTATACTAGACGCTACGATCACAGAAAAGAACATCCACTTGGCGACTCAGATATTAAGTGTCATAGAAATAGCAATAGGACGTATACAGCAATTGTTGCCAACACTAGAAACAGACAAATAGCCGTCAACAAATATTGTTGAGACGGCCTTATTAAAAACTGCCATATCAATAATATTTGTTGACAATGCAGTCAATGTGCTAAAAATTTTTTTTATTTTTGAATTAATACAAAAATCTTTTTTTTTTTGAAATATAAGGAGGTCCTCCAAGTTTTTATAATAAACCTCAATTTAATACGTTTCACTCGAAAAGTTTAATTCGCCGTTGCATTGCCGCAGAGCTAAAGAGTGATATTTGCAAAGGTTATATAAAAAATTTAAAAATAATCAAATTTTTCAAACACTGGGCATATTTTTCTAGGCGTGAATACTATCAGTAAAATATTTCCTGGAAAAGAAGGGTACTTTATGCCCAATTTTATTTTAATGTGCGACACGCTAAATTTCACAATAAAATTATTTTTCTTTAAACGAAGATGAATATTTCTGCCCATAAAACTTCCAAATATATTAGTTTTGAAAAACATTTTCCCCAAAAAGTATTTTGGTCTGTACTCCTATGAAGCAAAGCATAGTAAATGTAAATATGAAGTATTACAAGTTAAATGTTTTAGGTGAAATTGGAAGCATTAGTGGATTCAAAGTTTTTGTCAGCCGGTTCTATAAAAAAAACTAAAATTAGCCAGGAAATAAACTGATTAAGCTTTATTATTTCCCAAATAACAATTCCAAATATTCATTAAGCAAGTATCATTATGATGATATTGAGGAGTGCTTATATTACTAGGCATATCATATTTTTAAATAGAAGAATTAAGACGATCGTTAAAAGAAAAAATTTTGTCTCAAAGTAATGATCTCTAGAAAAAGTTTTTCTTTTTAAATTGAAAATTCCAGGACATAATGTTCAACCGAGCGGGACACTGAGACAAAGCCTAAAAATTGGGACTATTTAGGATAAAACAAGACATATGTTTATCCTATATATTACTACACTACATAGGCAATAAATTTAGACGATTTCCAAACTTATAAAATTTCTTTAAAGACTGTTTCAAAGAACCGGTTCGAACCGGCTGAATCCCACCACTGTGCACTGTGTATTAAATTTGCTAAATTACATAAGTAGTAGTAGTATTTATTTATCGCGTCCAAAAATTGGCAATTAATCAACGGAATGAAAATACACTAACAGAAAAAGCGACGAGGTGAAGCGAAAGACCATTATTAGTAGCCTGATGGCCACTCGGTCGCCGAGTCTGCTTCACCTCATGGTAAAAGAAATTAGTACTATAAGCAACAAAAACAAAACAATTACACATTAAAATAAACGTATAATGACACATCAGAATAACAATAGTAATACAAAAAAAAAGAAAAAAAAAAAAAAAAATATAAATTAGAAGTTTTTTCTTTTTTTCTTTTTTCTTTTTTTTTCCTTTTTAAATGCAAGCAAGGAAAATAAACATATATAACAACTAGGAAAAAACAAAAAATAATATTTATAACAGCACTGATGGAGAACCAAAAAAATGAAGAATATGTAAAAGTAACAAGAATTTAAAAAAGAGACTAGAAAATCAGGTGAATTGTAACACAGTGTAAATAGACGATTCAACCAAATGTTATAATTGCAACAAAAACAAACAACGAGGATATGCAATAAAAGTTTTATTTTTGACGATTTAAGAAGAAAAAAGTAACAAGAATGAAAAGTTTATTTTAATATTAAGTAACTGCTACCAAATACAAAAATGTATACACAACACAATCAAATTTGAAATGAAATATTTCTTAAGCGAGTCATTGATTAAAATGAGTACCAAGAAAATGTTGTTTGAGCAATTTACTTGAGTGGTTAAAGGAAGTTGTTATTAATTTATTTCTTAAACATTTAGGTAGATCGTTCCAGATTTTAGCTCCAATAACTCTTAGGGATTGATCAGTTTTGTGATAAAAGGTTCTAGGTACATAATACTCATTTGAAGAAGAATTTCTAGTGTAATGGGTGTGGACGGAGGACACCTTTACAAAACTTTTTAGGTATTCCTCACAAAATTGGGGCAACTTGTTAGAGTGAAACTTAACCATAAATTTAGCTATTTCGAATTTAAAAATTTTATTAAGCCTCAAAAAGTTTAATTTTTGAAAAAGAGGTTGTAACCGAACTTTTTTACCAAATTTTTTACTTAAAATTTTAATAATACGATTTTGTTTAATCTGTAGTCTATTGAGTACCGTTTTTGAGGTGTTTCCCCAGCATATAATTGCATATTGTAAATGTGAGTAAACTAAGCTGTAATAAACTGGTGTAAGTGTGTTACTGGGAAGATATTTGCAGAGTTTTGAAAAGGCACCGGTGGCGGCTGAGAGCTTTGCTTCCACGTGTTCAACATGCTTGTGCCATTTAAGTTTATCATCCAAATGAACTCCAAGATATTTAATACATTTTGTCTGCAATATATCAGAGCCGTCTATTTGAATAGCGATATTCTTATTACTTTTACTAAAATATAGATATTTGGTTTTCCTTAAATTTAGCGATAGTCGGTTGAGTTTAAGCCAATGATTAAGTTTCGGTAATTCTGCATTTAATTTGGTTTGCAAAGTATTTGCATTTTTATGAGATAGTGTGAAAACACTGTCATCCGCATACAAGGTTGCTTTTAGATTTGAACATAAAGATATATCATTTATGTAAATCAAAAACAGTAAAGGTCCCAAAACACTCCCTTGCGGGACTCCAATATTGATATCTAGATAGGAGGATGAGAAACCGTCACCGCAAACAAGTTGCTTACGATTAGTAAGATAAGACCTAATCAAATCATTAGCAAAACCTCGAATACCGTATTGAGTGAGCTTATACAAAAGAATTTCGTGATTTACTGTGTCAAACGCTTTTGCCAAATCAATAAATAAAGCGCAAATATTCATGTTGTTGTCTAATTTTGTTAATATATATTCTCGTAGATGTGTTATAGCTAAAGTTGTGGAGTAGTTTTCCCGAAAACCGAATTGTGTTGGCGAAAAGACCTCAAATCTATTCCAAAAATTTACAAGTCGCTTTTTTATTATTGTTTCAAAAACTTTATTAAATGCAGTTAGGATAGATATCGGGCGATAGTTTTTTACTTCGCTTTTTATACCTCCTTTGAACAAAGGAGTAACGCGGGCAATTTTAAGTTCATCGTAATAATGCCCTTTTTCTAAACCCAAATTGAAGATAATGGTTAGATAAGGACTTAAAATATGCTTGGCTGCTTTGATCAATTTTGTAGGAATATCATCAATTCCTGATGCCTTGTTTGGCTTAAATTTGTTTATAATGCTTATAACTTCGTAATCGTCAGTAGGGTTTAAAAAGATGGAATTTTGAACTCTATGTCCACAGAAAGTATCAGTAAGCGATTGATTTGACCCACCGACAATGCTATTTGCCATATCATGGCCAATGCTGCAGAAGTATTTGTTTAATTCACGACAAATTTCACTCGGTTTACTTATCATATTTCCTTTAATACTTATTTGAGTCGGTAAAGAGTTAGATTTTGGCGAGTTTTTACGAATTATTTTGTTGACCACTTTCCATGTTGTAGTGGAATCTCTACTATTTTTAACCAATTTTTGAAAATAGATTGCTTTACTGGACTCTTTTACATGAGTCAGTTTATTTCGAAAAGACTTATAACGTTTAAAATCTTTTACATCCAAAGATTTTTTAAATTTCTTATAAAGCCTATTGAGGAATAAGGAAAAAGGGGGTAAGTTGAGGAACTTTATGAAGAAATTTTGCAGGATATGAACATTAGAAAAACTTTTATTTTTTGCCAAAAATTTTTAATTGTGTATTGAAATACTTTCATTCCTTTTCAACATGGAGAAAGTTTCATTTGCATATGTTGAAAAATCATCGAATTATGAGCGATTGCAATTAGGGTCTCAAATGGCTTAGCTTACGTACATACAATACGTTACATACGTAAATTGAGTCAAGCTATAGGATAAGATGATTCATAATTTTAAACTCAGGTTTAAACAATACCATTGATATTACTTTCATGGCAACAATTTACAAAGAAGCTAACTTTATACCTTGTATTCATAAATTTCAAAGCTGATTAAAATTAAAACATAAGTTCTTCTCTAAAACACAAAAGTTTCTCTGAACAAAATTTTTACAAAAAGTGCTAATTTTCGCTAAAACTTCTTTCTCTCAAAACCGAACAAAGAAAGAACTTTTATCTCAATACCAAAACTGTAATCCCGTTTCCAGCAACATACACGTAGCACTTAAAAGTTGAATTTATTTTTCTTTTGGGAAATATAGGGGTTGGCTCAACTTGGATAGTGGCTCAACTTACCCCATCTTTCCCTATAAATTTGCTTTTATAAGTAATCTGGCCAATGCTAAACGCGAAAATGTTATTTATTACACTGTTATACTGATAGGTGACTCAGATAAATCAAGAGCTCGTTATAATGTTGTCCCTCGTCTTACACTAGCCAATTGCAACGTACAGATTGTACACTAGTGGATTTCCTGTTGCACTAGTAAAGAGGTTGTGAAAGGATTGTAACAGAATTGTAATCTTTCAGGATTGTAACAGGAAGTTAAGCGGAAGTTTACAATTCACTAGTTTAAGAGGAAATCTACTGTTTGAAACCGTTTTTCTTACACCAGGGTGTTTGAAACGAGAAGAACAACAAATATAATGTAATCATGATTTATCTGAGTTATCTAGCAGCATATCAAGACACTAATTATAAACGTGTTTCGGCCTAACACTTGGTGCTATAGAAAAATCCAATGGAGTAAATTTTTCACAAATGCAGCAAAACTGGTTTGGGTAGTTTTTACCCATACGTGTATTCGTTTCAATTGGTAAATATCTGCAGCTATCTGACTATGATAAATGAGAAATGTAATTTGGTGAAAAAATAAAATGATTAGAATAAAATGAATAACTTAAGGCTGATAAAAAATATGATTTTTCTTTTAAATAAGAAACTTTGCAAAATTAGGCCCCATTAAAAAAATAAGCTTTGCAAATTTAGGTTGATTAACATCATTGTTTTTCACCAAAGAAAAATAAAAGAATAGAAACATTTTTAAAAGGACAGTAACATACATTATTTAAAGCAAAAATTTAAGCACAATTTTATGCAAATAAATTTTTAAAAAAATTTTTCTGTGCAGCAAAGCACCTGAAATCCTTTAAAGCAAGAGTGCATAAAACTAGTCATAGATTTATTTACTACAAGTTAACATTCTTTGGTAATCAAACAGATCTTTTTCAGTTACAATCATATTTTTTTTGGTGGCAATCTGCGTAAAGTTTAAGCGATTGGCTGAAGCACTGAAAAAAACACAGAATTGCAAATTAGCTAATTTTAAGTTGCGAGAAATTTTTATCCAACCACCTGAAGAATGTTGCCTGAGATATTGACAAAACATTATTTTGATAAAAAAACAAACACAAAATTCAATCAAAAATTGAGAGTAGAACACAAGAATACAAGATCAAAAGCAAAAACGTAAAGTGTGACACTAGGGCTTGTTACAATGTGAATATACTATAGAGAATTTTTGCTGACCATTTTTGTTCGAGCGATTTTATTTGTGGTCGACCATTTTGGCAAATTGCCCACGCTAGTATTCACACCTTTTTTTGCTTACAGAACTAAAATTGTTTATCAAGCTTACTGATCCGTCCAACTTTTGCTTATCTCGTCATTCCTTGCCAAAGAAATACAAAAAATTTACATTACTTTTTTAAACTACTCAAGATGAGTTATCACCTTGCATATTTAGTGTTAATGGAAAGGTGAATTGTTTGATACTTTTTTGTTATTGCCCCACCATCAGAAATAGTGAACGAAAACCTAAGACTTTTGGGGTTTTTTTAAAAAAATTTTTTGGTGAAACTAACCCGAAATACCCCTTTCAACACCAGGATGAAATAAAGAAGAAACCATGAGAAATGTATTGATAATAACAGGAAGCAATATACGGTGAGGCGATAAAAGGAAAGTACCAAATGTTTTTTAGATATAAAGTCAAAGTGATAAAGCTAAATACGCAGAAGTGGTGAAAATTTTGAGACCGATTTTAGGCAGTTTCGATTTCGAACTTGTGCCGGTGGTCTGGATCTCGAGACAATGTAATCTCGGCCTCGTGTTTTTAAAATTGGTCTCGAGAATTGTTTGATTATAAGAATTTTTGCAATTCGTTTAATAATGACATTTAATGGAACTGGTTTGTTGCAATTTGAAGTGGAGAAGGCTAAGGTTGGTTAATATTGAAAGTGTAATTTTTGGAAATGTAGTATATAACATACAATTTTAAAACTTATTTAAATTAAAATATTTTATTTGAATAAGATAATCGCTTGATGGGCCTTTTTTCGGCAAAACAGACTGTTGCAGTTTTAAAATATACTGGAAGTTTGAGCTACTTGCGATGTTTTTTTATATTTTGCAATTGTATACTAAACTTTATTTGACTTGTATACAAAAAAAAAAAAAAAATAGTAAAAACGTTTCTGACAAATTATATGGACGCACAGATATAAATAATGGTTTTTTTGTTTTTTATAATATGCTAACTTAATTCTTAACTTCACTTCACGTTTTTGTAAATTATTGTTTTTTGTTTGTTTTATAATAATCTAACTTAACGTACAGCAGTTTTTATCAAATTTACGCGGCGCCCAGTTTGGAAACTGCTGCTCTACTCTAATATGTAAAATAAACTTTAAAAGAAAAACTGTAAAAAATTAATTGTTTTTGTAAATCTCTCACCAAGCCAAAACTCTCCGCTTAAATTTCCGAATCCACGTTTATATTCAGTCCAGTTACGATAAAAATCAACACTTCCGTCCATTCTTCTTTGAAAAACCTTTATAAAATAGGATGTGATTTATAATGTGCTGATATATTTTGTAATGCTGTTGATTAACGTACTTTGAAAAAGTTTTCTCAAAGTTAGCTTTTGACAATGTTGATTTACCTGGTATCTCCATTAGGAGTTGGGAAGAAAAAAGTTTGCTCAACATCTGAATGTAAATGTATTGGAAGAACTGATTGAAACTATAATTCAATGTTGGATATATCATATATACATGTATAACCCTTTTGTGATAACCCGTTCAAAATGTATAACTGTTATATTTTGCAAAATGCTTTTAAAAAAATACTTTTTAATTAGTTTGATAGAGATTATATTTACTATTCTTTTTATAAATATCATTAAACTAAAAAATTGGAGACCCTTTACATAAACTTTTCTACGGGCCCGAAAGAAACCAATTAATAAATTTATTGCATTTGATATTAAACGTATATAGTTTTAATCAAATTGAATCATAACGATGCAGAAACGCAAAAAGCTGTTGAGGGTTCCCACAGACCCTTTCATACAGTGACTGACATAAAAAAGTCTTGCAATCTAGGGTTAAACACTTGATATAGACTAAAAAACTAAATTATTGTTGATTACTTGATATTTGTTTAAAAAAAAATTTACTTTAAATTTATTTTATATTGTATTTTGTTTAAACAAGATTTTTAGTTTAAACAAGTTGTTTAAACATGAAATCTTACAAGTAATTACACAGTTAATATACTTCATAAATGTTACTAAAAAAATCACGTAATTTTTGACAATAAAATATTTTAAGTAAAAATCCGTAAAACCATTTTATGAACAATTTTGTATAGTTAACGTAAAGGTTATGTATAAAGTAAATCATCACATTTAACCTGTTTTGGGCTATGTTTTTCTTAGGTGACTGTTCTGCCAAAGCGTCAAAGTCAATCAAAGATAGGGTTTGTGCCCATGGGCGCCGAAATTAAGAAAATAGTTGCAGGAAAATTACGGGGAGGTATGAATGGCAATGGAGCAATTTTTCTGGTCTGCAATATTTTTTAAACGCGGAGGCATTGGGGAAGGAAGCGGATAGTGTCCTTTGAAATTCGCAAAACAGAAACAATGTATCTCTACAATTTTGTGACTTTAAAGAATATTAATCAAACAAAATTTGTAAAATATCCATTTAGACAAAGAGTTCATCGAAGTTTTTCTATAAAGAACCACACAACTAATGACAACACTTTGGCAAAGAAGAAAAATTTATAAAAAAGGCAATGTTTTTTTTGTTGAAAAAACTGTCTGAACCAACTTAAATTTTAGCGGATTGGAAAAAACTCATATTAGAAACTAGATAAAGACCAAAAAAAAGGTTTTTACTTGAGTTTCAAAGTAATAATCTTGTTTAATGCAAAGTGAAGACTAGAAAAACAAACTTCCATCTGGAATGTTTATCTTTTTCGAGCCAAAGACTAAAAGTATTTGCAAGTCAAGGAAATAAAGCCCAGCAGCAAAATTTTATATTATAATACCTTTTTTGCTTTTAATTAGATTTTAGAACTTTTCTGTAATACGCTAAAGTTTGCATTTATTAAGCGTACCTTTTCCAGAACAAGTGCCTTTTTTACCAAGTTTGCCCCTTCCATTCAAAAAATTTCTGTCGTCCCTGACATCGTTAAACGTTTATACGATCCAGGAGAAAACAATAAAAAAAATTTTTTCTTTATATTAAAGACAAAAAACTAACTTTTCTTTGTAAGAGAAGTGAAAACCAAACAAGGTTTTTATTCAAATTGAAAACATCAAAGGCAAAAGGACACTTTACAAAAATAATTTTCATTCATAAATACCAATTACATTAAATATTAAGTCGTAATTAAGCTTGTTGCTGCGCATGAGTTTTGAGTTTTGAACGATAAAACAATTCTAAATAAAAAAATTCTGAGTTTTGAATGACAAAAAAAATAATAAAAAATTTTGTCGTAATTTTTCGTTGTAAAATATTTTTACTAAAATTTTCAGTGCCACATGACTTTTAATTCCACCGACCAAAATTTTTTATGTGATTATTGCTTTTTTCTTCTCGAATATTTAAAAGTTTTTTGGCTAAGAGCGGTAAACAGTTAAATAAGCAAGTTTAACCGATTTATTTGTTTACGATAAAACGTAAAAAATTTTATATTCGTAAGTGCGTAATGAAGAATAGGGTAATGACATTATTCGCTGCTGAGTAAACCGTTTTCTGCTTGAATCTGATTGCAATTAAATTTCAATAAGCTAAATTTTAAATAATAAGTGTGTATCAAGTTCCGTTTTATTCCAGTTAACTGGTAAACAAGATCTAAAATCAAAATATGTATGGATTAGTTTATAAAATACATGTAGTTTAGTTAAACAGTTAATTCTATTGTAACTACTAGTAAACAACAATTTTTGCCGATTAAACCTCAAACGAGTTTAAAATAATATTAAGATAAGGAAAATGTCATGCGTTAACGTCTATCAGAGATTTATAAAATTAGTGAAATAGGTGATATTTTGGTTTTTGCATGATGATTGCCACGTTGTCAGCGTATAGTCGGCAGAATGATCGAGTTAGGTAGAAGCGTCAACATATTGATGGCAAAGACAATCTACATAGTTAAGATTCAATACATAATTGCATCACTTCAGTGGTTTTCAAAGCGGGGGATGGCAAAATTTTGCTGGGGCATAGAGATTTAAAACATTACAAACCATTTTTGGTGGAAAAATAAAAGGGGGCTACGCGCAGAAACCTTTGCTGAAATCTTAGCGAAAATGAAAATATCGGAGGCAATTTCAAAGTGATGACTTTTTGTTTAGTCTTTTTGGCAAACTGTATTGCTCCACAATATATTTTTCGGCTTTGTGGCTATCACGAAATGGGGATATCAGAATTTTTGAAGTGATTAGGTGGGGTATGGCCAAAAAAAGGTTGAAAAACATTGCTTTACTTTGTTGGTTTCTTGAAAAAAACATTTTACTGAACTTTCCTCTGCTTGAGAGTTTTAAAAAGCAGCTCTTAATTTTATAAGATAAAAAATTAAAAATATCTTTAAATAAAAACTAAAAACAAATAAAATTTAATGTAAATTACCGACACTAAAAATTTTGGTAGAATAAAAATTTTTTAGATATTTTATGCTGTTGTTAATCGATACTCTACATTTTTTCGTGATGTTGTTGGTGGAGCTGCAATTGAAGATTATCATGCAAGCTTGACAAATCAACTGTTTTACCGATCGAAAAACATTTCAAAAAAACTAAATAAATATCTTTGCTCAAATTAATTTTGTGATACTTGTTTTGATATAAGCGGTACAAAAAAATAAAACAATTTAGTTCTATCATTAAAAATGACTAAATAATCATGAGGAGTTTAGTGTAGCAATTTTGTAATATTCAACTTTGCTTTTACAAAGTATTTGATGGTGCTCCTGTGGAAATTACGTAAAAATTACCCAGTATATAAGCGGTATATCTAGCTTGTTTACATACAAAGGCATGCTGTATGAAATAATAAAAAATTCGCGTAAAAATATTATTATGAATACCAGTGAAACTGCTCCCAGTGAAAATAAAGTATATTTATTAACCGTGTTTTTAACCTTGCTTTTATGTACACGTTTAAATAAAATTCAAGTTTTGGTGTCAGTACTTTTTTGCCATAGGCAAAATTAAGAAGATCTTTATATCAACCAATTTGTAATATGAAACACTGTACTGTACGAGCTGGTTATAACTTTAACTGATAGTTTATGAACAAATTCTGTAGAAAGTTTAAATTTTTGAAAATATTTTCTGTTGGATAAGTAAAATCGGTGACTAGAAATAACCTTGTACTTAGATTACGAAAATTGTTACTTAAAACAGTTTTGTCTGTGTTTAAACTTTTGCTTTTAGGTAAAATACCGTAAATGTTTTTCCCCAATAAAACACGTAAAATAGGTTACTAGAAATATTGGTAAAAATTTATGGAAAATGTTCGTAAAAATATTTACGTCCTTGTCCTAATTTTACTTGCAAAATAGAATACAGTAAGTTTTAAAAAAGTACTTGTAAAGTAAGTTTTAAAGTTAAATAATCAATAGAAGTAATGTAAAATTTATCAAAACTAGTAATCAGAAAAACCAAAAAAATTTTTTAGTTAAAAAAAATAGGCTAAAATTACGGAATCTGACGAAAATTGAAGACTTTAATTCTAAATCTACCTAAGTCACATAATTTCAGTTTTGAAAAAATGAAGTTCAAAGTTTTCAAAAACCCTGTAAAATCAGAGTAATGATGAAAAAAACGTAAATGTTTTTTTATTTTATTGGTTTTGTAGGATGGTGTTGGTGGGTTTACCCGACTCATTTCTGGGGATGGGGGCGCAAATCAACTCCGCGGAGTCCCAGTAATCGGGCGACTCCCCACGGACGAGGCCAGAGATCCAGAATGGAGAAGGAGGGGCCGAAGATGACCCGATGGAGTCTAGCACAAAATGGGAAAAGTATTGGTTATGTATCTCTCCCTACTCCGACAATTTTTAAAAACTTTAATTATGACGTCATAAGGAATTAATACTTATTTTACAAGTTGTGTTTTGTTAAGCGCTTTTCTACCAAATTAACCATGTAGTTTGGCAAAACAAGTTAACCACATGTAATCATAATGATATTATGCATTCTATTTTTTAAAGAGTGACTTATCAGAAAAGAATTTAGAATCTGTGGGAAGTCAGAAACCACATGATGAGAAGTTAATTTTTCAAAAACGTTCTACCCAAACCAAGTAAACAATGAAAAAGATTTCAATGATCTACTAACTAAAAGCTAAATCAGTATAAAGCTATTAAAAACAAATTGTTTTTTGAAATATATTTCTAACTGTCAATACATGAGCTCATGCTTAGTGACTCCAATCAAATGCTTTGTTGCTAAATTACGAGATTACTGGGAAAAATCAAAAGCTCCAATTAAATTGTTTAAAATGCTAATTAATTTAAAAACAACGATTAAAATAATAATTCAGGTAAAACTAATGCAAGAATAAGTTATTTAATAAGCTTGTCTAGAATAAAAAAAAATTATCATTTCATTACAATGCTTGTGTTACTCTTATATTATTTAACCAACTTTCAAAAATTCCTATTTTAAGTTTTACTAACCAAAAGCCAAAAAAGTTTCTTCAGCTGAGACTGCAGTGCAGGACCAGCCTTCAAACAATAGGTTTACTGTGGTATCAAGCTGTATAGAATTTTTTAACATAAAAAAGTCGGACCTCGGTACTTCTAGAAGAAAAATACGTTTAGATTTCAAACCTCTGCGCTATTCGAAAGAGGACTTCCGTACATTATCCTGAAAAGATTTTTTGTCAGAATATTTCTGGCGAATAGACAAACAATTTTTTTCAGCTTATTTCATTTTTTTGAAAATGTGACTTGCAGTACGTACTTTTAGCTCTTTCGCGACGGAGCTTTTGACCACTAGCTGCTCCAAATAAGGATTTTTTCAATAATTAAGCAATATTTAATTATAATTTCCACATTGATTATAAAAAAAAATAGTTTAAATTTTATATCATTAAAAATATAATTTTTTCCTAAAGAAAATGCTATAAAATTTTTAAAAATTTGTTCAAAAACAAGTTTGCAATAAGCAAAATAAGAGACCCCACTTTTCTTTGCAAAAATCGCTTTTTTCCAATAATTACGACTAGCGACAATATAATTCAAATTTCCACATCGCCACGTGTCGCTAGAGTTCTACTCTGTCTGGCGGAAAAAATTTCGTCTGAATATTTTGCAAAGCGCGCGCTCTATATTCGATTAAATTCCCAAAAGAATATGGCGAACGGTACATTACTAATTAGAACAACGAAATTTTGAACTTGATCGTAGTGTGTGTGCTTGCGTGCCATTGCTTGAATCTTTGCGCGGCTTTGACTCTGATCTAGAAAAAAAGTTTTTGTTTTTTTCGTGACAATTTATAAAGAAGAAATGGCAAGCTTATAGCTTATATTAGCTTGTTCAGCAAAGTAAGATAGTTTTTTGTAACTCAATAATTTCTCATGTAACAAAGTTTGATGGACTGATGTATTTTTGCTGAAGCATAAAACTACACCGGTGATATATTTTAGCAAAATATTTTCAATTGGCTGATATACAATTTGCAACTTTAGCAAATAAAAATTTATAAATGAATTTTTTAATGCAAATACTGAAATGTTCTTTGTGATAAGCAGTAAACCATTTTTACAAACAGAAGGTCACCATCTCAGGCTTCCGAACAATTTTCCTCCAAAAATCATGGTGTTCTCTAAAAAAAAGTCTGATTTTGCAGTAGCAGTATTATATGATGTCTCTTCAAATTTCACTTCGAATTGTAGTAGTATAGAGTGTGTAAAATGTCATCAATACGGAGGCATTTTTTTTCTCTTTTTTTTGACCTTGCTCCTTTGTAAAAATAGAGCAATTTTTTGTGTAGGGGCCACTTTTTGATCTATTTTAGGGGGGCTCGCACCGCACCGCTCGCACCCTATTAAAGCCATTACTGAGTGTTCATATATATTCTTTACTCCATAAAGCTTTATTAATCTTAGTCTCATACAAAAAAAAACTTTTTTTATAATTATGACCTGATTAGTAAATTATAATTTATTAAATTGAACAACTTATCTCTATACGGTTTGTAACAGAGCTTTCAGATGATTTTTTTGCTGATTAAAAATTCTGAATTCACATCAAAGCGCAGCGATATATAAAGGGACGTGCGCATTTGCTTGGGTATTGTGACGTAACAGAGGGTTTCAGGAAGTTTAGCCAAGAAAAATTTGCCTTGTTTATTTTTTTGCTCACTTTGAGTCACATGACATGAGCCCATTTTGTCTCTCCCATCGTGAAAGATTTAGAAAAATGGCCTTCAATTTTATACTGCACAATAAATTTTATTTTACGCTTTGACTTTTTTTAAATTTTTTGAAGTTAACTACGAAGCAAAACCAGAAATAAATTTACCAGCCAACCTCCACCATCTGTTTCAAGATCACAATAAACTTGAGATTCCAATCTTATAAAAACAGACTTGAGCCTGATCCAGGCAGTTGTTAAAAATTTTTGAGGCACAGCGATGTTGAAGATTCCACTTTTATTAAAACCAGCTTGAGCCACATCACGACAGTTTGAGAAGTTTTCTGTAAGATACAACTTTATTGGATGATTATATTTTAATTAAAAAATACGGCCCTAATAATTTTCCTGATCATAAAATTATTTTTGCATTATCAAATCACAATCAATATGAATAATTCAATAAAATTTGAATTAATAAAGAATAAAATTCGATATCAAATTACAATCAATAAAATTTGAAAAAACGATGATAAACATGTTACGCCTCAAAGAACGATTACTCAAACTGTTTTCGGAAATCCGAAATTGTTTTTCTTGTTGAAATCCTTTATTTAAATACTGTTTTTTTAAATTTTTAGAGAAATATGAATGTATATTAAAATTTTTTTTAAAACAGCTATACAGAGGGAATTGACAGAAAATCCTTTTTGAAACATGAAAAGGTTAGTAGTCGAAGTACAACCGTTTTGATCATAGACAGTACGATAAGCATATCTTTGCATTATTACGGAAAATTTTAGTTTATGTAATTTTTGTTTTTGTTGACTTAATTGTTTCAAGAAAAGCAATGTTAGAGATAATTAATTAATTACAAGATTTTTAATTTTATTTAGTAAATTAAAGATAACCAATTAATATAAATACCAAAAGCAGTACCAATACCAAAAGGTAACAAAAGCAGCCACCTAACCAATTAATGATTTACTTAAAAAATTTAAAATATCTGACTTCTGATAAGCTAATATAAAACCTGTTTTTTGATTGTCTTCATCATTAAAAGAACACGAAAAGACGTTTACATCGGAAAATGTACCTTTGAGACACGAATTGCGTTCACATGAGATAAAAGCTAAAATCAATTGATTTTAGTTTTTGTAACTTCAAATAAATATGAAAACAAAAAAAATATATTTGCAATATATAACGACATATCATTGACTCAGACACACAGCGTATAGTGTATTTTGCACTGTGTTAGTCACCTTAACCCATATTTGCCCATCGTCTTTTTAAAAGGACGCTTAAACTTTTTGTCACACTTCATGCATAATAATTTTAATCATGATGATGTAGTTTATTCCCGTTAAAAGTAATTCGAAGTTTTATCATGAAATAATAATCGCATGGCCAGTGAAGCGCTGCTCTCGTATTGTGTAATATAACGCCCGATTCTCTTTCTATTGCTTGATGTATTCTCTCGTTCTTTTTTTCTTTTCGCTCTACAGTAATGACGTATCTGTTTTTGTCCAAGCTTGGCTATCTCGCTAATTGTAGAATATTCGCGGATATACGACTTTGTTCTGGCAAAGCGCTCTCCCAAGAGAGTTGGAGAATGATTTAGCGTATGCGAGTAACTTGTCGTCACGTGACCTTTTGTCTATATACTGTATATGTACGTCGCACGATTGGAGAGAAAACAAAGTAGACGAGAAAGATAATTTGAGACGACTCGAGAGACGACTCGAGTAAAAGTAGTTTGGTTTGGGCGCAGGACTTGGCCCATTGAATTTTTGTATCGGTTAACGAGTGTTGAATTTATTTTGCGCCAGTGTTTTGGAGTTTTGTTCTACGGAGGTAGAATTTATTGTGTCGATCGAATTAAGTCGTAACGCTGATCTCGCATTGCAGTGGCAAAGCGTGGAAGCGAACTTTCGTCTATTGTGAGTTAAAAATTCTGAAATATATTCGTTTTATTAGAGACGGTGATCTCTGTTTGTTTGCGGAAAGAGTTTTCGACGTATCAATCCGAGTTTTGTTCAAACTAACTGTATAAAAGCTTCAGGTTCACAGAAAACTACTTCTTAAGCCGGAATAAAATAAAATTTAGACACAGCTTTGTTTCAGCACAGGTATTCAGGTTACCTAGTTCAACCGGTCCTTTGGGATTTCCAAAAAAAGTCTGTGACACTTTTTACGATTTCAACAAGCCAGGTTAATACTATTAAATAAACAAATGTGTTTGAAAACTAGACACGTTCCCGTTTGTAAATAACTGATTTTAGTTTATTTTTGATTTGTTGTGTTAGTCTTAACAAAAAAGTCAAAGCAATTAAGGCTACTACTGTAAGTATACTTCTTTTACTTTTTGTTGGATTATTTTTGTTTTGTAATGATATGTTGTAACTGATGATTTATCTTCGTAATGTAGTTTGATATTTTATTCTGCTTTTGTTTTTTTCTACTTAAATGACCTTTGAAGACTGCTGTCTTTTAAAAGGACGATGGGCACATGTGTTACATATATGCACTTTAAGCAGTGCTGCGAATTGGCCGATTAGTCTATTGGTAAATGTTGCTGACGTTTGCGCTGTTGATGCGGGTTCGATCACCGATCTTATTGATACACTTTCTAACAAATTATTGACGAAGATTATGACACTTTTTGTTGTTTTTATAGCTTGTTTCTTTTCAATTTAAATGTCAATGAATCTTATCTAGAAAATTGTGATAATGACAGCTCTTCTGCTGAATCTATATTGAGCCACCAATTGATGCTGGATCAATTTCTGTAAAAGACTCTGATGACGAAGATCAACCTTTAAGTTTAAATCATTTGTCAGGAAAACTGCTAAATGCTCCCGCGAAATTAGTACTTCATCAACCAACTGGTATCAGTTTACCAGACGAAAATGACAGAATTAACTCAGAAATTCCAAAACCGCCTTCCAAACAAAAAAAAAAGAGAAAAGAAAATGGACATGCAATAATTTAATAAATGCTCCTCCTAAATCAGCAGAACCGCCGAAATATAAAGAAAAAACAGTGGTCGCCGCCAAATGTTTTTGAAATTTTCTTTGACAATGAAGTGATTGAAATAATTTTAAGATTTAGCAACACATATGCTGCTGACAAGAATTTTCACAATTTTCACACAACAATGGACGAGCACGCTTTTTTGGCTCTGCTACTCCTAAGCGGTTATGCTTCTCTTCCACGGAGAAGAATGTACTGTAAAAAACAGATCGATGTAAGTAAGGAGGTGTTTACCCGCACGCTGTTACGTCATAGATTCCCTTCCCAGTTACAAACTACCCTTATTTAGTATGCGTAATTCTATGACGCCCGATTCAGAAAACTATAGCTGTAACTTGAATATGAAGGAGAGGATTGAATTTATTTTTTATCTGCGGTTTCACGCGCGCAGCTACTGACACAATACAACATAAACAATACAATGGTCACCGTTTTCAGGCCCAAATTCTGGTTATTGTCTGATAAGAGTGATCTCTCTCTATTTACAATAAACCCGAATTGGGCCACGTGGCTCAGACGCCAAATTTAACAATAAAAATCAATTTTATGCCCTTATAAAGATCACTGCCAAAACGAGGTCACATTGAAATTATTTAATTAGGACGATGCATTTAGGTCATTTAGAACGGATACAGGTTATTGCAGTTAATTAAAAAAAAAACTTAATTTGTCCGAAGAAGCGATTTGCATTACGTATCAGTAATATATATAGATGTTCTCTCGTAAACGTCAGTCAGATAATGTATGCAATTTTGTAATAGTTTTGTTTTAAGTTTTGTTTTAATTTTTGTTAAGTAAGTTACGATAAATTAACTGCATTAGTTCAAATTTCAAAACCTATGTTATCACTCTCTGTCCACTGCTGCATTTAAATTAAACATACATAATCCATCTTGCTGCAATAAGTTTATTTTCTGCATTATTTCTGTCGTGCTTTGGTATGGCGTCTTTTATATTTTGAAAAAAAACAGTTGTAAAAATGTTAACGTTACTTATTGTTTCATCGTGGGTTTGACTTAATTTGAGTAAACCGTGAAAATAACTTAATGAAAGTGTACTGTGAAAATGTACCTGAGGTTGAATATTCAACACATTACTGGGATTCTTTTTTCCAAAAAGAAGCAATAAAATAAAGTTTTTTTGTAATAGATTAGTGTTTTGCAGATGGCCCACATACAATTAAAAGTATTTTTATGGAAATAAATTTTTCTACAATTAAATCATTTTATTTAAAACTGCGCAATCAAAATTAACAACAAGAAATGAATCGGTCGTATTGCAATAAAATAAAATTTAATAAATCAAACAAATTAAGTTTATTAGATTTCCCGGTGCTTATATAAATAAGCACTTAATTTCTAAACGACGCAGTGTTCTTGGAACTGTTCTCAAAGTGAAGTCACTGTTAAACAAAAAAATCTCTTCTACTTTAACACTTTTATAAGCAGTTAACTTTCTTATTGCATTTTGCATTCTCGGCAGCGTGGTCAAATGGTTAGAGCGCCGGGCTCGTGACCAACACGGTCTCGGTTCAAAACCACTCGCGCCATTCTGTTGTGTCCTTGGGAAAGACACTTTACGGCACTTTCCCTTGCTTGGTGATCCTGGAAAGCAGTTCTAAATTAAAGTCATATCTCTATTAAATTACAAGTGGACAGCAATATCTTGATATCTCCGGAAGCAGGTCGGGGTAATTTCCTACCCTATGTATTAGCGCCTCCGTCGCTTTCCTGCGAGTCAGGAGGATAAATATGGAGATAAAATGAAATAAAAATAAAAAAATTTTAAATGGGTGTTTTGGAAATAAAACTATTGTTAAAAGATTGCAACAACTGAGCTATAAATTTTTTAAATAATTTTTAATTTAATTAGTAACTCAAGTGTTTGCGATAATATGAAACTAAACTATTACAAGAGATCAACTTTTAACTAAAGAAACAGTTATGCTTATGATTAAGCAACAAAATGATATAAACTCAATTGAATTTAAAAATGTTTTCATAAAAAATGAATCTAAAAATGATACCAGAAATTTTATTCTAGAGAGATGTTTTAGCATAGTTTGTCAACAATCTATTTCATTTTTATCTTTGCTCTTTAATTGCAATTCATTTTTGGTTATAAAATACTATTTCAAAGTAGCAATTAATTTTTTATCTTTAAATTTGTAGAATAAATTTTAATGCAATTAATAATTTTGTTTAATCTATTTGTTTTGGTATTTTGCTGGTCTTGTAAAAATTTTACTTTTTTTATTTATAAACTCATTTGTAAATCGTTTTATTTATTCAGTTTTTGAAACAGATCTTTTATAACGTAAAAGATTGATACAAGTACATTTCGAACTGTAACCATGGCAATCATACCACTCTAAATGCACTGCTTTTATCCATTTAACCCATCCTGGTGATTGTTTTTATTCTAGTTTTACTTTTGTACATATTATTTAAAAATTATGTGAGGCTTTTTTAACAGAAGATAATTTTGTTCTAAGTTTTTTGCAAAATCTTCTGAACACATTTTGTATCATATAGGATAGAGCTATAAAAGTAATCAATTTTTCATTTTTTAAAAAGTTTTAATAGATTAATCGTTTCGGGTTCAAACTGATGACGATTCTTATTTTGAAATGATTTATACATAGACTTCTAAATAATTTTTGACTTACGAAAATGACTAATTTGTAATGTCTCATTACCACAATACACGTGTCGATAATTTGTCACATATTATTAGAACTCATTTGGTGCTTCGAATTAACTTCTTTCTTTTCAACCTTTTCCTTTTAAACTTAGATATTAAATCATTGTCATTATTTTCAGGAAAAACATTGACTTAGTTCAGTTTATTTCCCTTTGCTCGCTTGTCTTTTTGGAGTTGCGGGGGCAGCAGCTTAAGTTGGGATTTCCAAGGATCCCAATCTCCTTCAACTAGCGGCAAATTCGCTGATGAAATTCCAAAACATGACCATGCCAGGTCTTCAACACAATTCCGCCAGCAGTTTTGGGTCGCCTTTTAGGCCTTTCGCCACTCGGAAGAGCATCCATTAGTTGCTTTGGTGTTTGCTCGTGGGACATTCGTTTCACATAGCATTTTAACGCAGTTGCAATTGTTCTACGCGGAGTAGCAGCGGTTCGATGTTGAGACATTAACGAATGTCAGAGCTTTTAATTTTGTCAAGTAGCGATAAACCTTTGACTTTTCGCAAAAAGCATTTCGGCTGCCTGTATTCGGGATCTCACTCTTTTGGTCATTACTCAACACTCATGACCGTAGGTGAGGATAGGAACAAAAACTGATCTGAAAACAGAAAGCTTTGCTTTTGTACACAGTTCTCGTTTCAGTACAACTGATTAATAAAGCTGGTGGCGCATTACTGCACTTACTTTTCAAGACGTATGTTCAGTTCGTTGTCCTGTCTACTATCACTCGAGAACGTAACTCCAAGATACTTTTTTTTGGTCTTTTTTTATTTTTATCTTGTTTTTTTCTTGTTTTTTTTTGTGTTTTAAGTGGTAATTTATTGAAAAGGTCTGATGCAAATAAACAGATCTCTCTCTCTCTCTCTCTATCTCTGTATTTATCCTCCTGACTCGCAGGAAAGCGACGGAGGCGCTATACATAGGGTAAGCAATCACCCCGACCTGCTTCTGGAGATGCCAAGATATTGCTGTCCGCTAGTAATTTAGCAAAGATATTACTGTAATTTAGAACTGCTTGCCAAGACCACCAAGCAGGGAAATTGCCGTAAAGTGTCTTTTCCAAGGACACAACAGAATGGCGCAAGTAGGTTTTGAACCGAGAACATGTTGATCATCAGTCCGGTGCTTTAACCACTCAACCACGCTGCCGACTTACCAAAACGTCTCCGTCTGCTGGAGCGTTACTCCATTTGTTTTGAAAGAACACTGGACAGGGTGCCTTGACAAAGACACGATAGTAGTTAGGAATGGTCCATTTGATTGCAATTGCGGGGGATTAACCGGCGGGGGATGGCGGGGGATGAATCCTCGGAGGAGGATCTCGGTAAATTCCTAGGCGGAGGATGAATCCTAGGCGGGGGATCTCGGTGAATTCCTAGACGGGAGTTGAATCCTCAGAGAATTCCTCATCAGGGGCGAATTCCTCGGTTGGGGTTAAATCCAACAAGATTAAATCTAAGAAGGTTAAATGTAAAGAGATTAAATCCAAAGAGGTTCAATCCAAAGAGATTAAATCCAAAGAGGTTAAATCCAAGAAGGTAAAATTCAAAGAGATTAAATCCAAAAGACTGTAATCGATATATTTGATAACGATTAAAGTTATGAATAACTCTTTAACATATATTTGATAACGATCAAAGTTATGAATAACTCTTTAACATCAAAGTTATGAATAACTCTTTAACATCAACTCATTATGAATAACTCTTTAACATAACTCTTTAACATCAGCTAGCGGTGGTTAAAGATCTAGATGAAATTAGGTAATCATGATTGCCTAATTTCATCTAGAAACGGGTTCCATCCCTGAACATAATAAATCAAATAGTTATTGTTCAATGAAACCTAAAAACTAATTAATGTTTGATGAAAGTATGTTAGATAATATAGTTGAAAAACAATCAAAGAAATAGACCAAGAACATACTAGTATGAGCATTAAGTTTATACTGAACCTGTCAAGAGGTTATTTAACAAATACAGTAAAAAACAACTTTCTAACAGATGCTTTTTTCAAAGTCTTATAAAAGATGTTTAAAGACACGTTGCAACAACAATAAACTTTCTAAAAAATTTGTAACTAATTTAGAGTCTTGTAAAAACAAAGAGTGAACTTGAAAAATACGTTAGGTTTGTTACAAAGACAAAGTCTTGTAAAAATAAAAGCATGTATTTTTATAACGGTTTAAGCTTTCTAACCAATAGTTTTTTAACAAGTTTATAAGCAATTATCATGAAAGTCCTATCTCTAAAAATAATTTTTTACAAGTGATTTTTTTCAAACAAATATAAACAAGGATTAGAGGTCACTAAAAATTACTTAATCTTCTAACGAAGGTGTTCGAAAGTCAAAAGAGTTCAAAGTCTTGTAAAACTATAATCTGTTATTTTAAAACACTTTCTAATGATTTTATCAAGTTCACAAGTATAAACAAGGTTTCGGAAAGACACGTCAGTTAACTTTCTAACGAAGATGTTACTTATCGAAAGTCAAACGAGTTCAAAGTCTTGTAAAACTTTTTTTGAAACAAATGTTGTTTTCAAAACTTTTCATTGGTTCAGATAAAAAGTTTATTGCGAGGGTATATAAAGCAGAACGTTTTGATTTCATTATCGTTACTTAAAAATGTCACAAGATTGTGTTGACTCTGTCGTTGTTGGTAACCCTGAGGAATTTCTTTGCTATTTCCCCTGAAAGCGCCACATGTGCAGGGAGGATGATCGGATGGAAACCTTTCACAATTCGTGGTGTGATCAGAAACGACCGACAGCTCAGGAAATGGTCAATGCAGGTTTTTCCTATAAAAAATACGGTGATCGTGTTTGCTGCTTTTATTGTGGAGGACGATTGTTTCAATGGAAAGCCTACGACAACCCTTGGTACGAGCATGCAAAATGGTTTCCTTTGTGTGAGTACGTACTGAAAAAGCGAGGTGTGGAATACGTGAGAAATGTATGTACCAAACACATGGATTTAAAAAGACCCCAGATAAAAAACCCGACTCTGTCTACAGCAGCAAATCAAATACGTTCCATGCTCTTTGTAGAAGCAAAACAAAACCTAGACCAAATGATGATGTTTGACCCCCACGTAAAATTTGCAAAGAGTATAGGAGTCAAAGACATCAAAATTCGTCATGCTCTCATGCAACAATTGGAAAAACACAACCGTAATTTTGAAAACCGTCAAGAGCTCCTCAACGCTGTTATGGACTTAAACCAAGAGGACAAGTGCATGAAATGCAAGAGCAATGAAAAGAACACAGTTGGCATGCCTTGCAGGCATATGATTTACTGTTGGAGCTGTTTGCAAGACACTTCTTTTGCTGGTTATGTTCACAAAGATTGACAGAAAAAATCCGTGTGTACAAAGCCTAAAACTTTTTTTCTTTTTTGTGGTTATAAAAACGTACACAGTCTCCAAAGCACACAACATGGAAAGCTACACCAACCAAGCAGACAAACTTCACCGTCAAGCAAACGAAATCAAGCACCCTATCGACTATCCGCCATATACAAGCTGTTACGAGACAATGATGGAACAACAACAACTCCTTTCACAAGCAAGGGAAATGGAAAGTGTGGCTAGAGATATCCGAACGCAAATGAAAGAAATTGCCGCATCCGGGCTGACAATTCCATCCTCGACCTTGTTGAGAAAAGCTATAATCAGTGTGAAGAACGGAAAAGTGATGTTTTACATCGATCAGCTTTCCAAAGTCGTTAACTTGTTAATAGGCAACCTACCGCACATTTTATTTCGACCTAAATCCAACACCAAAGAGTACGTCATCCTCTTGCTCTGGTCTAACAACATGGACGATTCCGAATGTGAAATTCAGAAAAAATTCGAAATTATCAAGCAAGAAATTGCTGTCGATCACTTTCAACTTCGCTGCATTGTGGAAAACGTACCGTCTCCGAGACGTCAATTTCTATACTTGCTAAACAACTACGTGTGTTTGAAAGCGCAAAGCGACGAAGTCTACCACCTACCACCGGACAACAAGGAACAACTAAACAACTTTCTCCAACTCCTCAAGAATCCTGGACCAAAACGAAAACTTGCAAGCACGCCTTGATGTGTATTATTTTATTAATAAAATACAATACAATCAACTTTGTGATAATTCACGAATAGATCGTTTTCAGTTAGGTTAGACATAAAATCAGATACAATAATATTATTTTATTAATAAAATACAATCAACGTTGTGATAATTCACAAATAAAACGAGAGATAGAAGGATCGTTTTCAGTTAGATTAGACGTAAAATCAGATACAATAGCATGCAAAGGTACACCGCGACAATGAAATAAAATATAATACACACAATAGTGACCACAAACATTCGAAAATAAGGCTTGTAAGGTTTTGTGATTGTAAATCCAACCGGCTAGGGAATAAGTGTCCATGTAAGACTTGAGACCGACGAAAGCAGGTGCTATTCCATAGCTATCAAAATATTCTCCTCGACCGCGCTTGTCAAAATAAACAGCAATCCAATGTTCTTCGGGTTCGTTGCTCGGATCGGAATTGATGACGTAGGCAGAAGGAAAAACAGCTTTTTCCAGCTGATCGAAAGCACAGACTTTTTTAAAGATTTTTTCGTTTCGGAGCAAACGTTGAATTTGCAGCGTATTCATGCCGTGTAGTCAAAAGCAACGTTTCTGTTTTGATCGATTTCCAGTAGGTTGTCGTTTTCAGCAAACACAATCACAGTAAGAGTGCGTGCAGTAGCAGTAGCAAAATGAATTTCGATCCGTATGTTGCCGTGCTTTATCAATTCGAAACTGACCTCGCTCGAATCCATCTGAGGCGTGAGATCGAAAGCGAACAAGGCACAACCGTCCTTGTACTGTTCTCGCGAAATAGTGTTCCCTGTGTCGCGATAATATTGACCCGTTTGTGTAAACAAACAAAGATAACTTCGAATAAAACGATTGTTGGTAAAATCCGGTTGCAGCAGTTTGAAAGGGATTTGAACTCCGTCCCGGTAAATCGTCATGAAATTGATGTTGTTGTGCTTGAAATGAAAAGGAGATTTGGTTACGACACCGTTGTATGCGTTGTTGTCCACCACACCGACTACCAATTGAGTAGGTAGCTGACCAAAGGACAGGTTTTCTTTGGTGATGCTTCGATTCCCTTCCGGCACGGTAAAACTCTTGACTTCCACACGTCGGAGTGGATATTTTGCAGTGGCATGTTGCAAGGCTTTGACATGAGCAAGTTGTACGGCCGGGTTTGGCTTTACCTTGTGAACAAACAAAGTCACTTCTTTCAAAGACACTTTGTTTTGTGCTTGGTTTGCGTTTCCGTGCAAGCAAAAAAGATCCTTGGATTAAATCAGATGCAAGCGTACTTCCACTCCGTTCAACAAGTAACGATTTTGAAAGGTCAAGTCAATGTGAAGTTTCCCCATCATATTGATTTCTTTGCTTTCTGCAGCCAATGCTTTGCGCTGGGTGTAGCCCTTGTTTGCTGTTGCACAACTATCGAAATGTCCGCTAGTATTGCGATGCCATAACAAAGCGGAAAGCTGAGAATTTTTCGCTTCTTGTCCAAAACTAAGCAAGTTTTCAATGTAAGCTCGATAAGGATAATTGCTGTTGGACTGTGTGACGAGCGAACTGTTCAAGTAGACATCGACTTGCGACCACAGCGTATGTAAAAAATTGCATTCGGGTGCAATTTTCGCAGTCTTTGCCAAATCAGCCCCGTTTGACGTAGTCACGCTGGCACGCGCATAAAGAAAGCTATTGGCCAGATCAATGTAGTTGAAATTTTTAGCACTAATCGTAAATTCAATAGGACCTGTGGAAGTCAGCACCGATACAGGATGATATTCGGTAAAACTACCGTCTTCTAAACTGGTCTGACTCGGGGGCACCGAAAACAAGTCCAGTTGAAAGGTGGTGGATTCTGCCGAACTAGGGTGTACTAACGTTGCCATGGTTCACGTAAAAATGTCGTGATGTTTCTTGCGTTTCTTCTTTTGTACTTTTCTCGGTGCTGCCTTTCGCTTTTGTTCGGCTGCTTGCAAGAGATTCGTACCTGCTGCTTTGGCTTGGTCGATGGCAGCATATTTGACGTTTTTACCCTGTAGGACGTCGGAAGCAAAGTCGACACTGCTTTGCAACACTTGTTTTCCGAGGGTTTTGGCACCTTTTTTAACCAAAGGAAGAACGCTTTTGGCAATGGAGCTAAACAGATTACCTAATCCATAACCTTGTTGCACTCGTGCCCCAGCAAAATAAGGCATGCCATGACCGACTTGAGACAAATAATAGTTTTCGTATGCTTTTGTGTCACAACAGTATTTGACCCGCATGTTTCTGCTATCATCGATAAATAACAAGTTTTTCTTTCGAACTCGGTTTTTATAATGAATTTAGTTTTCTCGATTGTAAATGCAAAGTCACAATCACTTTTCCCTTGCGAAAACGAATTCGTTTTGCTTGATTGTCACGAAGCGAGATGTTAATATCGCTAAAATTTTTCTTCAAGACAGGATAGTATTGTATTTTGTCGTATCTTTTGGAGACATAAGCACCCGACTTCCCTGTTACCGGAAGGACAGCAAGCAAGGGTGCGAGCGTGTGACCCACTGTTCTGTGCTCGATAACGTCGCAATAGACATAGATGGCATTCACGGTGTCTATGTTGGCAACGTTTTCTGAAGTATACTCTCCGATTTCTGTATAATACTTCTTTTCAAAACCCAAGAGAGAAGCCAACTCGTCAGAAAAAGTCACCGTCACATCCGGTTGCATGCTACCTTCGTGTTCCACTGTAGGTGCTCCGTTTTTGTGCTGAATGGATACCGTGGTACGTTGTGTTTGAGGATTGTAGGTGAGATCAAAGAGAAAATCGATTGGTTTCATCAAAACTCCTTCGCTGACCAACGTTTTGTTTCTAGCTTGAAACATTCTTTTCATTTCGTGAAGTATCTGATGCACAACGTATTGGGGTTGTTGGTAGTAGCCTGCTGGTAGCACTGCAAAAAATTGCACAGCACTGCATAGATAGAAAATGTAACATTTGTTGATGTTGATGTTGTACCAGCTGTTGGGATACAAAATCTCGGACAGACCCAACTCCCACGATCCGGACAAGTTGATTTCTTTGGGCAAGTGCACCGTGTAATCGGAAACTTTGTTTTCAGGAAAAATATCCATAGAAGAATTACTGGGGAGGGTGAGAAACATGTTTGATGAGAAAGGGCAACGGAAGCAAATAACCGACAGAGCTACTGAGCAGACTAATCCAGAGTTCTTTGTTGTCGTTGCTTTGTGTTAAATTGTATAAGCTCATCGAAACCACAATGTAAATCACCAAAACTTGTGCACTAAACAAAACAATATCGAAAGTATTTATAGGAGGCATACCATGTCTTTCTCAGAGACCCAAGAATTAAAAGAGGAAGGATACCCAAACCACTTGACTAAGAATTCAACACCTTTCTTGCACTTGCGTTGTTGAAGAATACGCTCGATTCGAAACACGTCATCCTTTTTATAGATTTTTTGTAACTCTTCTTTGTAAAAAGTTCCTTCCAACCACTCGCCTCCTAAATCTTTGATTTTATAATAAGTAGGATTGTCTTGGAACACTCAAGCAACTTGAAACAGTTCGTCGGTCCATCAGGGTAAGTAGCCTTTGCAAAAACGCATTTGCGACATGGACAGTCGGACTTGGTCACTTACTTTCAGTTTCGGTTTTCGTAATTCGGGATCGGCATAGAGCGTGAGCCAAACCGACTCTTGGTTTTTTGCATTGACTGAATTCGGGGCATGTCCAATGGATCGGTGATGGGTGTTGTTGTAGGACTCGACCAGAGCAGGCAAGACTTCCACGTACCTTCGGCTGTTGGTGTAGGTAAAATAATGCCAGAGTCTTTCCTTCAGTGTCCGTATGAAACGTTCTGCTATGCTTGCTTTTGTGTCGAAATTTTGCGTATGAAAATGATCAATGTGATGCTGCTTCAGCCAGCTTTGAAAGGGGCGGTTGAGAAACTCACGCCCCATATTCGTTTGCAGTTTGGAAAACTTACCAATTTCAGGCATCACATGCTCAAAAGCCTCGATCATGTCCGAACTAGATTTGCTTTTCAAATAAGTGGTAAAGGCCTTTTTCGAAAACACGTCCACAACCACCAAAATATACTTGTAATTGTCGTTATAGGATTTGAGCAGAGAAAAATCAACGAGGTCGGCTTGCATTTGAAAGCGAGCACCGGGCACGATCGTTTTTCTTCGTTTGAATTTTTTTCTAACCGGTTTGTGAAGCGTGTAAGTATCTTGCGATTGCAACCACTGCTTCGGAAAGCGTCGAGCTTCCGAGAAAGAGCCACTTTTGTTTGGGTCGTAATAATCTAAACGCTCTCCCATAACATCGATTCGAACTCGCGAACGCCAGGTAAAGTAGGATCTCTTTTCTTTAATGTAGATTGAAATAAATCGTCGATATTCGAACCTGGTACCACGCGATTGTCTAGTATCATGCAACCTTTGTCATCCCAGTTTAAGTTCTTTTTGCTGGTTGCGTCTTTGAGGAGTTTTTTGGCTCTGACACGTTTCTTGTATCGTTTTAAAACTGTGTTTTCAGACAAAGGTTTTCTTGCAGACGTTTTCGGTTGAATCTTTTTCAAAAATACTTTTGATTTTTGCAACGCTTTGTTATAAAGGGTTATTTTTTCACTGTCTGGACGGTTTGAAGTCAAGATTTTGTGCATTTTTTGATCGAGGTCGGAAAGCGCCTTTTTTTCAGAGACCAGTTTTGCATACACTTCCAGTTCCAACGCAATTAGTTTTCTCATTTTAAAAGACTTCCTACCACACCGATTATCACAGGAGCCAGAGCAGATAGCAAGAGCGGAAGAAATCCTCCGGTTTGAATGAGTTGTTTTTTGGTCTTTAACGCCACCTTACGATTAGCCAACTTTCTTAGTTTGGTCTTGTGCTGTCGTAGCTTTTGTTTGTAATGCCGCGATAAAGTAACGTTTCCCTGAAGAATATTATAAGCGCAGTCGCAAAGACAGCGTATTAACTCTGGCGATGCTTTGTCTAGAATACGCTTTTGCGAGGGTGTGGAAGCGTTTTGAAGCAACTGCAACGTGGGTCCGTTTTTTGCAAGCAATTCATTGGTATATGTAATGAATGTCGTCTGGAAAAATTCCTGTACGCAATCTATCTCTATCGTGCGTTTCACAGTGCAAGTCAATCAACAAATAACCTCTCTGTGAGAAGACCGCATTTTTATAAGTGTCCAATGCGCTTTTATAGGTTTTCAGATAGATTTGTCGCATAAAATGTGCAATTTGGTTGGTGTCCCTACAGTTTTTAAAAAGAACAATCATTTGAGAGTTTAAACTTATCTCGCGCAGACCCTTGTGAAACAAATTCTGCACGGTCATGAGCATGCTGAAACGATAATGATGCAAGTAGACGCTATAGATTTTAGCCAAGAATTCCGCGTTGGCAAACATTAAGTCGTCGAATATGACAAACGCATTTTAATATTCTTTTAATTCTTCTACGTTTAGAACGCCTTGCTTAAAGTCGATTTTTTTAGCGTACTGATCGAATAGCTTTTGCCAAACCTCGTAGTGGTATATCACGCATTCTATTTCTGGACAAAAGTCTTTTAAACTGTCTACAAATCGTAGTACCCAAAAGGTTTTCCCGACGCCCGACGGTCCAGCTACAGTAAAACTGCTCGGGTTTTCAAACCGCAATGACATCACGATAGCAAATGAGCTTACAAGTGCAGAACATGTAATTATATTGTCACATATTATAATATTAAAAAAGGTGACGTCATTTGATAAACTGTGTCATAAACGTTCTTATGTATATTATTGTTATAAATAAGGCTCAGTCGTACGTGTAAATAAAAGATACTATAGTGAAACATATAACAAGTTTTTTAACAAATACCAATTTCTTAGAAAGGTAAAAACAAAAATACAATTTAGATTATAAAAGTCGCATTCACCATTATTATAGCCTCGTGTGAAAAACACAATAAAAATTCATTCAGTTGCATTTACTGGTATAACCTCGAGCGAAAACAGCAATTATTGAGATTTAGTACATTACGAGTGTAAAAAGACTTACAATGAAAATGTTATGCAGACGCTAAAAATTACAAAAAAGATGATAAAATGTACAAATAATTTACCAAAAATTTCTAAAAGTTTTTTTGTTCAACTATTGTATAAATTCAACTTCAAATACTATATAGTGAAACTTGTAACAAGTTTTAAATATTATAGACAACTTTTGAAAAAACAGCCAAAAGCACAAATTGTATTCAGTTTAATCTCTGTTATAGCATTGAGCGAAAACAGAAAAGGACTTGTATATAGCAATGTCTGCAAGCGTAAATACAATAAAAACGAATAAGACAGTAAAAATTATAAAGCAGAGAAAAAGATGATGAAATATACAAATAATTTACTAAAAATTTAAATTTCCAAAAGTTTTGTGTTCAACTATCGTGTAAATTAAACCTCAGATTTTATATAGTGAAACTTTCAACAAGTTTATAAAAGATTTTTATAAAATATCACTTTCTTAAAAAGTTTTCTAAGGCGAAAAACAAGCTGAGTCGAATTTCAATAAGGCTGTAATCACCGTTCTTCAAGCACAAAAACAATTGCATTCGGTTTGTAATAGCCTCAAGCGAAAACAGAAAAGGGTTTACAGAAATATATATTACTACGTTTGTGCATTAGACAAAAGGCGAGCGAAGGTTTACAATTAAAAACGTCAGCAAAAATTATAAAACAGAAAGATGTATGAATAATTTAAATATCTAAGAGTTTTGTGTGAATACCGTCATCCAAAACAATTCGTTTTGTGTAAAAACTATTAAGACCTTTTTTAGTTTGAGCATATGAAAAAATTCTGTTTTGGTGACTGCGAAAACCACGATTTGTGATATTCAGAAGTTGGTTGCTTTGTAATACGGTATGATATTCATCAAATGTTAAAGGGTTTTGGTGAATACAGACCCCTTTACTTACTTGCTTGTTCTTATCCCCTAGACAGAAATATGTTTTAGACGTTAATGAAATCTGTTTATTTCCAGAATACTTCACTTTCATTAAACATAATGTTCTTTGTGAATATTTATTGTACTTTTGACAACATTTGTGTTTTTTCCAATCCTGACCAGCTGTTCTTTGTCTAATATAATTCTCTATGTGTTGTGGGCATGCCTCAGCAGGCAACCAGCAAAGCCTGTCTCGAAAATACTCTTCTTTGACATCTTCCGGGACGCAATCATCTAGAGAGTGACAACTGATGGCAAAATACATGGAGTCAGTGTCGCTTTCTAGGAGTTCAAAACAACGTTCAGGTATGTACTTTTTCAAAAAATGATAAAAAAATTTCAACATACAGCTGGCGCAAAATGACTTAGGACATAACCGTTTTTCAAGTTAAAACACAATTTTTATTATATTTATCAATTTTATTAAACAAAAACACGGTGTTTGATATTTTGTCATATTTCCTTTCTTTTTGATGACCATCTGCAGGCGTTTGGGCATGGAATTGCTCAAATTTTGAAAATAATCCAGTGACATCTTCTGGCACCAGACTCTCATGAGCTCAAGTTTTAGTGTCTCCAAGTTTGGTGTTTTCTTTTGTTTCATGATGTTCTTTATTTTTTGCCAGCAATTCTCTATTGGATTTAAGTCCGGGCTATTATCAGGCCAATCAAGCACTCTTATTTTTTGCTGTTGGAGAAAATTCGTAACTTTTTTGAACTTATGGCATGGAGCATTGTCTTGCATGAAGACTTTACAGCTGTGAATGTGAAACATGCTGAGCATGTGCTCCTCCAGCACTTTTACATACTGATCGCTATTCATTTTTTTGTTTTTAGGCAAGAAATACAGGCCAGCCCTGCCCATTTCCCCAGAAAAAGCTCCCCATACCATGATTGAATCCGGGTGCTTTATAGTTGGGACTGTGAACCTAGGGTCAAATCTATTAGAGTCATGAGGGCGTCGAACCATAGGGGATCCCACTCGGAACACTTAAAAATTACTCTCATCCAAAAACATAACTCTTTTCCACTGTGCAGGCGTCCAGTGAATGTATTTTTTTGCAAATGCAATGCGCTGCTTTTTCATTCGTTCTGTTAAGAGAGGCTTCTTAGCAGCTTTGCGACTAGGCAAGCCCAAGCCTTTTTGCAGGCGATGCTGTATGGTGTGCACGGCAACATTTTCCAGCAGTTCTGGATGCAAATTTTTTAGCTCTAGGGCTGTCAGTCGTGGATTTTTTTGCACCTCCCTTTTTATTAAAGTGTCCGTCGCGTTTGATGTCTTCTTTTTTCGTCCACCTCCAAATCTGTGCTTGGGGACTTTATTGGGAGAAAGCCCTTTGGCTGAGGCTAGAAGCTTCATTACTGTTGACTTGGCTCTTCTACTACGAGCACATATTTCTTTAATGGAAACTTTCTCTTGTCTCCAGGCAAGAATTCTAGCCTTTTCCTCACTGCTAGTATACTTTCCAGGCATTCTAAAAACTTTAATATCTAATATTCTCTAAATAAATCAACCTCCTAATATTATTGTGAAGAAAAAATAATATTATTGTGTTATTCTACGTATTTCCACACTGACCCTTTGTTAATTTCCACACTGACCCTTTGTTAATGTATTAATGAATCACAATCATAAAAGCAGAGTTGTGAGATTAATGTGATGTAAGGTTTTATAGTATATAATAAAATGGAAATTTTGTTAAAGGTCCTAAGTCATTTTGCGCCAGCTGTATGTAGTTTGGAATTCAGATATACGTTTAATCCAATTTGTATCGATAACTCGTGATGTATGTTTCGTTTTAAACTTTTCACTTCATACACATTGGAAATGATTTCATCTAGATGGACAAAATGAGGGTCATTGATACTTTTATTAATAGTGTCTTTTGAGTGGTACGTTATATTTCGATGTTTTTCCTTATTTAATAGACTTGCTGAGTACAAAGAATTTCCCGTTAATTTGTTTGTCAATGCGATCACCGTTTTTGATTTGTCCAGATCGGCTTCTCTTCGAGAATTGACGATTTCGTTGGCCAGGGTTTCGAAACATTTTTGAGGGTGAAATTGGATAAATTAATAAATTCTGGTAATTTTAAGCCCTAGATTTAAATAGAATTCTACCATTTCTGTGTTAATTAATATTTCTTTCCCAAAATAACAACTAATTAAATATTTTTTCGGTTTTTTTAGTAAATCATGTTTTTCTGCAATCTTCTCCATGTAGACACCGATATCCTCTCTTGCTATGTTTGTATTCTTGATAATTTGGTGGGAAATCTCTACAAAAATGTTTTAAATTTTCTGGGGTGTGAATATCCACAATAAGAAAACCAAATAGTTCTTTATTTTCTATACCTTTCAAAATTTTTTCAAATGATAGTTGATGTCTCGGTTGCACACATTTCAATGTTTTTAAAAAGGAAACAATTTCGGATTGCTTTTTCATTCTCAGCCACTCACACTCTTTGATGGCCACTACACGAAACCCTTCCGCGGTAAGGGCTCGTTTCTTCTCCTGGGTTGCTTCTCTAATTTGTATAAAAGGTATATTTTTGATTGGGTGTGTTTCCTGAAGGCTACCATCTGCATTGCGATTCACATTGCACGCGTCACAACCGTGCCAAAAACACCCCTCGAATTCATATACTGTGTATTCGTTTCTTTACAAAACCCATCAACTTTATAACTATACTTTGAAACGAAACGCTCCCCGATATTTTATCTGCTTTGAATAAACCTTCCTTCTTTTTCTTGCATGAAGCATAACCATTCATAGGACATCAATCTGTATCTGGAGCAGGAGTCCAGTCTGTAATTTTTTAATTCTTTGTATTTGCAAAAATATCCTGTAGGGTTGTTTTGAGCGATGGCGTGAAGGTAAAGTGAATTGGCGTCCAGACCTTGAATTTTTTCTGTTTTTTCCGGGTTCGAAATTTCCTGGTTTCTTGTTTGAGTTTCTCCTGCTGCTTCGTATCGACAAAAAACAATACTAAGTCCTCCGGTAAGTTGATTTCGTAACGTTTTATACAAATCCGCATGTCTTTTCGGGAACAAACAAAAAAAACTGTTTTTTTCAATTTTCTGCTTCATTCTTAGTTTCGCAATTCCACTGACTGAAAAAGAACGTTTGAAAATATCTAAATTTTGCTGTTTATAAGGGATTAAAAGATTTCCAACAGCTTGAATAAAAGGCACACAATCCAAAAGGTTATAATATACTAACATTTCGCGCAAACTCTTCCAGCCTTTCTCCGACCATGTTTTTTGAACTAGAGCATATTCTTCTGTGGAAATATTCAATTTTGTCAAAGACGAATAAAAAGCTTGGTGATCTGGTAAACCACTTTCTAATTTCTCTAACCCGTCTACAAACTCGTACGGAAAATGGAATTTTTCCAATTCACTCCCGTATGCAATCAAAAACTTTCTGTATGAAAAACCGGGTATAAGAAAATGTTTAATGTCGAGAAAACGTAATGTAGATGTTTTTATGCAGAGATAGGTGTTGGCCTTTTTAATTACAAAATCGATTTGGTTCAGCAGATGTTCAATCAATACAGGTTTTACCAAGTTTAGATCGTATGAAGAAAAATTAAAACCAAGGACTATCAACTCGCGGCAGTAGGAATCGAACTCTTTTATTAAATTTTCTTTTCTTACGTTTTCACTGCTTTCCAGAGCTTCAAAAGCAGGTTTAAATTTTTCCTTGACAAGACAGTAAGCAGACAGGAATATGGCTTCTAAATAATCTATTAAATTTTTAATAAATTCTTTTTCATTTCCAGACGTTATGAAACATTTTCCTTCTTCAAATCCAGGGACATTGGATGCAATTCCAACACTCATCGGAACGTGACGAGCTTCAAACGATAACTTGGGTCCGTTTTTAGGCAGCTGATCACGATACAAGTAAGCTTCAAAGTCGTAGTATGCATAAAAAGGGTAAAAACGATCTTGTTTGGGAATCTGTATTCCAATTTGTTCCAGCCTTTCAAATATTGTATAAGAATTATGGTAAACACCTTCGGGAAAGTTTTCGTGAACTGTGGTCAAACATGTTTTGGTATGACGGTAGTAATGATTATTACGGTACCACAACTTATCACACTGATAAACACGACAATACTTTTCAAAATCTAGAATTAAACTTAAATGGTTTTTAAATACATTTACTTTCATTGTTTCGTTATATAATTCGCGGCTACGTTGAATTATTTTTGCTTTGTTATTTTCTAATTCATATGCAACAATGTTAATCTTATAAAAATTTTCTAGTTCAACAAAATCGAATAAACTTACACTGGAAAATTCACTTACGTCGAAATTGGTACAGTATTCATAAAACAATTGCTTTGCAGCTCGATTGCATCGATGGCGGTCAGCACCGAGGAATATGGCCAGGCATCGGAAAAAACAAAGGTTGTCTTCTGCTGATACGTTTGCCAGTCCGTGGTTGTTCATGATGAAATCCGGTAAATCGATGGGAGCTGTTAATGGCGCGTCTTGCAAATGGTTGATATAAAAGGTAAGGTTTGAAATTTGAACTACTTTCCATTTCGTGTCTGGTCTTGTAATATTCTCTATAAAACTTTCTTCTGCAATAGAATTTAAAAAATCCAGCAATTCCTGTCTATTACTTATTAACAAAGCAGTTTTCAACATTAAATGGTTATTATAGGAAGAGTAAAAATAGCGAAGTTCATTGGTTTCAATATTTTTTAAAACATAAGCCAAATTATAATTGATTTTAAAGCAGTTTTCCTGTTCCTTCATGATCGCTTCTGAAATATTTTGAACCATTTCTTTCATATCTTTGTTGTAATAAAAATTAAAAATATTTTGCACTTTGTTTTTCCTGCTGAAAGTGCGAATGCTTGACCAGTATTTCTTCATAAATTCTTTTATATCATCATCTGTTTCGTCCATTTGCTCGTCCTCAACAATATCATGTTTCGATTTTTTGGCTGCAGAGCATGTTGCTGCTTCAATATTACTACGTCGTTTTATTTTTAAAGATTTCTTTTTATTTGATACTTCCGAACTACAACTTGCCTTGGAGCCTTCTTCCAAACTGGACACTGGTTTGTTTGCGGATGCTGCTTCTTTACTCGATAAGTTATTACAGTTATGTTCTTTTAATTGCTTGAAGTAAAAGATTTTTCTTCCCAAAGCTTTTCATCTGACACTCTTCAGGGGAAATCGTCAGAATGAAGTAGAATTGAAACCGAACTAATTTATAAAGGAAGAAAGTAGAGTTCTCATTGGCTGAAAGAGTCAACCAATGAGAGAAAGATTAAGAAATTTTCAGAGAGTATACGAATTCTTTTTGCTTACACAGAAAGGGATTGAGAGATTTAATGAAAGTCGCTTCAAGAGCAGAAAGGTGAAAGGAAGAGCGACCTCGAGCGAGAATAGAAAATCGCTCGAGGTCGCTCTTCCTTTCACCTTTTTGCTCTTGAAGCGACTTTCATTAAATCTCTCAATCCCTTTCTGTGTAAGCAAAAAGAATTCGTATACTCTCTGAAAATTTCTTAATCTTTCTCTCATTGGTTGACTCTTTCAGCCAATGAGAACTCTACTTTCTTCCTTTATAAATTAGTTCGGTTTCAATTCTACTTCATTCTGACGATTTCCCCTGAAGAGTGTCAGATGAAAAGCTTTGGGAAGAAAAATCTTTTACTTCAAGCAATCTTCAAATTCTGTACCACCAAATGTTTGTTCTTTTAATTCTTTAGTAGTTTCGAAATTTTTATAACATTGTCTGCAGAGACAGCAAAATTTTATGTGCTTTTTCAAGTTATCTTTTCTTGCAAATTTTTTATCACATTTTGAACATGCTACCTCAGTCTTCCTGTGATGAATAGATGATCGATGACGTTGCAAATGATTTTTCCGTTTGAATGACTTATTATATAATATACAATCAAAATTTTCGTTTTTATGCATTGATGTAATATGCCTCATCAAGTTACTTTTAAGGGTAAACACTTTTAAGCATATATCGCATGTGAACGACATTGTGAATGATTAAAAGCTTTAGCAACCGCGCTTATATACCCTCTTCCTATGACGTCATTTCTCGCAAATGAAAGATAACTGCTTAAGCAAAACCTCTATTTAACATCAATAATTTGACTGGAGGGTAGATCTTGTCAAGTTTCGTGGGTAACCAATTAACAATTTTTCGGATGACTAGCTCTCTAATACTATTTCACAAACGATCTAATGTGTTTATAACGATGATTTTGAACTCGGTTTAAATTTATTATAATAATTAAAATAACTTATTAGAAAGCTACTTGTTGTTTTTAACCTCTTTCCAGACCTTGTTTATACTTGTGAACTTGATTAGAAAGTTGTTTTAAAATAACGGAATATATTTTACAAAAGTTTGAACTCGTTTAACTTTCCATAAGTAACATTTTTGTTAGAACGTTAACTGTTGTTCGTGACGTGTCTCGAGCCTTGCTTATACTTGTGAACTTGATAAAATTATTAGAAAGTCGTTTTAAAATAACAGATTATACTTTTAAAAGGCTTTGACTTTCGAACACCTTTGTTAGAAGGTTAACTGTTACTGACCTGTCTTTCCAGATCCTTGTTTATACTTGTGAACTTAATAAAAATCATTAGAAAGTCGTTTTAAAATAACAGATTACATTTTTACAAGGTTTTGAACTCGTTTGACTTTCGATAAGTAACATCTTCGTTAGAAAGTTAACTGACGTGTCTTTCCGAAACCTTGTTTATACTTGTGAACTTGATAAAATCATTAGAAAGTGTTTTAAAATAACAGATTATAGTTTTACAAGACTTTGAACTCTTTTGACTTTCGAACACCTTCGTTAGAAGATTAAGTAATTTTTAGTGACCTCTAATCCTTGTTTATATTTGTTTGAAAAAAATCACTTGTAAAAAATTATTTTTAGAGATAGGACTTTCATGATAATTGCTTATAAACTTGTTAAAAAACTATGGTTAGAAAGCTTAAACCGTTATAAAAATACATGCTTTTATTTTTACAAGACTTTGTCTTTGTAACAAATCTAACGTATTTTTCAAGTTCACTCTTTGTTTTTACAAGACTCTAAATTAGTTACAAATTTTTTAGAAAGTTTATTATTGTTGCAACGTGTCTTTAAACATCTTTTATAAGACTTTGAAAAAAGCATCTGTTAGAAAGTTGTTTTTTACTGTATTTGTTAAATAACCTCTTGACAGGTTCAGTATAAACTTAATGCTCATACTAGTATGTTCTTGGTCTATTTCTTTGATTGTTTTTCAACTATATTATCTAACATACTTTCATCAAACATTAATTAGTTTTTAGGTTTCATTGAACAATAACTATTTGATTTATTATGTTCAGGGATGGAACCCGTTTCTAGATGAAATTAGGCAATCATGATTACCTAATTTCATCTAGATCTTTAACCACCGCTAGCTGATGTTAAAGAGTTATTCATAACTTTGATCGTTATCAAATATATGTTAAAGAGTTATTCATAACTTTAATCGTTATCAAATATATCGATTACAGTCTTTTGGATTTAATCTCTTTGAATTTTATCTTCTTGGATTTAACCTCTTTGGATTTAATCTCTTTGGATTGAACCTCTTTGGATTTAATCTCTTTACATTTAACCTTCTTAGATTTAATCTTGTTGGATTTAACCCCAACTGAGGAATTTGACCCTGATGAGGAATTCTCTGAGGATTCAACCCCCGTCTAGGAATTCACCGAGATCCCCCGCCTAGGATTCATCCTCCGCCTAGGAATTTACCGAGATCCTCCCCCATCCCCCGCCGGTTAATCCCCCGCAATTGCAATCAAATGGACCATTCCTAACTACTCACGATCTCAGTTTTTAGCCGTACTAATTTTCATCCCAGCATCCAAGCATGCATTAGAAAACCGATTAAGTGCATATTGGAGATCATTTTTTGTTCGAGCTTAACGGTGCAAGGTCGTCTGCAAACAGCAGGCGCCAAATATTAAACTCCTCAAATGTGATGCCACTACTGGAGGAACTGTCTTTGTCAATCTTGTCCATGTATATACTGAACAGCGGAGGAGAAAGAACACAGCTCTGTCGTAGTCCAACACTGACAAATAAAAGTTTTTTTTTATTCCAAATGACACCAACACAGACTTCTGACTGTTTGTACAACAATTTGATAGCAGCTGATAACTGACCTTTAACGTCATACTCCGGCAGTACTACTGACAGCTTGTCTCTTGGGACACGGTCATACGCTTAAGGCATGTATGTACCTCTTTGGTATATTCCCTCAATTTCTCAAAAACTTTCTGAAGGGCAAATATCTGGTCCATGGTGGATCTTTGAGTACAAAATCCACATTATGCATCCTGAAGTAAAGGTTTGACTATTTTACGACATCTTTTTTCGAGGCACTTTGCATAGACTTTTCCTGGAAGACTTAATAAAGAAATGCGACTGTAGTTAATGCATTTCTTCTTATTTTTTTTGTGAATAGATATCAACACACTGGTCTGCCATTGCTTCGGCACCTTACCGAATTTTCAAGCTATTTGGCACACACGATTCAGCCAACAAGCCTCAAAGTTGTTCATGGCCTTTAACATTTCGGGTCAAATATCATCTTCATCAGGGGCCTTCCCAACTTTCAAAGATTTGATTGCTTGCTCACCTCTGCCTCGGTTAGATGAATTTCTTCACTAAATTGTTCCTCTGATGTTTCCAAATGTTGGACTGTTTCTGGATTTAAGAGCTGACAAAAGTATTCTTTCCGATGATTTAGGATAACCTTTTGATGCTTTAAAAGCACACAATTAATATCTTTGATGAAAATGGCAACTGGTGTTTGTTTTCCAAGAAAACGACATATGTTTTCCAAAATACTTTGTTTGCTAATCTGTAGTCTGTATCCAACTTTTATCCAAATTTTTTTCATGACTTTTCTTCAGACTGTTTGACAGTAGTGGTGGCAGTCTTACGTGCTGCGGAGTACCACAATCGAAGCTGATCAGATGAATTATCTGTTAACCAATCTCTAAATTCAGTTTTTTTTGCAGGAATAGCTTTTTTAATTTCTTTTCTCACAACCCGTCTGACCTCCTACATGTTTGCAACCACAACTAGCAGCTGCAGATGTAATCACTTCTAATTTAAATAAACCCCACTCAGTCTCAATCTCTTCATTAATGTAAGGGAGTTCTTTAACAGGGAAGCAACTTTGCTTGCAAAAGTGTGTCTCACTTTTTTGTCAGCTAGAAACCACTTTTTTTCACCTTTTTGTCAGCTATTCTGTATGCTCTTCATGCTTTGAATCGTTTCCTTGCTCTTGGATGGTTCAGGTCTCTTAGAATGCAGACAACTAGGTGATGGTAGGTAGCAGTTCAACTGCTCTTTTAACACAACTATCAAACACAGAAGAAAACAAGTCTGCTGAGACAACACAGAAATCAATAATAGAACGCTGTGCCACCAAATCCCTGTAGCAGGTGTACTTGTGAATTCCTTTGTGTCAAAAAAAGGTATTCATTAGGCACAGTCCGTTGGTGCCACAAAACTGTAGCAAACACCTTCCGTTTCTGTTAATGTCAGAGTCACGTCGTCTTTCGATAACACTCTTTCATGCCTTATTGTCAGTACCCACATGTGCACTGAAATCACCCAATAGGACAGTTGGTTCTGCAGATGTTACTTTCTGTAAAGCAACACATATTTTATCTAAGAAAGGCTGTTACTGTGCTTCAGCGTTTGATGCGCACACATGCAAAATGCATAGTGACCACTCTTGTAGCATAAGCATAAGGAGACAAACCCTTTGTCCGATTGGGAGTCAATCAGTGACCCAGTGTACCAGGCGAGGGCTTACAAAATGGCTATTCCTACCTGAGCAGACATGGTTACATCTACACCGGAGTAGAAAAGCTTCCAGCCTTCCTTCAACTCAACAACATCAGAGCTACGACACTTGGTAGAGGAAACTTCAACAATATCAAGATGATACTGCTCTGCCTCCCAAACCAGTTCTTGTTTTTTTCCATTAAGTGAAGTGACATTCCAGTTGCTCATGCAAAGATTTCGATATTTAGGACCAACTCGAGTACAGATAGGGGAGACTGAGGAACGTAGTAACATTTTTTTTCTTTTTGCTATTTCTCTCATAATTAATTTTTTTTTCAAAATTCTTGTTTAATATGAAAAAGTTAGATCACTGTTTAACTAATATAAAAAAAAAACAATTAATAATCTTTAAAGCTTAGTTGTTAAAATTACTATTTAAATATTTAAAAAAAGCGTTACAATGTAAAAGGGATATGTTGTAATACCCGTTAGGGTAAGTTGTAACAGCAACAAAATCACTAATAAATATTTAAATATAAAAGTAATTTGTAGAAAATAACAATATAAAATATTAACATAATAAAATCACACATAGCCTAATCAAAGACATGAGTATTAAGCACAAAAAATGAGATATTTAGCCGTTGCCAAAAAATGTCAAAACGGTTTTTTCACTGCTGGATTAGCCCAATCATAAATTTCAGAATCACATTTGTGACAAAAATATGTTCGGCATTCAAATCTTCGGCACAAGCTAAATGTGACCACTCTATGTAACTATAGCATTGTACCACCCATTTCTCATCAGGACCACTGTTAAAATAGGGCTCAAGAAATGTAACTCAAAACTACTCTTTTGCTTTTAGTGTTTTTTCAAAAATTGTTTTTTCTTTGTTTGGAGCTGTAACAGATTGTCTTTTTCTGGTGTCTCTGTTAGCATGAAACACTTTTCAGACTTTTTCTTGTTTTGCACCAAGGATTTATTTTTAAGTTTTTTTAGCACTCTGTATAGTTTTACATGGCAAACACCATTGTTTTGCTACTCCTCTTATTGATCTTTTTTAAATTATGACAGCTGCTGCAGAAGCTCTTAATTTGCTGGTAATGATGAGATGGTATTCCTATTAGTCTTTCTTTTATAATTTCTCATATCATTTACAAATGTTATTACCGAATTTACTTTTAATGTAAGCTAGTTAAACCTATGCACAAAAATATGTGTCACTACTTGCCCTATTAGCCTATGTTAGAACTTACCACACCTCATACTTAGTCAGGTTTTTGTTGATATCTCAAAGAGTTTAGTTTTAGTTACTAAACCTTGTTAGGATTTAATATGTTTTGCGATTTGACTGATATAAAACACTTCAGTAAAACCGCACCCACTATCTCTCCAGAAGACAAAAACTAAATTTTCAAAAATTTATTTTGCCTACACAAAAAGCTTGTTTTAACAGTAAACCTATTTTTAGTCATGGGAACTAAACAATGTTATTTGCTAGCAATCGGCCTTAATATAACTGTTTTTTGGGGCCATTTAAAATTTTGTTAGTTTATGTTAGATTTTGACAAATGCGAATGTTACAACTTACCCCATGTTATAACTTCCCCGATCTCCTCTACAGTGCGCTGCCCCCATTTGCCTCCCCAAACGCTAGCGAATGCATTGATGGGTTTCCAGTTACGGTCAGCTTGTAATATATAATGTAGCTTATTTTCCAAACGGTTCTTTCTGCCTAAAGTCCGAACGCGGACCTTTTTATCCTGTGCGACGCCCGATGCAGTATAAATATTATAACACGAGCTATTTATTTCGCTACATTCCGTTTCATTCTGTTTACGTTTGTCCGTTTCAATCAGTTCCATTTCATTCTGTTCATTAAGTTTCATTTCTGTTCTTAAATTATTCTATTTCATTGCGTTTAGATATTAAATAACATAAGAAATTCTTAAAATACAAATAGTGTGCGCAAGAGAGAGAGATCATTCATTTATTCATTTGAACGATAAAAAGCTTTTGGCTAAAGTATAACTATTCCTTTGAATTTCAGAATCGCGAACGTTAAACTTCTACGTTATTTGGCTCTTTACATTCCTAAACATCTGTAAGTAACTTTTATTTGGCTTGCGTATAAATTTTCTCGTTATAGCTATTTGCAATGATTTATATGACGTCGTCGTCGTCGTTTGAAGGGTATTCACTTCAGGTCAGATACAAACAGGACTGGGGCCGAGGGTTTATCCTTTTACTACTCCAGACTGCTGCACTGCCTGAATCAGATGCTGGCAGTGGTGTTATTAAGCCAGCATCGAGTTTCGTCATCCAAAACCGTCAGACCTCGTGCTCCATGTGGTGCCCGATGTATAGGGCACGCTGTTAGTACATGGTCTGCGGTTTGCTCAGAGGTGCCACACTCGCAATTCGGTGAAGGAGCGAGACCCCGTTTGTGCATGGGCGAATGGAATCGCCCAACACCAGTCCGCAGGCGGTTGAGCTTAACCGAAGCTGCTAGGGGTAAGCCCATCCCAACAGGCCTGGCACCGGTCCCGGGCACAAAAGCACGGAGCCTGGAAGCACCCACACAGTACTCCGTTTTCCATTTGTGATTTGTCCATTTAGAGGCGCGGATGCCAAGTCTGGCAAGGTTGTCCAAAAGATTCCGCACAGCTAGCACAAACGGGCGTCTGGATCTTAGTCTCACTTGGCGAGTATCTGAGAACCCGCTTAAAAGACCATACGAGAATGATCGGGGTCCAGAGATCCAAGGAGAGTGTCGCTCCCGTTAGGTGAAGCTCAGCTGGCTGGATGCCTGAGAGTATAGGTAGGTGGTCAGTTGAAGTGGGACGCAGGCATCCAGTGACTATGCGCAAGCGTTGTTCAAGACAATGTTGATGAGGCGAGTGTGAGCACTACGACACCAGACTGGCGCACAGTACTCAGCTGCTGAGTAGACTAGAGACAAGGTGGCTATGCGTAGTGTTTTAGTACCAGCACCCCATCAAAAGACCACGAGTCGTGTGACTCAGCAATGTGATGCGCGAGGATAGCTTTTTGCGCAATGCCACTAAATGGTGACGAAACGTGAGCATTCTGTCCAGTTTTACTCCAAGATAAGTAGGGTTTGAACAGAACGGTAAAAATCTACCGTTGTTGTAGACTTTTAGCTCACATTTGGCCTCTCGGTTATTTAAGTGAAAGGCTGCCATCACCGTCTCACTGTGACTGAGCTTCAACCTCCAAGTCTGGAAATACGTTGAAAGTGTAGACAAGTCTTGCCTTAAAGTCCCCTTCAAGTCCTTTCAGTTTCCAGAAGAGTGCAACAATGCTAAATCATCAGCATAAGCAAACTTTCTGGAATTATAGAAGGCAGATTGTACGTATAGATGTTGAATAGGAGGGGAGCCAAGACTAATCCCTGAGGAACGCCGTTTTTAAGACGGCGTAGCCTGCTTTGCTTGCTGTCACCAATAGTAACGGTAGAACTTTGATATCGGATAAGCTCCATAATCATCCTGACTATGTGCTTATCCAGAGAAGTCTCAGCAGCTTGCAGGTAAGATCACGGTGCCAGAAAGTGTCATAAGCAGCTGTCAGATCGACAAATACGGCACCGGCCTTCATTTTAGCCTCAAAAGAATCCTCGATGTTCTGGGTTAGCAGAACAACTTGATCTACGGTTGACTTCCCGCGTCGGAACCCAGCCTGCTCTTTAGGGAGCAGTGGATCAATTAATCGCTCAACGCGGGCGTAGATAAGCCTCTCGAGGATCTTGTAGGGGACACAGAGCAGAGATATCGGTCGATAACTTTTTGGGTCTTCCAAGTGTTTTGTTAGTTTTGTGATCGCGACTACAAGCGCTCTTCTCCAGATCTTGGGAGTTTTGAGTCGGCGCAAACAGGAAGAAAGGAAGTCACGTAACCAGGACTTCAAAGTAGCTCCAGCATGGAGTATAAGCTCTGGGAAGATGGAATCAGGTTCGGGAGCTTTACCTGATTTTAAATGTTGGAGGGCACCAGTAAATTCTCTCTGTAAAAAAGTGTCAGAGATATTTACTGGGTCTGGTGTTGTGGCCCTCCAAAGATCAGACACTTCTTGAGAGACAAGTCGCGAAGACTTGCGGTCAACAGCCTTACATTTTTCATTTCTAACCAGCTGAGATGCAATAGTATTGGCTGAAACGGGACATTGACGAGGAGAGTGTCGTGACTTACCAATAAGATTGTTCAAAATACTCCACGCTTTTCGACTAGAGTATGAGAAGTCAATGCCCCAAACTGCCTGCTCCGAACTGCCTCGGACCATCAATCCCTTCGCTTTCTGTCAGGCTTGGCAAGCAGAGCTGTAGCAGCCAAACTTGAGTCGTCTTACTGAGGAGACTACAGAAAGGTTTTATAGAGAGATTCACACTCTGCATCTTAACACGGAATATAGTTACTTCGATACCCGCGTGGAATATTCTTTTTGGCGGCTTACTTAATGGTGTTACAAAAGTCCTGGTAAGCCGTATCCACATCAAGTGTATCAGGCGGCAACAAAGTATTTACGAATTTATTTTTCAAAGCAATGTAATGACTCCATTTGGCCTTGCGGAAGTTCCATCGCTTAACAGGCATGCTTGGCACTGCCATAGCAAACCTTGGTTGTGTAATAAGCGAAGGTCAATGTTGTGACCTAGGGAACTTTTCAAGGACACGTCTATCCGGTAAGCGACTGTTTGGACCTACGCTAGCGAAAGCTAGATCCGGATTGGTGCCAGTGTTCCAGGGGCCGGAATAAAAACTGGCAGCGTCCTTGGCATTATATAGGAGGGCAAGACAATTAATACTTGCTCAGTTAGCCAAGCATTCACCGTCCGAACTGTTGTCATCGTAACCCCAGTCTGCATGACGACAGTTAAAATGGCCAGCGTAAAGACATGGGTGAAGAAACACTGAGAGATCCGAGGTTCGCAGTCGCGTTGGCGGCGGTTTGTAGACGTTGACTATTTTATAGCCATCAAATTCCACACAAACCACTCGATCTTCGATGTCAGTGGAGATTGATCCAAAAGCGTGTATCTTAGTTGTTCGTGGACAAACGTGGCAAGACCATGCTTCCTGCTTAAAAAAGACCCAGCTAGTTGGTAGTTTGAAAATACCAACTTCTCTGCATCAGTGCAGTGGGTCTCCTGCAGTAGGATGACGAGTGCCTCAGACTGCATAAGCGAGGTGATGAAGAACGTTTATCTTGATTGCAGTGAGGGCTTCGATGTTCAGCTGAAGAATAGTGGGTCTTCGGAACTTGTTGGCAATGTGCCCTGAAAAGGGAAGTCTTATACAGGCATTGCCCCGTCCTGAAAAGGACGTTTGCCGATTAGCAGACTCACACTGAACATCTAATGGGTGTATACCCTTTCATTTTGGAAGGTTTGGTTTCGGTCTGTCATCTTTAACACCAATGAACAAACTTACTCACGCCCAAGCTGCGAGAAAGCACCTACCATCTGGGCCGTTTATATGTTATATACAGGTTTAAGAAGAAAACAAAAAAATATTTATATGTTATATACAGTTTTATGTACAAAACAAAAATTGAAGTATTTGTCAATCAAGCTCAGCGTGAAGAGAATTTTGCAATAAACTGACTGTAACGTAACGCAAATTAATTCTTTGGAGAAAATTGGATTATTTTTTGTGACCTATCGAAATACAATGAGTCGTAGCTGCCAACAGAGAGGAAATGTGATATGTTTGACTTTTTTAACAGATCAATCTACTTATAGACTTTTTTAAATTAAATGTAATAACCTGTATCCATTCTAAATGATCTAAATGCATCGTCCTAATTAAATAGTCTTAATGTGACTTCGCTTCGGCAGTAATCTGTATATAGGGCATAAAATTGATTTTTATGGTTAAATTTGTCGTCCGAGCCACGTGGCCCAATTCGGGTTTATTATAAATAGAGAGAGATCGCTATCATTGGACAGTAACCAGAATTTTGGTCTGATAAAGGATTTGCTGAATTATTATATTTTAGTAATAACAATGTTTTTACTCTACCATACATCTAAATAAGTTATTAAAAAACTTGTCCACATAAAAGCTAATGAACATTCAATAGCAAATAAAGATTTTTGCAAAGGTAATGAAATTAACTTCTTTCACAATGTAAATGACCACTATTTATCCTGTAAAAATCAAAAATCTCTATTGTTTAACAATTTTATTGAAAACAATAATTCTTTAATTTTATATTTAAATATTAGATCATTAGGCAACCTTAAAAGTTTTTCCGAATTAGAAGGACTCTAGTCATCTCTAACTTTAGCTCCTTGGCTCATAGCTGTAACTGAAACTTGGTTAAAGCCAAATAAAAATAATCATTTATAAATCTTCCTGGCTAATCATTTATTTTTGATCTAAAAATTTAAACTCAGGGAGATGTTGTTGGCTTTCACCTGAAAAAAAATTAAATTTAAACTTCACGACTAGATTTAAATATAATGGAGAAAAAATTTTTGGAATTTTTATTCATTGACGTTAAATTTAAAAACAAAACCATTACATTAGTAGCATTTACAGAACTCCATGCAATGATGTCGTATTACATTCTCATTTTTTAAATATTTTAAATAATGCTTTGAAATGTATACAAAAGGAAGACTGTTTTGTATTAAATGATTTTAATTACAATATACTAGATTGTGAAAAATTGTAAACTTCAAATTTTGTAGATCGATTGTTTGGTAATAGGTTTTCTCTTCTTAAAAACAAACCCAGGAAAATGAAATAAAACCGAATTTTATATAAATCGTACACGAACCAATTCTTTAACAAACATTAAAGTAAACTGTGGTGTATTAATTTACCGTATATATTTTCTTGTCATAATGTGCACTTGCATCAACAAGATCTATCCCAAAATTGTTGTCATTTTACAGAATAAAAAATAAGTCAATTCTCTAAAGCTATTTTAGACAGCAGAATTATTGTAGTACCAAGTGGTATACTGACCCAAAATTCCAATTATCAGAAATTGAAAAAGCTTTATATGAAAAAATTAATTTTATCTTTTTCTTTAACTAGAATCTTTGCCAAAAACAAAAATGTTTTGATTTTATCCTTACATTTTACGAGTATTTAACAAAAAGAAAAAACTTTTTATAGAAGATATATAAATAACAAAAAATCCACAAATTTGGTTTTTGAAAAAATTACACTTTACTTGTCATGGCAATTTCAATTTTAATGAAAAAATATTTTAGTCATTTGCCAGTAAAAAGGCTACCCTTATAAATTTTCTTGATTTATCTAAAGTATTTGATACGATTTATTATTCTATATTTCTTTTCAAATTTAATCATTATGGGGTTAGAAGCAGTGCATTAAAGTGATTTAGCAATTACTTAAAAAGACGTACGCAACAATTAAAGTACGCTGGAATTTTTTTTACAACTAATCGTGAAGTATCCCTTCTTTTTTTAATATGCGTCAATGATTTCAAAAATTGTCTGAATGATTGTGATTCTCTAATGTTTGCTAATAATACCAGCCTCTTTTTTCAAAATAAAAAGATCAAGAAATTTTGATATTAGTAATATAGAACTTAGTTAGTTGAGTACTGGTTAATTGCATATAGAATAGCAATTATTGTTTCTAGAACTAAATGTGTTTATTTAGAATTGCACAATCAAATTCACAACGAAAACCAAGCGCAATCAATCGCATTCTTCTTCTTCGTCGTTTGAAGAGGTATCCACTCCAGGTCAGACACAAACAGGACTGGGGCCGAGGTTTTATCCTTTTACTACCCCAGACTGCTGCACTGCCTGGATCAGACGCTGGCAGTGATGTCATTAAGCCAGCATCGAGTTTCGTCATCCAAAACCGTCAGACTTTATGCACCATGTGGTGCCCGATGTATAGGGCACGCTGTTAGTACATGGTCTGCGGTTTGCTCAGAGGTGCCACACTCGCAATTCGGTGAAGGAGCGAGACCCCATTTGTGCATGGACGAATGGAATCGCCCAACACCAGTCCGCAGGCGGTTGAGCTTAACCCAAGCTGCTCGGGGTAAGCCCATCCCAACAGGCCTGGCACCGGTCCGGGGCACAGAAGCACGGAGCCTGGAAGCACCCACACAGTACTCCGTTTTCCATTTAAGATTTGTCCATTCAGAGGCGCGGATGCCAAGTCTGGCAAGGTTGTCCAAGAGATTCCGCGCAGCTAGCACAAACGGGCGTCTGGATCTTAGTCTCACTTGGCGAGTATCTGAGGACCCACTTAACAGACCATGCAAAATATGATCGGGGTCCAGAGATCCACGGTGAGCCAAGGAGAGTGTCGCTCCCATTCGGCGAAGCTCAGCTGACTGGATGCCTGAGAGTGTAGGTAGGTGGTCCGTTGGAGTGGGACGCAGGCATCCAGTAACTATGCGCAAGGCGTCATTCAAGACACTGTCGATGAGGCGAGTGTGAGCACTGCGACACGCACAGTACTCAGCTGTTGAGTAGACTAGAGACAAGGTGGCTATGCGTAGTGTTTTAGCACCAGCACCCCATCCCGAGCCCACGAGTCGCCTCAATAATGTGACGCGCGATGATAGTTTTTTGCGCAATACCATTAAATGGTGACGAAACGTGAGCGATCTGTCCAGTTTTACTCCAAGATAAGTAGGGGTTGGACAGAACGGTAAAAGTCCACCGTTGTTGTAGACCTTCAGCTCACGTTTGGCCTTTCGGTTATTTAAATGAAAGGCTGTCGTCACCGTCTTAGTGTGACTGAGCTTCAACCTCCAAGTCTGGAGATACGCTGACAGTGTGGACATGTCTTGGCTTAAGGTCCCCTCCAAGTCCTTTCAGTTTCCAGAAGAATGCAACAATGCTAGATCATCAGCATAAGCAAACTTTGTGGAAATCATGGAAGGAAGATTGTACGTATAGATGTTAAATAGGAGGGGAGCCAAGACCGATCCCTGAGGAACGCCGTTTTCAAGACGGCGTAGCCTGCTTTGCTTGCTGTCACCGGTGGTAAGGGTGAAACTTCGATTTCGGACAAGCTCCATGATCATTTTGACCATGTGCTTATCTGGAAGTAGTCTCAGCAGCTTGCAGGTAAGGCCACGGTGCCAGACAGTGTCATAAGCAGCTGTCAGATCGATAAATACGGCACCGGCCTTCATTTTAGCCTCAAAAGAATCCTCGATGTTCTGGGTTAGCAGAACAACTTGATCTACGGTTGACTTCCCGCGTCGGAACCCAGCCTGCTCTTTAGGGAGCAGTGGATCAATTAATCGCTCAACGCGGGCGTAGATAAGCCTCTCGAGGATCTTGTAGGGGACACAGAGCAGAGATATTGGTCGATAACTCTTTGGGTCCCCCACGGGCTTTCCGGGTTTTGGGATCGCATTGGATAAAATAAAATTAATCAATAAAATCAATCGCATTGGATAAAATAAAATTAATCAAGTTAAACGTCTTAAATTTTTTGTGTCTATAAACATGAGCACTTATATTGGGCAAGAGACATGAATCACGTAATATCTAAACTAGGTAGCGTTCTTGGAAGTGTTGTCAAAGTGAAGTCATTGATAACTAAAAACTCTCTTTTTTTTTAAAAATATCATTCTCTTATCAACAATCAGCTTTCTTATTTCATTTTAAATTAATGTTATGGCAATAAAACTATTGTTTAAAGATTACAACTGTGCTCTAAAGTTGTTAAAATAATTTTTTTTGTAAATAATGGTAATCAATAGCTAACATTTTATTACTTAAAATTGCAAAATTTTATTTAAAATAAAGCTTAACGTTTTTGACATTCGTAAGTCGTTGTCAAAGTATTTAAGTTAACAAATTTGACAACAGAGCATAACACGAAAGTTACATGCAATTACATGCAAATTTGACAACAGAGCAAACTACAATATATAAAACAGTTTTTTAAAGTTTATACTTATGTACTGATATTACTAATTTAATTTAAAAGCAATAACACTTTAGTAATTATTAAAACAAAGCCAAGTTACAGAAAAAAAAGAGAAGAAAAAAGGATAATAATCACAAGAGAGATTAAAATAATTGTAGGAAAAAACCATAGTTATTTTTATACAATTGTTTATTTAATTTTGGTTAATGCTTTTTAACTAATAATAAAAGCTTTATGAATTTTGAAGTCATTGTCTGTGATAAATATTTCTTTATAACAGCCAAATAATTTATTAAATTATACGTTTTTTTACAAGTAAGATAAAATCAAATTTATCTATATACATTTTAAAAATAACTCAGATATTTTTAGTATCGCACTTTCATTTTTCTTACCATTATAATTCTGTTGAAGTTTTTGAAGCACAACCGATGTATCTGAAATGTTTCAAAGAATATTAAAAGTCAACAAATTACTTTTTCTGTCCGTAATTTTGCAAAAAAATGAAAATATTTAACTCTATTGTCAAAGTTATAATAAACCAAACGTTGCAACTCAATTGAGCACATCTTCATATTATTACTACTGGTCATTGCCTCAAACTGTAAACTGAACTCATTTTTCCACATTCTAGTTTGTGCAAGTGAAACATTAGTTGCAGCAATTTTCGGCAAACTTACCAAGCGCTCAGTTTGGAATCACCGAGCTGCTGTTTTAGTTTTTTTATTAAAATAAAATAAAGATATACTTACCTTGATATTTTTTTGTATTTTACTTTTTAACTTACCATCAGTTTTAATTTGAAGTTTTTGAAGCAAAACCAATGTATCTGAAATGTTTCGAAATGTATTAAGTATCTTATAAGATTGCTTATAAATCACTGTATTTAGTTTTAAAGTTTATAAAACAAACAAATATTGACAATATTAACAAAAAGTTTATCGAATCGATAGGCATTCAATTTCGGTATTGTAGATTATTGCAGTTTGATATTATGCAAGAATTCTTTTTCTTATCATCATAAAAATTAAAATTAAAATTGTGTTTCCAATATGCAAAGTGATTTTTTAAAATATTACAGAAATTTTTTATAGCTTTTAAAAATAACAATTAAAATTTAATGCTAATACTTAACCCTATTCTCCTCAACCTTTTTCTAGCTATTAACTCCTCAACGGCCGGGCTTCAGAAGCCCACCAAATTAACGATTTATAACTCCGAAACTACTTAAAGTAGAGCAAAGATCATTTATTTAGCTTTTGTTAGAGCAAAAAAGTTTTTTAAAATTCATTTGATAAAGTATGCAAAACTGCAATTTAGCAAGGTCACTTCAATTTTTACGTTTAGACACTCATATAACTAGTGTGAAATGCGATTGTAGAGGATTCGCTGTTGTAACAGTCGTAAACTTAATTGAAAAACGGACGTAAAGAGTGACGTCAACGCGCACGACAATTACAAACAATGAAAAAGCTAAGGAAGCTTGTTTCATTGTTTGAATGGTCGAAGTATGAAAATTATTTTAGACCAGTTTCAATTATTTGTTCACATGTTTTGTCCACATGTTTTTGTAGTTACTGGTAGCTAACGCTGCTTTTTTATAAAAAAAGGATAACAAAAACAAAAATAAATTTTTTTTGATAAAAGAATTTGAAATTGGCTATGTTTTGATATTTAGCAGTATTAAAATATCGACTTACAAATATTATAAAACCAACAAAACTTTATCTTTTATATATCACTGTTTATATGCACATCGTATTTTACCGCCGCAAAAAGAGTTTTATAATTATTGAAATGAAACTACGGCATTGCATTACTTTACAAAAAAACACTGAGAAAACAATATTACTCTATATAATTGTTTGTTTACTGTTAGTCGCGGAACATATCTCGCATCGATCAAAGCATGAAGCACAAATTTGTCAGCAATGCCGCAAACACACGGAAGAGCCACATGTTTGACACTGATTCCGTGATTTGTTCATGTTTTTTTTACATTTTCTGGCTTGTTCCAGTTTCCCTATCATAGCAGAAACAACAACGTTTTCTAAAATTAGACTTTGAAGCATAATTTCGAGGTGTAAATGTTACAACATTAGAGTCACTCACACGGAAATGACTTTCGCCCAAAATCAATTTAATTTTTTGCTGAACATCAAACTGTAAGCCAGTCAAAGGCCTTCTTTCAACGTGCGGTTGAATTATTGCTGGTGAGAGGTTGCCAGTGTCGTTTTGATGGGAACGGATCAAGATCGTATATGTTCGTTTTTTATTACATTTTATTGTTCTATTAGAAAAAACATTTTATGCCGCTTTTCCAACTAGAAAGTCTTTATCAGCAACTCTAAATTACAGTTTATAAAAACTAGAGTGCCCAATAAAAATTTCTTGAACAGCAATATTCTAACATTTATGAAGTTTCGAGATTCACATTTGTTTATTTGTCACTAAATATTTGCAAATATTTGCATAACATGTAATTGAGATTAAATGTAGAACAACGTGACTGGGAAATAATCATAGGGTATCTTAGTCAAGCACTTACTTTTATTGTGTTATTCCAACTGACAAAAAATTATAATAAAACATTCGTTTGAAAAACAAGCAGCGAAAAGGCAAAAAAGTAATTAACAAGTGAAAATCTAAAAGCAAAACTAGAAAATAAGCAAATCTCGGTAACAAAGGTAGATGGAAAAAAATATATGGAAAAAAAAAATTTTTTTTATTTTGCAATATGATTTTCCGCTCTGAGACCATAAGAGACCAAATTTTTCTCTCTGAGACCATATGACTTTGAAACTTCACGATATAAGAGTGGTCTACAAAAACATTATTATTATTGTCATTATAATATCGCATGAAATACTGGATAAAATAACATATTTTGGCTCCATTATATTTAATTAAAAGGTGCGTTTTTTTGTTTTACACAGGGGAAGATTAGATTAACCACCTTCAGAAGATATTTATCACCACAAGGTCTCTCCAAGATAACTTCGAGAAAGAAATGTTAAGCTGTAAAGGCCCTTTTTCATTATTACGTAAAACAGGGGGATTCTTGCCGAAATTGTTGTAGCACGTAAAAGTATCTACTTCAAGTAAAACACATAAATAGGACTGGCCCCTGTGCTTTTATTTTTTTTACTGCAAATTGCTATTGCATTGCCTGGATTAAATGCTGTTGGCAATGTACCAAGCACAACCGTTTATTTTTTATCCAAAACTGTTCGACCTCGTGCTCCTTGTAATGCACAATGCATGTGACACTTCGATAGAACGCTATCTCCGGTTTGTGCAATGGTGCCGCATTTGTAATGAGAGAAAGGTATGAGACCCCATATTCGCAACCAGATGAGTTAAGAACAACTATAGAGGCAGTCGACTGGTTAGTTAAGCTGCGACCAGTCGGCTGCGTCCAGTTGTCTTTAACCCGTTTGAAAGCGTTTAAGCATAATTCAAACTGTTCCGGGCACGCTGTTTCGAACTGGGTAAGGCAAGGCGCTGGTAATGCAAGCACGAGGCCATATATACTCTCATAGTACTCTGTGTTGAATCTATGATTTATGTGATGGGCAGATCGGATGCGCTTAATTCAAGAAAATTGTTCAAGTTTTTGCGCAGCAGACAAAAGCAAGTGTTTAGACCTTCGTGTTTTCGACAGGCATTTGATAACAGATAAATAAACCATAGTCAGGATCTACAGCAGTGCTCTGCAACTCATATGCTGCGGAAAAACGAGAAACATACTCTTTAAAATAGAGATAAAGTTATGCTTCTCTGAAGTAGCAACCGAAAAACTTAAAAAATTTATTATACAATACTTCTCATTGTGTAATGTCAAGATCTTTTTTTGGTCTTTACTAAATTTCGAACGCTTTTTTTCATATGAAGCTTTATTTTGTGATCATAAAAACTCTCTGCTAATAACTTGATAATTTTTTTGATCAATTTTCAACCAGGCTCGATTGTGCACGATGTGCGCAAATTAGTAACTTCAAATGAAAAAAAAGTAATCACTTTATTTTTTCAGTTTAAATTGAGTTTTAGGTTATTTATGACAGCAAAATGAAACTTCAGATAACGGAAAGCGTTCAAAATTTAGCTCTTTACTGGTCTAGGTGTTCTGGTTATTTTTGATATTTTTCAAAGTGTACCGCATGTTCGAAAAAGTAGCGGAGTACAGGTCTAAAGTACCACCTTTAGTCAAAACAAGTGTCACTACTAGTTATCAGTGCTCAGATGGCTGGATGTTTGAAAAAACTGCTAAGTGGTCCGTTGCAGAGGGACGGAGGGATCCAGTGACTAAGCGCAAAGCGTCATTCAAAACACTAAATATAAACTAAGTACTACGGGAACAAACAAGACTCCAATACTCGGCTGTTAAATAAGCAAAAAATACGACTGTATATGATGTTTTGGAACCAGCACCCGCTCTGAGGCCCGACGTTACCTCGGCAGCGGGACAAGCGATGTTTTTTGTGCAATGCCAAACGGTGGTGACAAAACGTGAGTGATTTGTCTAGATTTGCTTTAAGATAAATCGGAACCAAACACAATGGTGAATGTTGATTGCTGTAAATTTTAGCTCACATTTTTTCTTAATATGGATATTGTGGAAAGCAGATTATGCATCTGGATGTTAAAAAAGTTGCAGTTGATTTTGGAGGAACACTATTTCTCTGACATCCGAGACTATTTTGATTACTGTTGCTGTTAGAGTGAAATCTTTGTTGGGAACTAGTTTTATAATCGTTTGAACCACGAATTTATCCAGCAGAAACCTCAGCAGCTTGCAGTTAAAGTCAAGTTTGAATAAAATAACACTGTCGTATGCAGCTGACAGATTGACAGATAGCACTGGCATTCTTTTTAGTCTCAAAAAAGTTGTCGATGATTTGCATTAACAGAACGACTTGATCCACGGTTGACTATTTGCAGTAAAACCATCAATTGGTCTGTTACGGGGTAGGTAAGCGTCTCAAAATTTTCCCAGGGGACGTAAAGTGATAAATCTGTCAATAACTTTTTGGGTCTTCTACAGTCTTCTTTGTATTTCGAATCGTGACTACAAGCGCTCTTTTGTAGATTTTTAAAATTGGAGCTGACGCAATTAGGAAAAGAGAAAGTTATATAATCAAGAATTTAAAGCAGCTCTAAGATGGATTATAAGCTCTGTGCACATAAAATTAGGGCCCGCGGCTTTGTCTGGTTTTACGTGGAAAAACTCTTGTAAACATCCTAGGTCATCCGTAACTAAGATATCTTAGCTGATTTTATTTAGAGTTTTCCAATTAGTGGGTCATTTAAAACTAAAAAGACGTCGGAATATAATAGGATAATCATATTAGACCAGAAGTCATATTAAATTATTTTTTAAATCACATTTTGAGTTCAAACATAAAATTTATTGCAAAAGGAAAATGGAGACCATAAATAGTCTTTGCGTTCACATAAAAATTTATTTTCGAATTTCAAGAATGAAGCTTTTTTGGCCTTTATTTAAATTTCAAAATAAATTCATCAAACAGTTTGCAATGAGTAAGGACGTTTTTTAAACTTTAGCATGAAAATTTTTTGAGAGAAAGAAGTCATTTGTGTAAATTTCAGACTTTACAACTGTCATGAATTTATACAAGTTGGAAACACTGTTTCATTAAAATTCAATGGTTTCAAACGTCTTGTTTTTATTCTATGTTTTCGTTCACATTAGCGGTTCCCTGTTTACAACCACATTGCTCTAATTTTCAACAGTCAGGATAATTACTGGTGAAAATTGACTCGGTAAAGTGCAAACAAGTGATTAGTAGTAAAGAATTTGAAAATAGCTAACAAAAAACTTATCTCTAAGCTTTTCGTCCGACACTCATCAGGAGATAAACATCGAAATGAAGGAAAGAAAAATTTCTTTGATTTTGTAATAAAGCTGGACAAAGATGTTGGTTCTTTGAGAGAAGCGTCACAACATGTGATCAACACAAGAGTTTCAAGTTGTAAACAAACTCTTTTTGGTGGCATAAATTTGGATGGCATGATTTGATGTAAACGGCTTCCAAAGCAGATAAATGAAAAGACGAACGACCAAATGAAAAAATAGTAAATTTTCCGTCATTGTAATTTTTGGCGCAAATAGGTTTTCTAAAAGGTGTTGACCAATCGCAGATTCACTAAACATAACTGGGGTTAAAGAATTGCCTGAATGAGTACAAATATTGCGAGAGTTTGGAATTTGGCCGGTTCTAATAAATTTTGGTACGTGTTGGCGAATTCTGTCCTGCAATCGTTGGGATGTGCGGCCTACGTACTGCTATCACAATGGCACAAAAATTATAAAATACGTTGCTCAAAAACAAAGCAGGCAACATCTTTTTTAGTTGCAGGAAGAAGTGGACGAGATATAAAAGTAAAACGTTGTTTTACTGCAAAAAAGCATTTTTCCACACTGGCTTTGATTTTATTTTCAAGTCCAACCGAAGGAGTTCCCAATCAGCGCAGGTAAAGATAGACAGTGCATTTCTTCATTGTATGTGAAGTGGGTGATGTAAAACCTTCTAACTTGCCGGCAATTGGTTTCTCGATGACATGGTCGAGATTGCCATTCATTAGTAGAACTAAAAACTTTTTTTAAGTTCAGCTTGCAGCGTGCAGATTGAGCATATCATTAAGGGTCGATGTACAAGGGTGGAAATTAAACTGATTTTTATTTTTCCAGGGCTGAAGTATTTTCAGTTCAGGTATTGTCCTGTAAATGTGGGTTTATGGTAAACAGATGTAATAAGTTTAGAGCCCACCTTTCCACCTATGCATCACGAAAAGGAAAAAAACTAAAAATTGCCGAAAACTTGTCTGCCACGCTTCACCAAATTCAAAACAATTTCAGCTCCACAATTTAATATTTTGTCACCTATACAAAATAATTCTATCTCTTTATGGAATTATTTCCAAAAATAATGGCGCAAAACGATTCCAAAAATTGTTGATCAGCTCAACTGAAACTTTGAATCTAAACTGAAATTTTAACTGGAATATCTGGAATTTAGACTCAAATGACTGGAATAAAATGCAAACGAAGTTCACGCTTGAATAAGATCACGTCACATGACGCAAGACTACGGTAGAACATACTTGAAATTACAATTAAAGTTTAAAATAGAGTTCACACTCGGTCATTGTTTGCTTTTATGGAGAACAGCCAATCAGAAAATGGGGAAGTGACGGATCAAGTAATTAGAAGTCTTGATCAGTGATAGCAGAACAATCGAGAAACAACTAGGCGCTAAGGTCACGTGCTTAAGATTACAATTGACAGAACGAACAATTAAAGCAATCATAAAACAGCTCGCAAATATGTTCAATAAATTAAAATAACTCGAGGTTTTACTGACTATGCAATTACTAATTGGTTATAAAAATATTACGTCATAATAAAAATTTAAATTGCTTAAAAAAAAACAGAAAATTAACTATAGATTTGTGAAGTTAAAATTATTGTAAATAAAGTGTGACAATTATTTAAGTCAAGGTTTCCCAAAAAATAAACTTTTCTCAAAATTAAATCTGTTTAATAAGGACAAACTACCACTTGAAATAGTTATTGGTGAGCATCGTGTGTGTTTAGAAATTGTATAGTAGTGTATATAAAAATTTCCAAAAATCTTAACGAGATACACTTATATGTTTTTTCAAGAACACAACATCATAAAAGTAATTATTGATTGTTTATCTTAGTTGTCCAAAATTCAATTTTCAGCTAGTTCTACTTAAAATAAGGATTTTTGTTTTGTAAGGACAAAGTTTGTTTTTTGTTGAGGAAAAATTTAAAGGTTACAGTTTTTAAAATTCTATTTTTGAATCATTTAGTTTAGATGCTTGTAGAGGTAAAGAGCCTGAAGTAATGCAAATAGCTGTGACAAATTCAACACACTTGTCATTTTGAGAGTTTACTTCCAAATAACAAGTTATATTTTCTTAGTATCTTTTGTGGCAAATTCGTCACATATGGGTTTAAAAGATAAACATAGTAATTGAAAAGCTTGGAACTGTGCTTGTAGTAGTTAATGAGAACAACTAAAAATGATCTTCGTTTCCGCGTTGTCTCATCTGCGTTAAAAGTTGAAAATTCAAGCGATGATTCTCAATATTTTAACAAGATATTTTTGAAAACAAATAACAATTGTAGTCGCAAAAAAATTTTTTTTACATTTGCAAGGCCAGAACGAGAAAGGGCTACAGTTTATGAAATATATTAATATTTTCATAAAGCTTTGAAAGTTATTCCTAGCTATGTTATTTCAGAACTTTTAGTGAAAGCTAAACATCTTCACAGAATAGCTGTAAAATGTACTTTTGCCGAGGTGTCAGAAAAAGAACAGAATTGTAATAGGTGAAGAAGCAGTGAAGCAAGTTGAAGAAGTTCCATAAGTCGCCAAATAAACGATATATCCTGCAAATCTTAAAACAACAAAAAAACAAAGTTATAGAAAGGGTTGTTTTTTTCTCTGCAACTTGGTGAATAGGCCAATATCAAGGGAAAAGACCAATGCCAAATGCATCAAAGAAGGATTAATAAAAAAATTTTTATTTTGAAAAAAATTTTTTCGCAAACTACAAAAAAAATAATTAACGCCACAGACTATTTCTTTAATGAACAAAGACTGTCATAAAAAAGTGCGTTAATTTTTCCACAGACGGTGCAGCATCAATGATTGTAATCCAACAGACATTGCTAACCGCCAATTGTTCACACAGTTAGTGTTTTTTCTGTGTAACAATTTGGAGTGCCACTTCTAAAGCGTACGTTGCAAATATTGCCATCCCTAAAAAAGTTTGGGAAACCCTGACCTAAGCACGTATACCATACTTTTCTTGAATTATTTTGCTTTTTGTATACATTAAATCAATATTGGCTGTCACCTTTTGAGGTTTGTTGTAAAAGTCGAATTTCTTCAGCAAATGTAAAAACCTGTTTTAATAATATTAAATTAAATTTTTTTTATTTCATGAAATACTATGTAGAATATAAGAGTTAAGGAACCGTGGAATTACCTTTATTGAAAATCAGAGACCAAAATAACTTCTGCTTTCCCATTCAAAATTAACGCATTTAGTGGATGTTTTTTCAATTAAGTCTACTCTATGAATGTTTTTCTTTTTAAGTCTTGCAAAAAGTTTCAGGAGCCCTACATTTATTATTTTACTTTTTTGTTTGATACTCATTTAAGCTGCTGATTTAGCTAGATATTTGCAAAAACTGGAAGACTCGAATTATGGTCTAAATTGTGAATTTTCGATCAAAATAATTCCAGTTTATAAGACCAAAATCAGGGACGTTTAAAAGGTTACACAATGAAAAAGTTTAAAAGTAAAATGTGAATAAAAGACGATGTTCATTCACTCTTATCGGTATAACTGTACACATTTTGTAAACACAAGGAATTTCTTGCTGTGTAACTTTTATTAGGTGTGGTTTTGAAAGCACTCAGTACATTATTGAGAAGAATAATGAAGTTCTATTGTTGAGATTGAAAAAATTAAATTTCGGCTTCACATTTTTGTTTTATCTAAAAAAGTTACGTTGACGTATTTCTGTTTAGATTTTGTAAACAACCTATTTTGCTACATTTCTCGTAGTTTGCAGGCCTAAATATCTGATGCATATTAACGGAAAAACGGAAAAAAATATGCACCACTCTACATAAAATAAAAAAATCACTTAATAAACCTTTTCTATTAAACATTTTTCTTTTAAAACGTTCTCTATGGATACGGTAAAAGCAGAATTTAAAAAAAAAATTTACAAGCGGGAAGTAAAAGGTTCATCCCAATTTGGTGCGGGATGTTATTATGAATTCCTAGAACCCTGCTTTGAAACAAGCAAGGATGTAGCATCAACAACTTTGTTTACAAGTTACACCTTGCCCAACTCCTCGTACAAAAAATCTGACTTTATTGGTAACGATAAGAAAGCATTGTCGCAAAGTATCCAGGTCATTTAATAAAAAAATATAAACTTGTTATAGCAAGGTTTTATTTGACTACATGAATGAAATATATGTGGTTGGTTATTAAACAAAAAAATCCTGTTATATTCCTTTATTTTAGTCTTACAGATAACTTGGTACTGCAAGTAAAATAAAAAAAAACTAGTAATGATCCTGGACTATAAAAAATAAATACAGCGGTGGACTTGATGAAAATTTGGATTGATCTTCATGCCGAGGGAAAACAAATAGAGGAACACTTTTTTTACAATATCATTGTTGCAGCATTGTATTAGATGAACATTTTATTAAGAAAACTGGAAAAAAAGCTATCAAAAAAGCGCTTTTGAAACATCTGACTTTAGACAAGTGAAATCTGCTGTAAGAATTCGTCTGACTTTTTTCAATTAAAACAATGTAAAAAGCGATGCTGTTCTAATGAAATTTTCTACGCCAAGTGATCTTGCAGAGTCGTCAACGAATACCAAAAAAAAAGTTGTCTGATGCGATCAAGAGAGTGCAAAAAACTTTCACGCTTAGGTGCGATGATCTTGGTCCAAGGGTATGTCCGAGTCATAAGCAGCCAGTCAAATTCTGCAAGTGAGGACATTACTTTTCAGTTGTAAACAGCTAATTTTTTTTCCATGTCAATTATTATTTTTTGTTAAAATGCACTATAATTAAAAAATAATATTGCCATATACGAAAATAAACTATTTTTTGTTAGATTGTGTACAAAATGTAAACAGAAATAAGACAAATTATTTAATTTCAGTAATACCAGTAATTGCTACCATTCTTATTTATTTGATCGTTTGATTTCTAAAGAGCCAAAAAAATATGTCACAAAGAAATTGAAATTTTAAAAAGTATGTTTTATTGCAAATGCCAACCACCATAAAAGGTTGTTTTTGAATTGTGACCAAACACTTAAAGTTTTTTGACGGCCAATGTCTCATATAAACTGCTTAGTAATGAAATTTTTTCTAATTTTTGAGCATTGCCTCTCTAATCAGTCAAATTAAAGCATAGCAATTACAAACTAAGTCTAGTTGCCAATTCACTCAAGTTGCTTTGCCAATGCTGTGGATAGTCAAGATCAATCTCATATCTTGTAAAAGTTATTAGGCGACCGTGAGCTTTTACTTAATTTTTCTGTGCAGAATTTGATTGCTCTGTCAACTATTTAATAATGCATTAAAAAAAACTATAAAACTAAAAGGCTTTTTGTAAATCCGAGAAACTCAAGGGACGGACAAACTAAACGATTGCGCTACGAATCTCTTCGCCCTAAATAACAGCTCGGACGTGAAAATGCAATTATCGATTTTGTGTGAGGATCAACACAATCAACGCTTCTTAAAAAACTTCAAATGTTCTACTGGTCATAATACCTAACCAAAAATTTCCAAGGAGTTTTTATTTAAACTGATGTTTCAACGGTTAAAAATCAACCGACATCTTCAGATATTAAAATGTATATAGTAACAACTGCTAAAAGCTCTTCATAACTAACCGTAGAAATAAAACCAATTAACGCTTACATAACTGCTACCATAAAATCTACTAAAAGGATTGATAGGATATAAACTAAATTAAATCATACCTTCCATAGCAAACAGAAGTAAAAAATCAAAAAAAGTTTACCCCCAAAAAAGTTTGTGTAAGCCGAAGTTGATTAAACAAACATTGGTTGATGTAAAAAAATAGACCTTAAGCGATTATCAAATTTGTAAATATTGATTTTGTCACCGACATTTATTTTGGTTTAAAAAAATTACGATTTCAAAAATCTTCTATTGCGTTACTAAATAAATTTTTTCCCTTCACAAAATATAATATGATGAATTCATTTTTACCAATAACACTTAAAATAAAAGAAAATAAAAAAATTTAGAATTTAAAAATCAAAGCATGGTATTAATTTTGTCATTTACAAATAAAAGTTTTAACGTCATTTATCTGAATTTTAATTTGTTGTCTGTTTGTGCAATTACGTTAAAAAAACTTACTTGGATTAACAAAACAATAACGCCTGCTAAAAGGACCAAACCAAGTATAACAGCAACTGTAGAAAACCAACAAGACTTGGAAAATTGAAGTTTCTTTTGTTTTTCGCCTGTAAAATCAAACAAAAAACAAAATGACAATGACATTAAGTTTACAAAGTTTGAAAACGTCAACAACAGCAGACAGTGCCACTGTGTGTTTTTTCTAAATTTTCCATTTATTAGATTTTTGAAACAATTCCAAAATTTTTTTAAAGACCATGTATGGGTTTGTTATAACTGTCATAAAATTTCGATAAAAAATTGACTATTTTCCCTTTTTTCTTGAGCTTTAATAAATAAGTCTTTACTCTCAAAAAAATGTTTAAAAAAAGATACTGCTGTTGAAATATTACACAAAATTATTTTTGCTAAAGTCAGCAAAAAAATAAGTAATATTTTTGCCTAGGTTACAAAGTTTGTTTAATTACACACAGATTTATGACTAGGCGTGTTCCTCACATACAAATTAATTTATATATTGCTTGCATTAAATGTCCCTTAGTCAATTTGCTTTAGCCGACATTTCAAGAAAAAACATTAATTTTTTATAAATAGAGAAGTTTTTTTGTATTTTTTAAAACATGAAAAAATGACTTTAGAATTTATTTTATGAGGCTGTGGAAATTTGAAAAAAATTAATGTAATTTTGGGTTTCTGCAACAGTTGACCAATTTTATCGAAACAGAAACCTTTATAACAGGCTAAAATCGTTAAGTCAGATTTAAGATTAAAAAAGTTTTAGGTTAAAAATGGACCTAGTTGTTCGGTAGCTGTGTTTAAAAGAAAAATAGAATCTTTTTATTTTGTTTAAATCAATGTTGCATTGGTAATAATTCGGATTTTTACTTAAATCAAGAGTTATTTTTATCAACAGTTTCTTTCACCAAACGAGTAATTCTACATACCTATCATTACGCTCTCGTAATGTGAGTCGTTTTGGTGAAAATTTGTCATTGTTTCTTTCATTCTTTTATTCACTTTATAAATCTATTTTATGGAACAACAACGTACAAAATATTCTTGTTTAAATTCACAAGATTTATTCTTCTATTAATTCAAATTAAAACAAAATATCTAAATTTAAAAAAAATTAAAATTAAAAGTTAAAATTACTAAATCTTTGGAAAAATTTTTAAGATTATGATAAAAAAAATCAAACCCAAATGATAAAGCTCTTCATGATTACCACGTGAATTGGCAATTCAAAATTACTAAGATTTCTATAGAAAAATAGACAAATGTGTATAATAATTTGATAATTTAAATATGAATAATATTAAAAAAATTCTTTTGTAAAATAGCGGCCCCTTTGAAAACAAACATAAACAAATAAAACAACAGTTTAAAATATGTTTATATTGGTAAAGCAAAAAGGTCAATAAATGTGATCACTGGAATTACCAGGATTTTAAACTACCTAAAATTAACAAACGCGTCAATTGACTCACGCACTATTTCGTGAATAAAACACATAACTTAATTCTTTAATTCAATTAAAAATTACAAACTGTGTCTTTCTATCAATCAAATTAAGTCTCTGGTAATTGTTTCTGATAACTAATTACTAATAATGAACACGTACTAATTATTGTTTCTATACAGTGATTAAATAACAATGACAAAACAATTCTGTCTCTTGTGGCATACTATTGAGAAATTTTGTAAAATAAAAAAACAAACGTTAACAGACAAGCAAACAAGCGGGAAATATACATTTTAATAATGTGTTACCTTTTTACATTGTTTAGTCTATCACACAGTTTTCTAGAAACTACATATAGATATCTCTTTTAGCGTTTTTTCCAAGCAAGTTTAACCAACTTATTATTTTTATTGCACTAATACTTATAACTGAAGTTAGTACTAATAGAAATACAATGTAATAATGATGCAATAATGATAATACTAATACTTATAAATAGTTGTAATTCACCTAATTCTAGCAACAGCATTTCTGCTATTTTGACGATGTTTGTAGCAAGTTCTTTCTTCCTTTACATCAAATAGTACTGACAAATCTAAAGGCTTGGTTTGGTTGCAGAAAAAAAATCTAAAGAGTCAAGTAATTGTCATTGGTTAAATTGTCATCTTTCTCAAACAAAGTTGTCATAAGTTTCATAAACACGTCAGTTATTGCGCGCACATCACGCTTCCTGCTCTTGTCGTTTCTTACAATGACAAACCGTTGACTAAATAATGTAGTTAATTTGAAGGTCCATAACTATTTGAAAATTTATCTGTATTGTATAAACTTGCACTGTGTCTTACACTGGAGTAAAAGTACATCAGCGGTAATGTTAGCATTAGGCTTAAATACGTTTTGACAATTTTTAAAAAATTGCAAAAAATACATTTAAAATTATCATTTTTTGAAATTTATCTTTCAGACTTCAAGTTTTAGTTGGTTGTTCATATGCTCAAGATATCTTTGACAAGAAATAGTTTCTTACAACCTATTTCACAAACTGAGGAAGAGTAATATCTTACCATCAACAACTTCAGGAAAATAATAGACCAAAAAGCATTCCTAACACTTCCAAACATTTCTTCCAGTTTGGATCACTTGCTATAACTACAGTAGCTAAGTTTAGCAATATAATTTTTTTGGAAGTTTTGGTCAACATAGTTTTATTGAAAAGAATCCAGAAAAAAACGTAGTAACAGAGAAATTTATTTCATACGACACTATACATATATAAAATACAATAATGCTCCAAAAACAATAATAATAAAAATATTATAAAAGAAAAAAAGAATGCACTTTATTGACATAATTGTTATACATTAGAAATACCAAACGTTTGCGGAGGCTATGAAATGATCAGAAAGCAATATATATATATTGATCTTCAAATCGAGCAGCCATTAAAAATAAACTAAAATTATAAAAGAACCAAGAGTAAGAATTTCTAGAAACGAGGCAGGAACCATAATAATCTGTAGCAACCTCGTCAAAGTATCAATGTATTTTGCTGCTGCAAACGTCTACTTAAAATTTGATTTAGCCCAAAAACCAACGGCATAATCCATTTTTACCCCGCGAAATCTGCTTATCATTTTCTTTCGCAGCATTCGTTTTTCTGTTATTTAAACAGCATATCCAAAATCTAATCAATCAACATTTTTGGAATAAGAGGATCCTATTTTGTACTAATTTAATTTCTATATCATTCATCTTATCATTATACAGTTTCCGGATGAAAAATTTCTAGAAAGAGTTTAGCGGCAATTTAGAATTTTGACAGGGGGTAAGTTACACGACATTATACTCTTGAAAACAAAACAATAAATCTATAAAAATCTCACTAATTCGATTGGGCTGTTTGTAAAAGTATTAATTGTTTTTCCCTCCTATACAACGCCAAAGAGGGCGTTAGTTTTTACTCCGGCCACTGGAAGCTGGCACCAATCCAGATCTAGCTTTCATTAGTATAGATCCAAACAGTCGCTTACCGGATAACCGTGTCCTTAAAAAGTTTCCCTGGTCACAACATCGACCTTTGCTTATTACACCACCAAGGTTTGTTTTGGCAGTGCCAAGCATGGCTGTTAAGCGATGGAACTTTCGCAAAGCCAAATAAAGTCATTATATTGCTTTGACAAATAAATTCGCAAAGACTTTGTTGCCACCTGATTCATTTGATGTGGATGCGGCTTACCAGGACTTCTGTAACATCATCAAGAAAGCAGCCTAAAAGACTATCCCGCGCGGGTATCAAAATAATTATATTTCGTGCTGGGATGCGGAGTGTGAATGCCTCTATAGAACTTTCCTGAAGTCTCCTCAGAGAAAACTTGAATTTAGCTGTTACAGCTCTGCTTACCAAGCTTGACAGGTAGCGAAGAAATCGATGGTCCAAGGCAGTTTATAGCATCAACTTTTCACACTCTAGTTAAAAGCATGGAGTATTTTGAACAAGCTTACTGGTAGGTCACGACACTCCCCTCACCTCTGTGGCGTCTCAGCTGATGTTATTGCATCTTAATTAGTTAGAAATGGGAGATATGAGGCTGTTGACTGCAAGTCATCTCAACTTGTCTCTCAAGAAGTGTCTGACCTTTGGAGAGTCACAACACCAGACCCAGTAAATATCTCTGACACTTTCTCACATAGAGATCTACTGCTGCTCTCCAACATTTAAAACCAATTAAAGCTCCGGGCCCTGATTACATTTTCCCAGAGCATATACTCCGTGCTGGAGCTGCTTCGAAGTCTTGGTTACGTGACTTCCTTTCTTCTTGTTTGCGCCAACTCAAAATTCCCAAGATCTGGAGAAGAGCGCTTGCGGTCGCAATCCCAAAGCCAATGAAGACCGTGGGGGACCCAAAGAGTTATTGACCGATGTCTCTGCTCTGTGTCCCCTACAAGATCCTCGAGAGGCTTATCTACGCCCGCCTCAAGCCATTAATCGATCTGTCGCTTCCCAAAGAGCAGGTTGGGATTCATTTGCCGGACTTGGCATCCGCGCTTCTGAGTGGACAAATCATAAATTGAACGCAGAGTACTGTGAGAATACTTCCAGGTTTCCTGTTTTCATACCCAGGACTAGTGCCAGGCCTGTTGGGATGAGCTTGCCCCGAACAGCTTGATTTCAGCTCAACCGCCTACGAGCTGGTGTTGGGCGATTCCATTCTTCCATACACAAATGAGGTCTCGCTCCTTCACCGAATTGCGAGTGTGGCGCCGCTGAACAAACCGCTCACCACGTCCTAATAGCGTGACCCATACATCAGGCACTACATGGAGAACATGGTCTGACGGTTTTGAATGACGAAACTCAATGCTGGCTTAACCACATCACTGCCAGCAACTGATTCGGGCAGTAGAGCAGTCTGGGGGTAGTAAAAAGATAACCCAGTCTTGTTTGTGTCTGACCTGGAATGGATGCCCTTCCAAACGACGACGACAAATTTATTGCAGAATATGGGGCATAAAGAAGATGAAGAACATTTCAAATGTTTATTAAATTCATAAAGTATGATTGTTCTGTTATTTCTATTACATCCACTTTTGAATTACATGACTTTGTAAAGAAAAGAGAATTAGAAAACACATGGTTTGGAAACACTGCCATTGGCATGTGAAGAAAAGTAAACAAATCCAATTGTTGATATAGAAAATCTAATTGTAATATATACATACACTAATTACTATACCTATGCATATCCTGAAAAAAATCGACAAATTTATTTTGTAGAACAGGATGGAAAATAGGTTTTAGCATGAGTTTTGTATATGAGTCACTGACAAAAAGTGCAGTTATTATTGTTATATTCTTGCACTTTGCAAAACAGCATGTTAGACGTGATGATTTGCTTGTAGATTGAATTCTTTTTGCTACACAACTTACTTTACAAGGAGGTTCATCGAGCACATCTTCGTCAACTCAAGCATTGCAAGGCACCTTTGGTTAGCTTTTTACACACCCGCTGGAAGAAAATTCTTCGGGTTATGTCTTCTTTGCAAACATGCTTGTATAAAGTGTGGCTGTTGATTAAAGCTGAGATGATCACATTATAAAATCAATGCATAGGCTAGCGTATACTAAAAGATTTGATTAAATACATGCTTGTCAAAGACATCCACTGCTACTTTCTTCTTATTACTGAACAAAACAGTTTTAGGTGTTTTCTTTGGATTTCCTTCTATGGATATTGGGACATCAGGATGCAAAGTGCTTAGAATAAGTACGTTCTTTGATTTCTGGCATTGGTATGATAAAAGTGTAGTTACAGTGTTGTTCTTGCCTATAAATTTTATTACACTTGTCTCATGAAGAGCTTTAGTCTTTTTACATTCAGCTGGAATTTGCCTGCAATTATTGCGTACAGTTCCTACAGTATAGCACTTCCATCAGCAAAATGGTTAGCAAGATCTGATGATGTGAAATAATTATCGCATGTAACATGGTAGTCCTTCTTGAAAAATGGTGCAACTAACTGTAATACTACGTTACACGAGACATTACGTCGCATTCACTTATGTCATCTTTTTTGAAATAAGAAAATCCGTTGAACAAGTATTTATTTTTCACATCTACAAGCAACCAAAATTTAATTCCAAATTTACCTGGCTTATTGGCCTTATGTTGTGTAAATTTTCACCGAGATTTACAAGGTAGCAGTTACTCATCAACTATAAGCATGGCAGCCGGAATATAAGCTTTTTGACGGCTATTAATAAATGGTGTCCATATTTCAGATGCTAGGCAAAACGTATAGGTAAGAATTCGTATTTTTACTTCATTCTTCTTATCAAAGTGCAGATATTTCATGCTTTTAGTAAATCTGTGTCTACTCAACGTTTTGTGAAATAATAGCGACCCATGATGTATCCTACATGCTTTTCAAAAGCATACTCCATCCACCGATTACTCCTCGATAGATAATTATCTGTCTATTTATAATTAATATTTGTTTGTAGATAGTTATAGTTAATATTTTTGTCTACTTATAATTCGGACTAATTATAATTAGTCCAAAATATTTTTCAAGCTCTTCCAGCGTAACAATCCAATTTTTATTTTCGATAGCTTGTTGCGCTTTAACATCAACGCGCTTTTGGATATGTCTTAGCATCGGCTTGTCAAAAAGTATTTTGAATACAGACACTGAAGAAACTTTTTTATACTTCTAAATGAATATGATGTTGATCCTGGACAAATTTGTACTACATTTTGAGTCTGCAAACGACCTTTGACTACTTCTGAAGTAGTAGACCACTTCCGGATGTTCCATCTTTATCTTTTGTTACGATATCATCTGTTACGGCTAATTTGCTTATTTTGTTGTCCCTTTTTTGTTGTTGTCGAAATTTGTTACATCTGGGTTACGAACTTAATTCAACCAGCGTTCATGACTGGTTGTTACTTTTTGTAGTAATCATGTGCGCGACAGGATCTTCTGAAATCTGGTAATCTAAGGTAATCTATAATTTAACTCTTGCTTTCTATGTTTCAGATTCGGTCAACCTTTCTATTAAATCGTAACTTTAGTAGCCTTTTGCGTTCTGGAGTAATTTGTTTATATAATCATATTCTATGATTTTACTGCCTTTTGTTTCAAATTATATTTCTCCCTCGTGGGTCAGGTGGCTGGTGTGACTAGGGAGAGCTAGTAGGCTACTTTAGTGCGCATTTGCCCGATCTAGCACTTATTCATATAGATTCCTACGGGCAGTCGACCTGCTCGTATATCATCAACAGCAAACTCATTACTACTAGAAGAGCATAATGTCACTGCTTCATCATTCGTTTCACTTGCTTCTTCTGAGTCAGACAGTGACGCGTCCATACATTGAGGAGGTGAAATAAATTTATCTTCTCTATCTAAGTAGTAGAATGATCAGATTCATCAGATGAAATATCTTGAAGACGCTGAATCTCCTGATTAACTTTATCAATATTCAATAATTTTCTACTCGACATGACTACACAAATGTGATGAAATAATAGTTTTGTATACAATTAGTTCTGCATTAAACAAACAGAAATGTAAGTATCTACACGAGTACTGCAAAGCAATTGTACATATATACGTGTATTATGTGTATACGTGTACTCATAGTAGCGCTCTTCTATAACTATAACTGCTGGAAAGCTTTTAACTAAAATAATTGTAACGATTTGTTAAACTAACTGACAATTAATTGGTTTTACTATACAACTAACTGACAGTGGCAATAACATAAGAAAAAGTTGAAATATACAACCATTATGACATAACAATGTACTACATTATATAACATTATTCAACACTAGAAAGACCAAAATTTGCGACTACCTAGAAGGACCAAACGCGTCAATTGACGCATGCGCTTTTTTTTGAAATTTGTATGCGTTTCTCTCTATATTGTAAGGGTTTTGAAAGGCAAACCATACACATTTGAAAAGTTATTACATTGCCAACGAAACGAGCATGCTTTCAAAGCTTTATCACGGACAGGAAAAGCATCGTTTGCTGCAACACTTTTCACCGATTGGGCTTTGACACAATATACAGACGTTAGTTTTTCTATTTCTGCACGATTTTCCAGAACACGTGCGGCGGTTTTTTGGAACAGGCTTTCACACTCTCTTTTTCAGTTTTCGTGTAGCAGAAGAGGCTGTACTGGATCTCGTAGGTCTTTAAAAAATCGATGACTCCGTATCACCATTAAGGCTATCAGTGGGCCCCTTCACATACTTTTTGTATGTACGCTCTATGGCTGAAGTTGCTCTTGCACACAGCTTTGTATTAATAGATGACCAAACTGTTTATTATAGCCATGTCAATGATATAATAAAAGATGTGTACTGGCTATCTTCTGCTAGCAGCTTTTACTGAATGCAGCCAGGACATTTGATCCAAAACATCACCAACCTTCGTCTGGTTATAAAAGAGCACAGTTTCAGGCTTACGCTTTGGATTATTGTGCTCTAGAATAACAACTCTTTATGTAGGGTGCTCAGAATGTTTATAAACTTCAACTGTTTGCATTTATGAGAAGTGATAGTCGCTGTAGTGTTCCCTGTGGAGTGTACAGTCATGATGTTATGCAACATACGTTTTTTATTCAGCAAGTCTGGAATTTTCCTTTGTTTGCTCGAGTTATCACCACCCAACTGCACTGCCGTTTTGCGAGTCTCAATGAAAGGTCCAAGGAAGTGAAGTATTTGTCACACGTGACATTGAAACCTTGTCTGAATAAAGGAATCATTAGCTTCATTACCACATCTGTTGGAAAGCTGGCATCTCCATTTCTCGTCAAGTCCTTCCCAAGATAAGAAATCCGTTGTATAGTTGACATCGACGGCTCTCTACATCAATAGCCATCCAAAACTTTATGCCAAACTTATCTGGCTTGTTAGACATATACTGAATAAACTTACACCTGGTCGTTGGTGAAAGCAGTTGCTCATTGATGGTTATATTCACGTTGGGATCGTAGGCTTTCTGGAAATTCTCTAAAAAAGGATTCCACAGCAAATATGCCATGCAGAACTTTTCCTCTTTCAAATTCCTCCTCCTTTCAGTTTTTAAACCAAGCCTGAGAAACTTCATGATTTTCAAGAATCTCCAACGTGGCGTAGTAGTGTCGAACAAAGGGTATCCCCAAGCTTTATCTTATATACTTTTTATAGGCAAAGTCCTTCCACTAATTACGCCACGTGCCACAATGAGTCCTATAAATTTGTCCAGTTCATCTAACGTAACCGTCCAGCTGTTGTTTCCAGTGGCACGATGTGCTTCTGAAGTAGTGCACTTCTGAGTATTCCTTAGCATAGGCTCGTTGAAAAGAATGCGGAACGAAAAAAGAGGACTTCAGCATATGATGCTGGATGTGGAATATGATGTAGATCCTGCACGGATTCTAACAATGTTGTGCTTCTGTAGTCGTCCTGCAGTGGCTTGGGAGGAAACTGAGCGCTGCCTTTGCTCAAAAAAAAGTTTTTTCATTATTATCACTGCTGCTTTGAGCACGCGCACCATCATCTGTGTTAATTGGTGATCCTTGTCTGTATATTCGTCATCTGAATCAGAAGAGTCCTCCTCATTTTGAATAATCGCAATCACAATGTTGAGTTCATCAGGTTTGAAATCCGAGTAGTCACCATCGGAAGACTCTAAAGCAATACTTTGCAACAATTGCAACGATTGATTAGCAGCAAACCTTTGAGACATTTTACACGCAAAGAAAATGCTATATCAGTAATTTACTTGGCTTGTGACCTGTGAAAACGTAACCCATCGTTAAACGCTATACAAAATGCTCGTTGCACAAATTATTTCAAACTTGCTGCACCAGTGGTGCTAAGATTAAACGTATTATTGTCTGGAACAATCTACTTAGAGCTTCCACAACTGAGATATAGCTTGTTCAAGGTAATAACCATGCCCCCCAAATACAGCTTATCCTCTTCTGCATCTTATTGCTTACAATAATAACTTCTACGGCAGCAATATTTACAACACTAGGATAAGCTATACCTGATTTTCCTGTAGTTAACGCGAAACAGAAAACTACTACATATTGTCCGCCAGACCCTTACCCAGCCATACCCCATAAATTTCCATTAACACATATTAGCTTAGCTGGTGACGCCCAGAAACACCAGAAAAAGAGTAAAAACGAATTGAAAATACTTCTTTATATATCAGGACAGTAGCAGCACAACGAGCGATTGATAAAACTAACATAATAGGGAATAAATAAACTTAAAAAACAATTATTACGTCATAAGCAAGGTACGCTGTCTCTGTTCTTTAATGTCGTATGAAAAACAGCTTTAAAAAAAGACAATATAATGATATCTACCAAGAAACTGTTGATAAATAGGTTGGTATGGTTTATTTCGACGTGTTAACGAGTCTTGCATCAATTGACGCGCTTGGTCCTTCTAGGTAGAATTGTAATTTTGTTGCTAATTTTTGTCCCCCAGGCCACGAAATTTGGTCTGAGAGTGTCTACCAATAAAAAAATAAAAGTCAAAAAGTACGAAGCGATAATAGTAGTATATGAAAGGAATTTTGTGTTGAATTGTGACGTCATCAGTGGCGCAAGCGCTGGCGCGATGGCGCACTGACGTCATCAGTGCGCCTACGGTTCCGAACCTTAGACTCCATGAACCAACAAAAAGGTTTAAATCCTATCTTTTACTTTCTAGAGTGTATACGTTTCAAATCAATTTAGTTTCAAGTTAATATTAATAATAAGATTAATAAGTTCTAAAAAAAATAAAAACAATAAGATTAATAAGTTCTATTGAAAATGACTTTGTAAATCTATGCGCTAGACCGTTACGACGTATTTCCTAAAGCCTGAACGTTGTTTCCTGTTCTGAATGCTATTGATTTGAGCTTATCGTCTTTAAAAAGAATCAATACCCTATGTTGCTTACTTTTAATCGATATTTATGCACATTTAAGCGTTCCCTAGACAACCTTGATTTTAACTCACAAGATACCTATATTCAAAAGTTTTTTTCTAAACAAATTTAATTTTAGATGTCTATAATCAATTTTAAACATTTTTCTAGCTTTGCTTAATTTTTATTTGTGCGATATCTATCGTTAATTTTTTTTTTCCAGGTAACCTTAATTTTTGTCATACCTTTGTTTAATTTTTTCTTAAAAACCTTAATTTTTGTCATACCTAAACTCAATTTTTTTTTTCTAAAGAACCTTGACTTTTGTCATGCCTTTGTTTAATTTTTTCTTGAAAACCTTAATTTTTGTCATAACTACCTTCAATTTTTTCTTAACAACCTCGATTTTTGTCATAAGTTTGTTTAATTTTTATTTGAAAACCTTAATTTTTTATAACTATTTTCAATTTTTTTCTTGGCGATCTTGATTTTCTTATATCTAGGTTTAATTTTTTCTTGGTAACCTTGATTTTGTCATAATTTTGTTTAGTTATTTCTTGACAACCTCGATTTTTGTCACACTTATCTTTAATTTTTCTTAACAATCTTGATTTTTGTCATATTTTTGTATAAGTTTTTTCTTATCAACCTTGGTTTTTGTCATATCTTTGTTTAATTTTTCTCGTTAACCTTGATTTTTGTCACACCTAAACTCAAATTTTTTTAAAGAACCTTGATTTTTGTCATAAGTTTGTTTAATTTTTTCTTGAAAACCTTAATTTTTTATAACTATTTTCAATTTTTTTCTTGGCGATCATGATTTTCTTATATCTAGGTTTAAGTTTTTCTTGGTAACCTTGATTTTTGTCAAACCTTTGTTTAAGTTTTTTCTTATCAACCTTGGTTTTTGTCACATCTATCTTTAATTTTTCTTAACAACCTTAATTTTTATCGTACCTAAACTCAATTTTTTTTTTCTAAAGAACCTTGATTTTTGTCATACCTTTGTTTAATTTTTTCTTGAAAAACCTTAATTTTTGTCATGACTACCTTGAATTTTTTTCTTAACAACCTCGATTTTTATCATAAGTTTGTTTAATTTTTTCTTGAAAACCTTAATTTTTCTCATAACTATCTTCAATTTTTTTTCTTGGCGATCTAGATTTTCTTATATCTAGGTTTAATTTTTTCTTGGTAACCTTGACTTTTGTCATAGCTTTTCTTAGTTATTCTTGACAACCTCAATTTTTGTCACATCTATTTTTAATTTTTGTCATGCTTTTGTTTAATTTTTTCTTAAAAACCTTAATTTTTGGCGTAACTATCTTCAGTTTTTTTTTAACAACCTCGATTTTTCTCATAACTTTGTTTAATTTTTTCTTGAAAACCTTAATTTTTCTCATAACTATCTTCAATTTTTTCTTAACAACCACGATTTTTGTCATATCTTTGTTTAATTTTTTTTGAAAACCTTTATTTTTCTAACTATATTCAATTTTTCTCGGCGATCTTGATTTTTTTTCATAGCTTTGTTTAATTATTTCTTGACAACTTCAATTTTTGTCACATCCATCTTTAGTTTTTCTTAACAATCTTGATTTTTGTCATACCTTTGTTTAAGTTTTTTCATATCAACCTTGGTTTTTGTCATACCTTTGTTTAAGTTTTCTCAACAATCTTGATTTTTTTCATACCTTTGTTTAATTTTTCTCGGTAACCTTGATTTTTGTCATACCTAAACTCAATTTTTTTTTTTCTAAACAACCTTGATTTTTGTCATGCCTATCTTTAATTTTTTTTCTCGACAACCTTGATTTTTTTTATAAATATTTTCAATTTTTTCTTTACAATCGTGTATTTTGTCGTTCCCATCTTCAATTTTTTCTAGGCAACCTTTATTTTTGTCACATCTATCTTCAATATTTTTCTAAATAACCTTAGTTTTTGTCATACCTTTGTTTAATTTTTTTCTTGACAACCTTGTTTTTTGTCGTAACTATCTTTAATTTTTTCTAAACAACCTCAATTTTGTTATACCTTTGTTTAATTTTTTCTAGGCAACCTTTATTTTTTCATACCTATCTTGATTATTGTTATACCTTTGTTTAATTTTTTCCAAGCAACCTTAATTTTTTTTATACATACCTCCAATTGTTTCTAAGCAACCTTTATTTTTGTTATACATATGTTTAATTTTTTTCTAGAAAAGCTTGATTTTTTTTTGTTACACCCTTGTTGAATTTTTAAAAAATTTTCTTGGCATTTTTGGTTTTTATTCATAATCATTTTTAAAGTATGTTTTAAAAAGTTTTAAACAAAATTTCTATTGATAGGATATTTGTGTTCAATAAACAGATGTTTAATAATTAAAAAGTTGTTTTTTTCTTTATTATTTAGTAAACCAAATTCAAACATAGTTATTATTTTTATGTTGTATGAATTTAATTTCTAGTGTTAACATTTCAATTGTTTCAAAATCAATTCAGTTCCAACTACATTTAATCTTTTGATCATTTTTACAAACTTTTAATAACAAGAAAACTACCCGTAATCTCTGTACGCTTGACAACGTGTGTCAAGGTCTCCTCTTACACAGAAGCTTGCTGTTCATACCGTATCACGTTTCCTGTTAAAACTATGACGTATTTATGATTGGAGTTTGAAAATCTGGTTACCTTAATTTCCAGTGTAAAATAGAGTAAGCGAAAAAATTTATAATACACCTTGATTTTTATTATAACTTTATTTAATTTTTTCTAATCAATCTTAATTTTTTTATAACTATTTTCAATTTTTTTTAGGCAAGCTTGATTTTTGTACTTATCTTCAATTTAAAAAAAATTTTCTTAGACAACCTTGGATTTTGTTACACTTATCTTCAATTTTTTCTGGACAAACTCGATTTTTGTTATACCTTTGTTCAATTTTAAAACTTTTTTCTTTAAACAATTTTGACTTTTGTTATATTTATGCTCAATTTTTCAAAAATTCTTCTTAGCCAACCTTGATTTTTATTATACCTTTGTTTAATTTTTCTTGGCAACTTTGTTTTTTGCCATAACTATCTTCAATTTTTTTTTTATAATAAATCTCGATTTTATTATACCTTTGCTTATTTATTTATTTATTTATTTATTTATTTTTCAACAATCTTGATTTTTGTTACAACTTTCTTCATTTTTTTTTCTAGACAAACTTGATTTTTGTAACACCTTTGTTTAATTTTTCTAAGCAACCTTGGTTTTGTTACACCTATCTTTAAATTTTTCTAAACAAGTTTGATTTTTGCTACATCCTTGTTGAACTTTTCAAAATTTTTCTTTGTCGCCATGATTTTTGTTATATTTTAAAAGTTTTCTTTAGACAACCTTGATTTTTGTCATACCTAATCTCAATTTTTTCTAAACAAACTTAATTTTTTGCTACACATTTATTCAGTTTTTCAAAACTTTTGTTAGTCAACCTTGATTTTTAGATATCTATCTTCAATTTTTTCTTGACATCCTCAATTTTCGTTACACGTTTGTTTAATTTTTTCTTGGCAATCTTGACTTTTTGTCGCACCTACCTTCAATTTTTTTCTAAACAACCTTGGTTTTTGTCATAATTTTGTTTAATTTTTCTTGCTAACCTTAATTTTTGTCATACCTAACCTCAATTTTTTCTAGAGAAACTTGATTTTGTTATATCTATGCTTAATTTCTTCTTGGTAACCTTGATTTTTGTCGTACTTTTGTTTAAGTTTGTTCTTGTCAACATTGCTTTTTGTTGTAGTTATGTTCAATATTTCAAAACTTTTTCTTAATCAACCTTAATTTTAGAAACCTGCATTCGATTTTTTCCCTAAGAAAACTTGACTTTTAGGCAGCTTTATTCAATTTTAAAACTTTTTCTCTTAGCAACCTTGATTTTTGTTATACCTAGCCTGAATTTTTCTCTAACAACCTTGATTTTTGATATAAGCTTTGTTCAATTTAAAAAATTTTTTTCTAATTAACCTTGATTTTGTTATACCTTTGTTTAATTTTTCTTGGCAACCTTGATTTTTATTATACTTATTTTCAATTGTTTTTTTCACAGAGGCAAATATTTCGACTTTTGCACGATTTAAAAATTCCCATTTTACTTAGTTTTTTCTTTCCAAAGTGAATAGAGTCGCATTTAAGGTTTTACTTTAACTAAATATCGATTTGTTTGTTTTTAAATACTAAGCAACAATACAAACATTTCAAAGTAAACTAACCAAAAAACGACTAATCAAGTTTATTAGACTCATCTCTTCATTAAAAGATACCAATTTTTGACTTAAAGATCTTTTTCACCTTGTAACCTAAACGTTTTCAATCTACTTTGCATTAAAAAGGTGTTTAGCATCACAAAATTTCACAAGCTTTTCTTGAGGTGAATCCGTCTTGATTGAAAAATAGCAAATTTGGCGTTAACAGTTTGTTCGATTTGCAAATCAATAAATGTTTTTAGCAACTGTTTATTCATTATGTGACCTAAATGTGATGCTTTAAATTAACTTTATGATAAAAATCAGTCAACCTCACAAATTTTAACTAGTTCAAGTTAAAACCGTTTGTATTCCAAAAAATCAGAAACATTACGTTTCAGCATGATTTAATTTTGTATTTTTACAAGCAAACTTTTCGAAACAAACCTACATTTTACGTTTTTCACGTTTCAATAGAAATTTTACATAGGATATTTTTTTTTTTTAACCTAAGAATCTTTTTATTTTTCAATTTGAAATCATAACTTGTGTATTTTGATTTACTAAACTTTCTTAATCTTTTATGTACGTAACTTGTAGAGCGCATCAATTTTTATGTTTTCAACTGGTCTAATACATTTTTATTTAAAAAAATTCTCTTGGCTTTACGTATTGTTGTCCTTAGTTATAAAAAATTATCACAATTTGTTAAAAAATTTGCGTTTATAAGTTCGTTTGATGGTAAAATGTCAGATAAAAGTTACAATTTAGAAAAAAATTGTATAAAAGAATAGTGTTTTTCTTGCTTTTGAAAGTAAAAGTTCATGCACAAACCTTGAGAAATACACAGATCGTCATAAAAAGTTTTATTTAAGCCACAGTGTTGTCTACTTCAACAAGTTTTTGTATCATGACAACAATAAACCTATTTCTCAAGTCCACTGTTGAACTTTGACTTTTCCTCTTTGCGTCACAATCATAGTTCTTCTTTCCGTTATTCTCGTTTTCAACACTATCTTTGTCATTTTTAAGAATATAACAATTTATTTATTGTGCTTTTTGCTCCATGTCGTCATCACTAGCCCATACAATCTAGTTAATTTTACAACTATTTGATTTATTTTTGTTGACATTCACGTGTTTGTTTTTAGCTTTTGTTTAAGAAATTGTTTTCAATTTTTTTATTTTTCTTGCAATTTTAAAAGGGTTCTTGTCAAAATTTTTATTTTTTCGAATACGGCGCAAATTTCATTCTACGTAACAATAAAGAATTTGTTCACACACCTTGTCCATGTCAAAAACTCACATGTTTCACCGTTAAAAATAACCACGACTTCGAAAAAATAAAAATTTTGACAAGAACCCTTTTAAAATTGCAAAAAAATAAAAAAATTGAAAACAATTTCTGTTGTAGTTTTAGAGAAAAAGTAATCATGTCTGTTGTTTTAGAGAAAAAAGACATCCAAGTCTACAGAAAACAAAAATGCATCTAGCAAAGACAAACCAAAATGGCAACACAAAGATGTTAATTCGGACTCTCTGTTGAACAAATGGGATTTACCTCCTCCAACGTTTAATGAAAATTTGTTGCCACATCAATTATTTGAAAGATTTATTACTAATGAGGAGCTGGAACGGATATGTGATGAATCTACAAGATATGCACGACAAAAAGCCGATCACAATTTTATTATGACCAAAAGAAAATTAAAATCGTTCTTGGCGATTATTATTGTCAGTGGCTATGCCAGTCTACCCCGGCAAGATATGTATTGGCAAACGCGCGATGATACGAACAATCGTCTGGTGTCATCCATGATGTCAAGAGGAGAATTTGAAGAATGCAAAAGATATCTGCATTTATGTGATAACGATCATCTGGATAAAAATGATAAATTTGCCAAAGTCAGATCTTTGTTCGATTTTCTTAACAAACAATGTTTGGAAAACTACATACCAGAGCAACACGTCAGCATCGATAATCCATGGTTCCATATTTTGGAAAACATGGAGCTAAGCAGTATATTCATGGCAAGCCCATCAAATTTGGCTATAAAATGTGGGTTATGGCCAAGCCCTTGGGGTACTGCATCCAATTTCGTACATATGCTGGAAAAGATGCAGTTTTTACGGAGTATGGAGATATTGGTCTTGGGCTGGGTGCCGCAGTTGTGGCTCATTTGCTAAAGATGTTACCACCTCACCCTGGATCCAATTATCACGCCGTGATAGATAATTTTTTTACTAGCACAAAGCTAATTCGGTACCTTCAACTGAAATCGATTGCAGCTACAGGAACTGTACGGTTGTGTAGGATGGAAAATCCACCACTAAAAGACGTCAAAATGATGGAAAAAGAAGCTCAAGGTGCAGGCGATGTTGCAGTTGATGCAAATATCAACATGGCAGCTGTTCGTTGGAAGGACAATAAAATTGTTAACGTTCTTTCTACATTTGCAGGCAAGGAACCTGTGCAAAAGGTCAAGCGATACAGCCAGGAAGCGAAAAAAAGAATTAATATTCCCCAACCAAAAGTTGTGCATGTATATAACCGCTACATGGGTGGTGTAGATCGACTGGATCAAAATCTTGCGGCGTACATGATCAACTTGCGAAGCAAAAAATGGTGGTGGCCTTTATTTCGCTTTTGCATAGATGTGGCTATTAACAACGCTTATCAGCTTTACCGCATAAGACAATTGAATGAAGGCGAAAGAAGAATGGATGCTTTGGAGTTTCGCCGGGTAATTGTGGAAACTTATTACAAAAACTATAAAACAAAAAATGATTCTGTTGCATTATATCCAAAATCGGCAACCAAGAATCATGTGCGAATGGCCGAAGAAAATCACCATTGGATTAGGAAAGGAACGAAAAGACGCTGCGCTAAAAATGGATGTAGAGGCACTTCCAAATTTTTCTGCATTAAATGTAATGTTGGATTGCATCTAGAGTGTTTTGAAAGTTTTCATTTTGAATAAACGACTGGATTTTCTTCAAATCCATGGTGTTGTATACTAATATCTACGTCAATATATTGCAGTAATAATTTGCATGAATGCATAATATTGGCGACAATTAATATAATTTAACATATTTTACTTACATTAGTCATTAAAAAGAGCGCAAAACAAATAATCAGAATCGTACGCGCAAATTAAACCGGACGCATCATGTGCACGTAGTTGAACGCTATAACATTCTACACGTACCCGCCTACCGCCGGCGTCAGTTTAAACTGACAAAAATTGTTTTCTTTATTAAATCCTTAAAAAAAATTTTTTTTTTAAAATTTTTTCAGTTATGATCTGTTTGTGACCTATAGAACAATCAACATCAAAATCATCAAATTTTTCGGGGTTGGGGTGATATGGGTTAAAGAAACATGTAACGAAAATTGAGGATGTCAAGAAAAAATTGAAGATAGATATCTAAAAATCAAGGTTGACTAACAAAAGTTTTGAAAAACTGAATAAATGTGTAGCAAAAAATTAAGTTTGTTTAGAAAAAATTGAGATTAGGTATGACAAAAATCAAGGTTGTCTAAAGAAAACTTTTAAAATATAACAAAAATCATGGCGACAAAGAAAAATTTTGAAAAGTTCAACAAGGATGTAGCAAAAATCAAACTTGTTTAGAAAAATTTAAAGATAGGTGTAACAAAACCAAGGTTGCTTAGAAAAATTAAACAAAGGTGTTACAAAAATCAAGTTTGTCTAGAAAAAAAAATGAAGAAAGTTGTAACAAAAATCAAGATTGTTGAAAAATAAATAAATAAATAAATAAATAAATAAGCAAAGGTATAATAAAATCGAGATTTATTATAAAAAAAAAAATTGAAGATAGTTATGGCAAAAAACAAAGTTGCCAAGAAAAATTAAACAAAGGTATAATAAAAATCAAGGTTGGCTAAGAAGAATTTTTGAAAAATTGAGCATAAATATAACAAAAGTCAAAATTGTTTAAAGAAAAAAGTTTTAAAATTGAACAAAGGTATAACAAAAATCGAGTTTGTCCAGAAAAAATTGAAGATAAGTGTAACAAAATCCAAGGTTGTCTAAGAAAATTTTTTTAAAATTGAAGATAAGTACAAAAATCAAGCTTGCCTAAAAAAAATTGAAAATAGTTATAAAAAAATTAAGATTGATTAGAAAAAATTAAATAAAGTTATAATAAAAATCAAGGTGTATTATAAATTTTTTCGCTTACTCTATTTTACACTGGAAATTAAGGTAACCAGATTTTCAAACTCCAATCATAAATACGTCATAGTTTTAACAGGAAACGTGATACGGTATGAACAGCAAGCTTCTGTGTAAGAGGAGACCTTGACACACGTTGTCAAGCGTACAGAGATTACGGGTAGTTTTCTTGTTATTAAAAGTTTGTAAAAATGATCAAAAGATTAAATGTAGTTGGAACTGAATTGATTTTGAAACAATTGAAATGTTAACACTAGAAATTAAATTCATACAACATAAAAATAATAACTATGTTTGAATTTGGTTTACTAAATAATAAAGAAAAAAACAACTTTTTAATTATTAAACATCTGTTTATTGAACACAAATATCCTATCAATAGAAATTTTGTTTAAAACTTTTTAAAACATACTTTAAAAATGATTATGAATAAAAACCAAAAATGCCAAGAAAATTTTTTAAAAATTCAACAAGGGTGTAACAAAAAAAAATCAAGCTTTTCTAGAAAAAAATTAAACATATGTATAACAAAAATAAAGGTTGCTTAGAAACAATTGGAGGTATGTATAAAAAAAATTAAGGTTGCTTGGAAAAAATTAAACAAAGGTATAACAATAATCAAGATAGGTATGAAAAAATAAAGGTTGCCTAGAAAAAATTAAACAAAGGTATAACAAAATTGAGGTTGTTTAGAAAAAATTAAAGATAGTTACGACAAAAAACAAGGTTGTCAAGAAAAAAATTAAACAAAGGTATGACAAAAACTAAGGTTATTTAGAAAAATATTGAAGATAGATGTGACAAAAATAAAGGTTGCCTAGAAAAAATTGAAGATGGGAACGACAAAATACACGATTGTAAAGAAAAAATTGAAAATATTTATAAAAAAAATCAAGGTTGTCGAGAAAAAAAATTAAAGATAGGCATGACAAAAATCAAGGTTGTTTAGAAAAAAAAAAATTGAGTTTAGGTATGACAAAAATCAAGGTTACCGAGAAAAATTAAACAAAGGTATGAAAAAAATCAAGATTGTTGAGAAAACTTAAACAAAGGTTTGACAAAAATCAAGGTTACCAAGAAAAACTTAAACCTAGATATAAGAAAATCATGATCGCCAAGAAAAAAATTGAAAATAGTTATAAAAAATTAAGGTTTTCAAGAAAAAATTAAACAAACTTATGACAAAAATCAAGGTTCTTTAAAAAAAATTTGAGTTTAGGTGTGACAAAAATCAAGGTTAACGAGAAAAATTAAACAAAGATATGACAAAAACCAAGGTTGATAAGAAAAAACTTATACAAAAATATGACAAAAATCAAGATTGTTAAGAAAAATTAAAGATAAGTGTGACAAAAATCGAGGTTGTCAAGAAATAACTAAACAAAATTATGACAAAATCAAGGTTACCAAGAAAAAATTAAACCTAGATATAAGAAAATCAAGATCGCCAAGAAAAAAATTGAAAATAGTTATAAAAAATTAAGGTTTTCAAATAAAAATTAAACAAACTTATGACAAAAATCGAGGTTGTTAAGAAAAAATTGAAGGTAGTTATGACAAAAATTAAGGTTTTCAAGAAAAAATTAAACAAAGGCATGACAAAAGTCAAGGTTCTTTAGAAAAAAAAAATTGAGTTTAGGTATGACAAAAATTAAGGTTTTTAAGAAAAAATTAAACAAAGGTATGACAAAAATTAAGGTTACCTGGAAAAAAAAAATTAACGATAGATATCGCACAAATAAAAATTAAGCAAAGCTAGAAAAATGTTTAAAATTGATTATAGACATCTAAAATTAAATTTGTTTAGAAAAAAACTTTTGAATATAGGTATCTTGTGAGTTAAAATCAAGGTTGTCTAGGGAACGCTTAAATGTGCATAAATATCGATTAAAAGTAAGCAACATAGGGTATTGATTCTTTTTAAAGACGATAAGCTCAAATCAATAGCATTCAGAACAGGAAACAACGTTCAGGCTTTAGGAAATACGTCGTAACGGTCTAGCGCATAGATTTACAAAGTCATTTTCAATAGAACTTATTAATCTTATTGTTTTTATTTTTTTTAGAACTTATTAATCTTATTATTAATATTAACTTGAAACTAAATTGATTTGAAACGTATACACTCTAGAAAGTAAAAGATAGGATTTAAACCTTTTTGTTGGTTCATGGAGTCTAAGGTTCGGAACCGTAGGCGCACTGATGACGTCAGTGCGCCATCGCGCCAGCGCTTGCGCCACTGATGACGTCACAATTCAACACAAAATTCCTTTCATATACATACTTTCATATAATACTACAGAAAGCGCGATTTATCGGCATGTAAAAATTCAGATGCGTGAATTGACGCGATTGGTCCTTCTAGTGTTAAAATTAATTTTTTTGCCACAAAATTACACAATGTCACCATTTGCACTTACTATAGCGTGTGTATCAAGAAGTAAATGCGCGCACAACCACCCACATCCACGGTTTAAAAGATACTGGTGTCAATTTACGGTCTTGTCCTTTTAGGCAGTACTTATCTGTTTACAATTAATTAGTAATGCGAGTGTGTTCATATTTTGTTGTGATCTACATTACATTAAAAATATAAAAATCAGGTATCCGCAAATTTTTAGGGCTATCGAATAAAAAGCAATGGTGGATATTCCAATTTAGGGGCACGAGGCAAGAATTTTCAAAAGTTGATGTTGTCTGAAAAAAAAGAGCTTTGATCTTGGCTTGCATAATTTTCTTCGAAACTCATGGTGTCCTCAAAAAAAAAAAGGTCTTCACTTCATTTGCTCTCAGATTTCCCTATTTTTGTCCCAAAATCAGGGCGTTCTCTAAAAAAAAGTCTTCACTTCGATTTCATCTCTGATTTCTCTATTTTTCTCCCAAAATCAGGGGGTTCTCTAAAAAACAAAAAAAAGGTTCTTCACTGAGAACCGTTCTTTACATTCTAAACAAATATCTGCAGCGGATTGAAACTGTGTGTACTATTTTCGAGGGGGGCCTCAAAAAAAGGGAGGCCTGAGGCGACTGCCTCATTCGCCTCACCCAATATCTACCACTGATAAAAAGATATTAGTAATTGAAATTTAAAATTGATGATTCAAGAAGACCACCAATATCTCGAAATTTTAATAATTATTGCGTGACATGGCTTGATTTATACAAATAAACCGAATTTTCTTATCATTCATCCCATATAAGAAGTTCTGAGAAATCGTTTGTATTTCCGTGCCTGTGTGGTTGCAGTTGTTTAATAATCAGTGTTGAAGCCTTTTATTCTATAGAAAAGATAAAATATTAATTTTATTGGAAGATAGAATTGCTTTGTGTGGAAGACAAACTATAAAATTTAATTTTAGCTATGGGGATGCTAATTTATTGTTATAGTTTTGTCATTTATTAATCGCAGTTATTAAGGCTGTAAATACTTTTGAAGTTTAGTAAAGCTTGGGAGACAGGGTTTATGAGAATTGTTTAAGTTCTTTTGATTTTTGTAAATGATATATTTGTCACACTTCATTTCTTTCATGATCTTATATTTATGTAATTATAATTTATTCTCAGTCTTTTGCAGAAATTTTTGAGCTTTCGATTGTGACGTCATCTTCATTGTTGCATTGTAATTGCGTAATCTGTACGCCACCCCCTACTTATCTTATTTTGTCTGCCAGATATTCTTAATAGTAATTATAAATGAAGTTTTTACTGTTTTATTTAAAGCACATTGATTTACAAAATTGAGCTTTGTGAAGTTTGTGGCATTATTATGTAGTTTTTCTGGTGTATTCGAGGGAGGAGTGGTAAATTCAATTAATATTAAGCAATTTTATCTTATAGTTACATAACGGGTTTTTGTACTTGATTATTATTGGTCTCCGATTGCTAAATTTAGCATAAAGTTTAATATAAGAGTTCTAGTTTGTTCAGGTATGTTCGCTTTCTATTTTATAATTAATTAATATAATTCATATACAGTGGGGCCTCGGTCTACGAGATTAATTTGTTGCAGGAACGTGCTCGTAGACGGAAACACTCATAGACCGAATTAATTTTTCCCATTTAAATTAACTAAAATAGATTTAATCCGTTCTGAGGTTTTAAAATCTTTACCAAAATTTACCAATAAAAGCTTTACTTTGCAACATATTGCGTCAAATGTTAGAGTTGGATTTAAAACAGAGATGGCCGGCTCCACATAAAGTAGGATTAAAGTGAGGTCCTTTTTTGTCTTTATCTAAATTTGTGATCCGAAATTCTGCAATTCCAATTAACATTAAAGCTTGACTCTTGAAGAGTCAATGAAATGGCTCCTAAATCCTGTTGTTTATTGGTTTCCGTTTGGTGGCGTAGTTTATGTCTTTTTATCCACAAGATAATTTAAACCAAAGTTTCTATAAAAAGCAAGTTAGAAACTGCTCATCCGTGTCGCCATTTTGTTTCATTCAGTCAGCTTGCATTTAATGTATTAGTATAGGCAGGGAAAGGCATATACAGTTAAAATTTCCTTTTTGCAACGTATTATTGGTATCACCAGAAAATAGTCTAATTAATTATAAACGAACATTTTTATGACTTGTTGGCAAAAAAATAAACAAAACCAGTAGCGGATATTGTATTGATTGCTTAAGTTAAGCAACAATAAATGAATAATAAATAATACAATATTTTTATGTTTTTATTTTAAAGTTAAGCGCCGTAATCGAAGTTTAAATGCCATATCTAAAGAAGGTACGATGTAATTAAGGGTTTTGGTGTTAAAATCAATTTTTTTCTGGCAAGATTTTACGGTACTGAAAATAATTAAATTTTTGTTTTAGCTAATAGTCTAACTGTATAACTGTACAATACACATTATTTTTAATCTTTTATTTTTGTAAAGACTTAGTTACAATTGTACAATTGTTTTTTGCAGAGTAAAATTCGCTTTCCTAAGCTTTTTAGATTTGCAAATTATATTTAATACTGCATAAAATCCAATATTCTTAACAACAACTCTCCTAGGAAAGATTTGAAATTTGTAATGACTAGCATGTAAGTACATATATACTTTAGTCTATTTTTTGCTTTTCGTAATAGAAAAGTTATTGTTTTATTAAATTTTTTTAACCGTTGAAGCATATTGTATTAAAATTAGTTCACAATTTTTTCATGAATTTTTTGGTTTCATTTTTTCTGTAAATGTCTCTAAAAAAAAGATAATAACTAATTGTAAATGTATAAAGAAAAAAGCTTCAATAAAATGTCAAATAAAAAGTTTTAAATAGGTTTTAGACCTTGAATAACATCGGTTGTTTAGTCAAATCCTTCAAAACCAAAGATGATATTTTTGAGATATGTAATTTAAAATTAAAAAAAAATACTGTAAAGTTATACAACAAAATAGTCTATAACAAACCTAAAGTACAATAAAGATAGTATCACTAAGAACAATACATCAGAAAGCAATATTAAATTTGTAGTTTACAAAAAAAGCAAGTAATATTAAGATATAAAATAAAATTAAGTTTCTTTCAAAAGGCCTAATATTGTGATACTGGTCTGCTTTTTTAAGGTTACATTTTTCAAGTGAATATTGTAAATAATTATATGCTAGAAAGTACATGTATATACATGCTAATGGTAGATGGATATACATTAAAATGCTAAAATAAGCACAAATGCATAGGGAACACTTTTGTCACAGATTGAAGTGGTCGCTTGATGCATTGTTGTACATGTCATTTGAAAGCCGCACACCAAATTTTAGGCTAATAGACCTAGGCTTTGCCTACCGACTTTTGGACTGAAAATTGACACTTGACGCAATTTTATGAGACTATACTGAAGCAATGATACTGTATCAGCCACGTTCTTGGCTCAGTGCCAATCAGCACGCCGCTTGTTCACTATGTAGCTCAATTTTCCAGCAATGTTCTGCTGTTATATTTTTGAGTTATCTCTTTCCGTTCATCTGTTTCAGGTTTTTTTGTGAGTTGTTGGCCGTTGTGAGGATATCGTTGCTTTGTGTCGCACTGTTTTGTAATGCAGTGGTGTCAGTTGTCACGCATACTTTTACAAGTTTTAACAAAATGTAAAATAGTTTTGACACTTCTAAAGTAAAATAATGTAGTAATATTTCATAGTTGAACTAATTTGTAAAGAATATAGCAGTAGTGACTAAGACAAAGAGAATAACCAGGAAAGGCACAGAGCATGCTGTGTTTGGGCAGGCAGATCCTCTTCCTGCACACAAACTTCTACTTAATGGTGAAGTGTTACGAAATTGTTGGAGGCACAAACGTGAGGCTGGAAAGTTTGCAGATGTGAATGAGATTATGAAGAGAGCTGCTTTAGGTGTTTCTGCAATATGTTCTAGGGCGATTGAAAATCGGTTAACCATTCCTTTGTTGGATCAAAAAACTATTGAAAATAAATTGAAAAGATTGTACAAGATAGGTCTGCTGGTCAACAAAAACCAGCGAAACCTTGTCAAGTTAAACGAGTTCAAAATGGAAATGGGTGAATTCTTTGACGTTTGTAGTTGCGCGTTCATCTGTCTCTTGTTTCCTAGTGCACTGCAAAGCAAAGAATTGTGATGGATTCCACTTAGCTTTTAAGTTTGATGTGAAGGTTCCTAAGCGTGAGATCCAGTTTTTGCTTGACCAACGTTGTGCTCGGAAGATGATAATTGCTGACATGGACAGAAATGTTAGCAGAATGTGAGCCCGAGCGGCGGCAAGAGACGAGGCGATGGAGGTGGCTGCTGAAATAAAAAAAGTTCAAGCTGAGGTCAGGCAGGAGCAAGTGCAGCTTGATCTCTCTGACGAAAGTGCTTACGAGGTAGGCGACAACGACAAGAGCAAAATAGACGAAGATTATATTCGAAAAAACATATCAGACAACAGTTCCAAAAGAAACTTGACTAAACGTCCTACTCTTGCTTCTGTTTGCGATAGGTATGGTGTTTCAAACTATGCTAATGCTGCCATAGCCTCGGCCACGCTGGTTGATTACGCTATCATAACCAAAGTTATTAAGAGTCAGGTTATTGGACCAGAGAAACTGGGAGAGAGAGGAGGTGCTGCAGAGAGGAAAGGCGGGAAGCAGAGCTTGGAAATTTAAAAAAACTCACATCTTTATATTTTGATGGAAAGAAAACCATGACTAGACTTCTTGTAAAAAACAATAAAATAGGAAGGTGGAATCCAACGATAAAAGTAGATGATCACTATGTCTTGTTGACTGAACCTGGCAACGACTATTTAACTCATGTGACACCCAAAACTGGGTATGGGAAGGTGGTAACTCGAGACATCTATGACTTTTTGGTTGAGCACGAGTTGACAAATCAGCCACTATATGTTGCTGGTTGTGATTGTTGATTGACTGGCCCAGATGGTAGGTGCTTTCACGCAGCCTGGGCCGTACGTAAGTCTGTTCATTGATTCTAAAAATGACAGACCGAAACCGAACCTACCAAAACGCAAGGGTATCCACCCATTCCGATGTTCAGTGTGGGTCTGCTAGTCGGCAAACGTCCTTTTCAGGACAGGGCAATGTTAAGATAAAACTTCCCTTTTCAGGGCACATTGCCAACAAGTTTCGAAGACCTACTATTCTTCAGCTAAACATCGAAGGCCTCACTGCAAGCAAGGTGAACGTTCTTCATCACCTCGCTATGCAGTCTGAGGCACACGTCATCCTACTGCAGGAGACCCACTTCACTGATGCAGAGAAGTTGGTACTTCCAAACTAACAACTAGCTGGGTCTTCTTTAAGCAGGAAGCATGGCCTTGCCACGTTTGTCCACGAGCGACTGAGATACACGCTTTTGGACCAATCTCCACAGACATCGGAGATCGAGTGGTTGTGTGTGGACGTTGATGGCTATAAAATAGTCAACGTCTACAAACCACCGCCAACGCGATTGCGAACCTCGGGTCTCCCAGTGTATCCTCACCCCTGTCTGTACGCTGGCGATTTTAACTGTCGTCATGCTGACTGGGGTTACAATGACAACATTCCGGACGGTGAGTGCTTGGCTGGTTGGGCAAGTATTAATTGTCTTGCCCTCCTATATAATGCCAAGGACGCTGCCAGTTTTTATTCCGGCCGCTGGAACACTGGCACCAATCCGGATCTAGCTTTCGCTAGCGTAGGTCCAAACAGTCGCTTACCGGATAGACGTGTCCTTGAGAAGTTTCCCAGGTCACAACATCGACCTTCGCTTATTACACCACCAATTTGCTATGGCAGTGCCAAGCATGCCTATTAAGCGATGGAAATTCCGCAAGGCCAAATGGAGTCACTACATTGCTTTGACGAATAAATTTGCAAAGACTTTGTTGCCGCCTGATTCACTTGATGTGGATGCGGCTTACTAGGACTTCTGTAACACCATTAAAAAAGCAGCCAAAAAGACTATCCCATGCGGGTATCGAAATAACTATATTCCGTGCTGAGATGGAGAGTGTGAATCCCTCTATAAAAACTTTCTGCAGTCTCCTCAGGGAGACGACTCAAGTTTGGCTGCTACAGCTCTGCTTGCCAAGCTTGACAGAAAGCGCAGGAATCGATGGTCCGAAGCAGTTCGGAGCATTGACTTCTCACATTCTAGTCGAAAAGCGTGGACTACTTTGAACAACCTTACTGGTAGGTCACGACACTCTCCTCGTCACTATCCCGTTTCAGCCGATGTTATTGCATATCAGCTGATTAAAATTGGGAAATACGAGGCTGTTGATTGCAAGTCATCTCGACTTGTCTCTCAAGAAATGTCTGATCTTTGGAGGGCCACAACACCAGACGCAGTAAATATCTCTGACAATTTTTCACTGAGAGAATTTACTGCTGCCCTTCAACATTTAAAACAGGGTAAAGCTCCGGAACCTGATTACATCTTCCCCGAGCTTATACTCCATGCTGGAGCTGCTTTGAAGTCCTGGTTACGTGACTTCCTTTCTTCATGTTTGCGCCGACTCAAAACTCCCAAGATCTGGAGAAGAGCGCTTGTGGTCGCGATCCCAAAACCAGCAAAGCCCGTGGGGGACCCAAAGAGTTATCGACCGATATCTCTGCTCTGTGTGTCCTACAAGATCCTCGAGAGGCTTATCTACGCCCGCGTTGAACCATTAATCGATCCACTGCTCCCTAAAGAGCAGGCTGGTTTCCGACGCGGGAAGTCAACCGTAGATCAAGTTGTTCTGCTAACCCAGAACATTGAGGATTCTTTCGAGGCTAAAATGAAGGCCGGTGCCGTATTTATCGATCTGACAGCTGCTTATGACACTGTCTGGCACCGTGGCCTTACCTGCAAGCTGCTGAGACTACTTCCGGATAAGCACATGGTCAAAATGATTATGGAGCTTGTCCGAAATCGAAGTTTCACCCTTACCACCGGTGACAGCAAGCAAAGCAGGCTACGCCGTCTTGAAAACGGCGTTCCTCAGGGATCGGTCTTGGCTCCCCTCCTATTTAACATCTATACGTACGATCTTCCTTCCATGATTTCCAGAAAGTTTGCTTATGCTGATGATCTAGCATTATTGCACTCTTCTGGAAACTGGAAGGACTTGGAGGAGACCTTAAGCCAAGACATGTCTACACTTTCAGCGTATCTCCAGACTTGGAGGTTGAAGCTCAGTCACACTAAGACGGTGACGGCAGCCTTTTACTTAAACAACCGAGAGGCTAAACGTGAGCTGAAGGTCTACAACAACCGTGGACTTTTACCGTTTTGTCCAACCCCTACTTACCTTGGGGTAAAACTGGACAGATCGCTCACGTTTCGTCACCATTTAATGGCATTGCATACAAAAAGCTATCCTCGCGCGTCACACTGTTGAGGCAACTCGTGGGCTCGGGATGGGGTGCTGGTGCTAAAACACTACGCATAGCCACCTTGTCTCTAGTCTACTCAGCAGCTGAGTACTGTGCGCCAGTCTGGTGTCGCAGTGCTCACGCTCGCCTCATTGACAGTGTCTTGAACGACGCCTTGCGCATAGTTACTGGATGCCTGCGTCCCACTCCAACGGACCACCTACCTATACTCTCAGGCATCCAGCCAGCTGAGCTTCGCCGAATGGGAGCGACACTCTCCTTGGCTTACCGTGGATCTCTGGACCCCGATCATATCTTGCATGGTCTTTTAAGTGGGTCCTCAGATACTTGCCAAGTGAGACTAAGATCCAGACGCCCGTTTGTGCCAGGTGCGCGGAATCTCTTGGACAACCTTGCCAGATTTGGCATCCGCGCCTCTGAATGGACAAATCACAAATGGAAAACGGAGTACTGTGTGGGTGCTTCCAGGTTCCGTGGTTTTGTGCCCGAGACCGGTGCCAGGCCTGTTGGGATGGGCTTACCCCGAGCGGCTTGGGTTAAGCTCAACCGCCTGCGGACTGGTGTTGGGCGATTCCATTCGTCCATGCACAAATGGGGTCTCGCTCCTTCACCGAATCGCTAGTGTGGCGCCTCTGAGCAAACCGCAGACCATGTACTAACAGCGTGCCCTATACATCGGGTACCACATGGAACACGAGGTCTGACGGTTTTGGATGACGAAACTCGATGCTGGCTTAATGACATCACTGCCAGCATCTGATCCAGGCAGTACAGCATTCTGGGGTAGTAAAAGGATAAACCCTCGGCCCCAGTCCTGTTTGTGTCTGACCTGAAGTGGATACCCTTCAAACGACGACGACGACAATGTTGATTGACTGGGACACTGAACTGAAAACTGATTCCTCAGTAATGAGGAAGTTTTAGGTATCCTTAAAAAACCGCTGAGTGTTCCGAAGTGGCCAAACCCACTCAGTCACTTGAGAGAGGAATCCGGCTCATGACTGTAGCTTGCACAGAGGTGGCAGGCTACAAGCCAAGAGATGGTTACATCAGGCAGCGGCTTAGCAGCAGACGGATTATGCCTACATTTAAAACCAAGAAGCATTTCAGCTTCAATTATTAACTGAGAAACAATAACAATTATTAATGCTAAGACATCGCAGTGTTTAAATAAAATTGTTTCTTATACTTAAAAGTCAGTTAGTGTTTACAGTTATCAACGCTTTGTACTAGACTAAATGTATATATAGGCAAAATTATCCAAAAATTGACATGAAAAGTCGGTAAAGAAAATGAGCTCATTTTAACGCAAAATTTGGCCTAGACCAGGGGTGTCCAAACTTTTTTCCAGGAGGGCCAGATTGATAATGTGAAGTGACCGAGGGCCAAGAACGATCTCTAAAAAAAAAGGTCTTTACTTCGATTTGATTTCAAATTTCGCTATATTTCTCTTAGAATCGTTGTGATCTCTAAAAAAAAAAAAAAAAAGGTCTTCACTTCGATTTGATTTCAAATTTTGCTATATTTCTCCCAGAATCGTTGTGATCTCTAAAAAAAAAAAGGTCTTCACTTAGATTATAGTATATGCTGAAGAAATGTAGCGCCTCTGCAAGCAGTAGCTGGTCACAACACACTTACTGGACAGAACACGCTTTGCTTCAGTGATCGTAGTGAAAAAAGAGCCTGTTTAAAAAAATTGTGAAATGTCAGCGGCGGGCCGGATTGAGTGTATTGACGGGCCGGATCCGCGGGCCGTAGTTTGGCCACCCCTGGCCTAGACGTTTATTTTTCTCGTAGCGGCACTAAGCGAACATAGTAAAATTCAAAAATTTGTATTTTTTCATTGCGCCCTACAAATGCATCATAATAATCATTAAAATACTTAAGTAAAAAGCAAATCTTGACTAAGCAATGAACTTTTAACTTGTGACCTCTAGAAGAGTATTTGTAACTTTTAAAGAATATTATTTTTTGGTGCATTTTTTTGCTTTTTTAATCTTCAATGTTAATGCATAGATGTAGTGACTATGCACATTGTGCATGTTATAACATAAATCAATTAGTTGCCGTCTCTTTATTTGCAAACTTTGCTCTATTTTGTTTTCAATTATCAGTTGTTCTTTTGGATAGAAATAAAAACAAACTAAGACTTGAAATAATGTTCTGTAAAGATATAAACAGTTGAATAATTTTTTGTTCAAAAATGTAGTTAAAAATAAGTTTACAAAATATTATTTAATTAATGCAACTTACTTTTGATAATTTTCCTCAAATCAACTTTTATAAGCCTTTGTGTCTCTTTAGAAAGTTGATTAGCAAAAATGCTCTGGTGCTGTTAAAAAAAATTTTAAACAAATATGGCATTTAAAAATTATGTTTTTCATGGTGTACTTTGGTAAAAACTTCATTTCCAGTGTGGAATGGTTTTTATAATAGTAAATTGTATTTCTAAAATAACTTCACATTTTTTTAGCAAATGAAATGTTTGATTTAACAGATAGCCCCGTTGTTTGCTGAATGAATGAATAAGAGTTGTTTATACTGCAATGTTGTGATATATACAAAATTATTTAATTTTTACATGAAATTTTTTAAGGTCAGATGCTGCTGTCACTTCTTCATATCTATATACAACAATAATAATACATTTAAAACGTTTCACACCATGAAGAAAAGTTCTCAGTCGTCAAATGAAAGTAAGTTTTTTTCAAGCCTTTTGCAAATAATTTGTTTAATCAATAAAAGAGCAAAAAAATTAACTGATATAAACACTGTTACCAGGGATATTACTTAGTTTGAAATTCCTTTGTTCTTCCGGTAGAATCAGAGGCAAGTAAAATTTCAACAAATAACAGAAGGCGTAATATATTTATTAAAAATAAACTCAACACGACGTTTTGTCCGTTACATCGGGCGGACTTCATCAGGTAAAAGCAAAACACAATGCACACCGTATTTAAAAACCAACAAGTTAAAAAACACAACTAATAAACACAAGGTGAGAGGCGAACATACATAGCAATTTAATAACTACTTCGTGCAACAGAAACAAATTTAACAGGTTGAAAACCAACCTTCATTGAGATTTTTTATATTACTATATATTTTTGGAAAAACATTTCGATCTTTATCATTTATTAAATTTTTTTATTATTGATATATAATGATTCTAAAAATTTTTGTTTATCATAGTCAATGTTATAATTCAATATTTCAAAATTCCCAAAATCAATCCTATGTTCACAATTAAAAAATGCTTAATCAATGCAGTTTTTTTTATTTAAATCGTCTTCTTTTAATTTAGCCAAATTAATCGGTTTCAAATCACGTTTATGTTCAGACAAGCGAGTATTAAAGCATCTGTCCGTTTCACCAACATATACATTCGAACAATCTTTACACGGAATTTTATAAATTGCACCCCGTTTATGTATATCATCCACAGAATCTTTTATTTTAGGTAAAATATTTCCAATTGTTTTATATGGGTAAGTATACACGTTAATATTAAATTTTCTCAGAATTCTAGACATTTCATCACTAAAACCTTTAATATATGGTAAACCAACATACAGTAGTTAGATATATTTTTATTGATGCAATCACTTTTATTCACTTCTTTATGCTTAATTTCTTTTTTCATTTTATTCAATAACCAATCTGGGTAATCATTCTCACGTAAAGCATTACAAACAAATTTAACTTTATTGGTTTTATCTCGATAATTTGTAATTAATTTAGAATTAGCCCGAAACAATAATGTTTTAACCGAACCAACTTTTTGAGAAAAATTATCACATGAATTAAAATTTAAGTATCTAGTTGTATGTGTAGGTTTTCTATAGGTTTTTGTAGTTAGTTGACCATTGTTACGAATTATTAACATGTCTAAAAACGGAATAGCATTACCAACTTCTTGTTCGACCGTAAATTTAATATTATCTTCAATATTATTTATAAATTTATAAAAAGATACCACCTCAGTTTTCTTTAGCACAACAAAATTATCATCAATGTAACGTAACAAAAATGCGAGGTGGGGATGCAAAATCTTTTAGCATCTTATTTTCAATAAAATCCATAATCAAATTAGCCACAATGACGGAGATAGGTGAACACATCGCAACACCAAAAATTTGACAATAAAATTTTTTACGAAAACATAAATAAGTGTTATCTAAACATAAATCTAAAGCATTCATAATTTTGTTGATATTTAATTTACATCTAATTTTTAATTCACTATCACATTTTAGACGATCAAAAATAACTGATTTAGCTATATTTACAGGAATTTTTGTAAATAAAGACACAACATCGAAAGAAAGCATCAAATCGTTATCATTAATTTTACAGTTAGATATTCTATCAATCAATTCGAATGAATTTTTTATTGATAAATTATTGGAATTTATTAAAGGTGTTAATATTTTAGCCACAAATTGGGAAAGATTATATAAAAGCGAATTAATGAAAGAAACAATCGGTCGAAGAGGCCAGTCTGGTTTATGAATTTTTGGTAACCCGTAAATGCGTGGCGCAATAGCATCAGTACTTCGCAAATAAAAATATTCTTTTTGAGATAAACTATCAATTTTATATAATTCAAAAATAAATTTATTTAGTTTACGTTCAATATTTTTCTTTAAATCATTTTTTAATATAACATACGTATCTTTATCGTTTAACAATTTAAAAATTTTTTCTTCGTATTTATCTTTATCAATAATAACTGTACAGTTACCTTTATCTGCTTTTGTAATCACAATATTTGTATCATCTCGTAAATTTTTTAATGCCTTTTTCTCTTTAATCGATAAATTTGGAATATTTTTGTGTTTCTTGTCTAATACATCCACAACTTTGCTTCTTATTATAGAAGTTGTATTGTCGGGTAAGTTCTTTATATCTTTCTCAATATTAGCCAATATTTCAGTTTTTGAAACATAACCCTGTGAGACCGAAAAATTTAAACCTAATAATAGCACTTTTCTTTCATCTTCTGATAAATTTTTATTAGAAAGTTTAACAACCCAATTATTTTTGTTTCTTATGTTGCCATTGATTGTTTTTTTATTTGAATTTTTTGTCTTGTCGTACTTTTGTTTCGAATCTTTCTTCAATTTAGCAATTTTATTTTTATAATGCTTCATTAGTGTGTTATAGTGTGTTATAATGTTACATTAGTGTGTATGTTCGCCTCTCACCTTGTGTTTATTAGTTGTGTTTTTTAACTTGTTGGTTTTTAAATACGGTGTGCATTGTGTTTTGCTTTTACCTGATGAAGTCCGCCCGATGTAACGGACGAAACGTCGTGTTGAGTTTATTTTTAATAAATATATTACGCCTTCTGTTATTTGTTGAAATTTTACTTGCCTCTGATTCTACCAGAAGAACAAATAAATTTAAAAAAAATTAACTGCTATGAATTTTTAATTTCCTTTTTATTAATTCCTTAAATTCCTTAAAGCAGCATTTTGAGATATAATGGTGTAAAAAATAAATTACAATTCGTATTGCTCTTGATTAGTTATAATGTGATTGTTTTGGTCTTGAAGCACAATATATGAGAAGCTGCTGTAATCCCTTTACTTCAAGTAGTCAACTTACTCTTTACAAATAAATCTTTTGAATTGTTTTAAACTTTATTCAAATTGAATAGTTTTACAAATTTAAATTTATTTAATGCCATGCTGTATATAGTTTCACAATTTATTTTAGTTTGGATCCTGTGCTTTATCTAAAACTTGTGGTTTAAGAAATTAGTTTTTTTGAAGTTGTAAAATTGGTCTAATAAACAAACCCAATTGTTTTTTAACGTTCAGTTCTTTACTTTACAGTTCTTTTCGTTGGCTTGAAGAATTTTGATTCCAAAATCACATCAACAATTAAATAGCAACTTTTTGCATTGTTTCACTAAAAGCAAAATTAACAAATGCTTTTCATGCTGCTGAGTGAATAAAAGGTTGCTTGGCACTGCATCCAACTATTCCCGCTTCAACAATTGTATCAAAGACTTATAACAATGCTGAAAATGTTGAATTAAAGATAAAAGAAAAACGATAATTTTTAGTCCGTATCGCATGTGTTTATTGCCTGTTTTTATTTTTTATTTATTAATTTGATTTCTGTATTTATCCTTCTGACTCGGGGAAAAGCGATAGAGATGCTAATACATAGGGTAAGCAATTACCCGGACCTGCTTGCGGAGATGCTAAGATATTGCTGTCCGGTAGAAATTTAATAAAGATATGATAGAAATTTAGAACTGCTTGCCAAGACCACAAAAGCAGAGGAAACTGCAGTAGAGTGTTTTTTCCAAGGACGCAACAGAATAGGTCAAGTAAGTTTTGAAGTGAGATCATGTCGATTACAATCCGGGTGCTCTAACCACTTCACCACGCTGCCAACTATAACAGGGGTCACCCACTTTTTTGGAACTACGATTTACGTCATGGGTAATGAGTCATATAAGGGCTACCAGTTTAATGCACTTTTCTAAAATAACATATTTACACAGTTTTCATTATTCTTTATCTACAAATAAAAGGTGTTATTTTTAAAACAGGCCTACAGGCGACTTTTAAGTTTCTCAATGGCAACCTAGTACCTGAGGGTACGTGTTGGTGACCCCTAGTCTATGCTCTTCGTCAATGTTAAAAAGCATTATTTGATTTGCAAGCTCCATATAAAACAATCAAAGTAAAGTGTGTATTTAACGTAAACGAATAGGTCTTACAAGTGAAATAAGGGCGAACACAATCAACATTGTAATCAACAGATAATTAAATCGAAGTAATTAATCTTCAAGTGAGAACTGATTGGAAGGAAAAGTATTTTGATTATGCTTTACACTTGTTTGCTTTATATTTTGGCATATATTTTCCAATTTTTTTACTTTTAATTACATTATTAACTACTTATTAAATTTGTTTGCAGTGTTTATGGCTGATTCCCATTTTTTTTAAACTTATCATTAAATTAGATTTTTTTTAGTGAAAAATCATGTTATAAATTTTATATCTTAGTAAAAATGATTTATGTCGCACGCAAATTCCTTTAGCATATTTTGAGCGCTATTATTATTGAAAATTAAGTCAAAGACAAATGAAATATAAATTAATTTAATTATGCTTATTCACATAGGCGTACCAGGCGAAAAGATTTGGGCGGGCAATACAATTTTGTCCAAATTTTGTGACGTTTTCCCGAATCATGATTTTCTAAACTTTACAAATGTGAGAAGAAAATTTGTTTAAAATATGGGATGAAAATAAAAAAACCAAACAAAAAAACAAAGGTCTTCACTCAGAATTTGTCTCTGATTTCTCGATTTTTGTCCCAAAAACAATGATCTCAAAAAAAGTTCTTTACCTTAAATCTTGCCCACACAATTCCTTGTCCCTGCCGTAAAATGTCCGATTTTGCCTAAATTTTTTCTATCGCTTCCCAATCGCTGCTGGCTTCTGGTTTTACCCGTCGCGGTTCAAAAAATTTTGAGTTTGCCCAAATTTTTGAGAATTTCTAAGTCCCTGCCCCCCCCCCCCCGGCATGTACGGCTGTATTCATACGTGTTTTGTTTGTCGTAAAAAAATTACTGTTCGAAAAGTTTATTTAGTGTGAATACCAGAATTTTAATAAATTATATATACTTTTTGTTTATTTTTTTATCACCACATGATGCTATACTGCCCGGGTCAGATACAGGAAGCAAAATGTTGAGCCAGCGTTGGGTTTCGTTATCCAAAATTTTCAGAACTCGTGTTCCATGTGGTGCTTGATATATGGGGTTACGTTGATAAAACGTGGTCTGCGGTTTGTGCCGTGGTGCCGTACTCACAATTCATGTAGATGTGCGATTCCATTTACATATAGACTAAAAGAGCCCCTTATCACAGGTTCATAGGCGATTCAACTTGTCTAAGAAGATGCTCAGGACCGTCGCTGTCCTCTGCCATCGCTGTTTTGACTTTTTAAAAGTTTTCGAGAATCTCATTTTAAACAAGTCAAATATTGTCATTTATGTTTTACTTCGTCACGCTTTAATAAAATTGTTTCATTGGACTACCCGTAATCAACCTGAGAAGATTAGGTACTAAGTACAACGAAATAGTTTCGAAAGACCAAACGTTCACGGTTTTTCTTCCGTATTTCGAGCACATATTTTGATTTTTACGATCTTAAAACAATATTTTTTTATTCACTTTAAGACAGTCATTATTTATATTTTTATAGAATACAAACACAAAATTAACTTTTTCGTGTAAAAAAACAAAACAAAATACTGTACATATGAAGCATTGCTTTACATGATGCTTCTCAATACCAGATTTACAAACGAATGAAACAAAATGGCAGTTTGTGACGTTTTAATGGTAACAAGTAGTTTCATAACTTATATTTTATAGGAACTTTGATCTAAACTAGTTTTCCAGTTGAATAAGGTCGTGGAAGAAATAAGATTTTCCTTAGTTTTGTGTGTTATCTTCTTTGTGCTGTTTTTTATCGATTAAATACTTTGCATGTTTTGATCGTTTTGTGCCTTGCTTGTACTTATATACATTATACCTGCTTTTCTGCCGACTCACTGTGACTGGTTTAAGTAAGTGCTTAGGGCTAGGAGGCAGTGTGTAATAGTCTAAAGAAAAAGTTATTAATCTAAGAAGGGTAAGTTATTAATCTAAGAAGAAGGGTAAGAAGAAAATTGATTATTTGTGTTATATATTTAATTTCCTAATTTCTTAAACTGGAATAAGATTGGTTTACTTGAGTAAACTCTTAATTGTTATTGAATTAGTAAAATTTTTTAGCTTTTATTTATTAAATTGTTAATACTGATTGGTATGTCTGAATCGGAAAGTGTCAATACTGCATAACTAGCTGCAGCAAGAGCGATAACATTGAAGTAAATGCACATAAATTTAAGAAAGAAGCTGTTTTATTTGGAGCACAAATAACAGCTCTCCAAAAAGAACTGCTTAAACATGATTTTCCCAATAATGAAAACTTGAGTGAGTTGCAACTCCACAAATTGAAGTGTGTGCAGTTGATGGAAGAAAGAGACGCACTGCACTTAAAATGTTTGAAAAACCCTGATTGAACAAGTACCTTAGAGGGTAGAGTTGAAAAATATAAGGAAAAGTTAGATAAAATTTTGGATTTATGTATTAAATTAGTTAATCAATGTAATCTAAATTCTTGTAACACTAAAATGATAGATAAAATATGAAAATAGTATATTTGACAAAGCACCAAGAATCACCAGGTGAAGCTAGTTCATCATCACATGATGTCCAGGTGAAAAAGGATGATATGTTTTCTCAGGGACATAAGGCTAAAATTACAGCTGTCCTAATTAAGGAATATACCTACAAATCAGATAATACAATAAAAAAGAAAAAAATTAATAAAGTGTAAAATCCAATTAGTAGTAACTCGTCACTTTGTCCTCAAGCTATTCCTTTTGAACCACCCCAAACATTTCAAATGTGTTCTACAAACCTAATGTTGAAGGGTTGTCAACTCGTGAACAATTTTCAGCACTTCGACTATAAAACCCTTTGAAGGTGATGTTTTAAAATACATAAATTTTAAAAGACAATTTAACAGGTATATAGAGGAAGTTTATCCTGCATATGAAGACAAAATGTCCTTTTTGGAAAGTCTGTGTGTGGGTGAAGCACATAAGTTTATTACTGGTCTTATTGCTCTTTGGAAAATCGTGCTGAAGCGTATGCCTTATCCTGGCAACGGCTTGAGAAAAGATTTGGAAACCCAAAAAGATTAACGATAGAGGCCGAAAAAGATTTGCTTAATGGTGTACCAGTTAAGGATTGGGATGACAAGGGACTGCGTACTTTATGCGATAAAATGTATAAGTGTGAGTTAAGTTTTCGAGGATGGGGCAAAGGAGTTCTTCTTAACAATTATGATCTATTGCGGAAACTTTTTTGTCGAGTTCCTTATAAGTTGCGCACCCAGTTTGTGGCCATCGAGAACAGAGGACCAGAGTATGGCACATTTTCTGGTTTACGAGAGCTTGTAGAGAATGCTGCTTCAAAGGCAGATAGTAAATTTGGACAGTTGCGTTACCCCTCAAAAGAAAATCAAACTTAAGGAAATAAAGTGAAGATTACTGGAAAGTCAGTGAAGTTTTGCAATGCACAGAATCATTCTCTCAATCAAGATGCAAGTTTTGGAGCAAGAAAAATGTGCCCATGTTGTGGTAAATTTCATAGATTATGGAGATGTGATATTTTTAAATTGATATCAATTGAGGATAATCTATTGAGAATTTAACTTAAATTGATATCAATTAAGAACTTAACTATTCAAGGTTTATCAGAAACAGCTGCATTTCACCTAAGAGAGACCTTGGTCATGGACAAATTAGTAGATGTAAGCTCATACCTTCAGAGAACTTGGCAAACTGCTATCGCCATCATCAAGATCTTGAATTTCCTCAGATTAAGGAGAAAAAGGTAGAATTGTTATTAGGTAGGGACCTCCATCAGCCATATCTGTTAAAGGATATTCGTATTGGAGCACCTGGAGAGTCTACTGGTATGCATACAACATTGAGATGGACCATATATGGAAAAGATGATGGAAATCAGGAGGTGAAAGACATACCAGAGTGATGGTAAATTTTGTACATCAAATGAAGCCATCAAGGGATTCACGCAATGATATTTTTTTTTAAATATTTGAGCAAGATTTTGCTGATCTTGATTTACGGCAAGTTACCTGCATGTCACTGGAAGATAAGCGTGCACTGCAAATAATAATTAAAACTGTAAAGAAGATTGGTGATCACTGATCGGTAGGACTACTTTGAAGGGATGATGATTTACAATTACCAAATAATTGTGAAATGGCTGTAAAGAGTTTGTTTAGTATGAAAAGAAAATTTATTGCTGATCCAAATTTACATTAGAAATATTCTCAAAAGATGGATGATTATATAAAAAATGGTTATGCAATGGCAGTTTCGGATAATGTTGCACCCTCTGGTGCTAACTACATCCCTCAACACTGCACTTCTGTCACCATCAAATTTCGTGTGGTGTTCGATTTCAGTGCTAAGTTTTGTGGTTTGTCTTTAAACGATTGTTTGTTACAGGGTCCGGATTTGACAACTTCGTTACTAGGAGTCTTGCTTCACTTCCGTGAACGACCTATTGCGGTGATAGGAGATATCAAAGCTATATTCTCCCAGGTCTTTGTTGATGAGGAGGATCGCGACGCGTATCGCTTTGTTTGGTTTCCAGACGGCGACATCAGCAAATCACCGCGCGACTACTCCATGCAAACCCACGTGTTTGAAGCAAGATGTTCGCCCTGCTGCGCTGCATTTGCTCTTAGAAACACGGCCGAAGACAACTTGACGGGAGCCGATAAAAAAACCTTGATTGCTGTAAAAATAATATTTATGTAGATGATTTGTGCGTTTCGTGTGATAATATTAAAGAAGCTTCTCAGCTTATTAAGCAACTATGTGATTTACTTAAAAGCGAAGGATTTCGCCTCACCAAGTTTTTGTCAAATAATGTTGAGGTAGTCAGCTCAATACCTCTCGAAGATCGAGCACCCGATTTTAACGTTAAGGATGCTCAGCTTCCCAGCCATAAAACACTAGGTGTCGTATGGGATGTGTGTGAAGACAAGCTAAAGGTAAAAGTAAATATTGTTGAAAAACGGTGCACAAGACGTGGCTTGCTATCTGTTATAGGGCAGACCTATGATCCTTTAGGTGTTTTACAGCCCTTTCTCTTTCCAGCCCGCCAGCTCTTGCAGTAAGCGTGTCGCGAAGGATTGAAGTGGGACGAAGAACTTACCACCAGACCTGGCTTAAAAGTTGAGTGGCGTCGCTGTTGCAATGTCCTTCCTTTACTCGAGAGCTTGTCGTTGGACCGAAGCTTTACTGCTTTAGGAAAAAAGGTGACCAGATATGAATTACATACCTTTTACGATGCGAGCACATACGGTTATGGCACGTGTTCTTATATACGAGTTTTGTATGATGATAGTGAAGTAGGTTGCTGTTTTGTAATGGCCAAGTCACGAGTAGCGCCTTTCAAATCAGTCAGTGTACCTCGACTCGAATTAGTTGCCGCAGTTCTTGCCGCAAAATTAAAAAAAAATAAATAAATAAAAAGTTTTGATTTGACAACAATATTTTGGCATCTTTGGAAGCACGTCGAGGTAATTACTTGTTCTGGTATAGCACTTCCGACGCTTTTTTGAAAGGCAGGAGGATGTATATAAAGATAAAAATAAAAAAAATGAATGAACAATATGGGGACGGAAAAACGTTGTGACTGAGAGGGACACCAAATTTATACTTTATAAAAAACGCGAGCTATAATAAATAAATAAATATGGTGTTCAAATTATTGTTTAGATAAATTTTGTAACAACCAGAATTTGTTCGCTTTATTTAAAAAAAAATACATAAAATCAAAATGATCAATTTTTGGGGGAAGGGTTCGATCCAAGTAGACATTGAAAATAATTTAAAATAATCATTAAAATTAAAGTAAAGTTTTACTGCACCGATTGCGTGGAAGTGTGTGAGTACAAACATTTAAAGCAATACGAGACTTGCTTGTTGCCTAAAGAAAAAAATTTAATAAAGTTTTTTTTCTAATTGGATTATCTTGTAACAGATGCACCTGATCACTATAAAATCTTCATTTGAATAAGCTTAAGAAAGTTTCAAATTCATAGATTAAATATTGATTCTAAGCTTTGTGCTACTTTAAGTTGCGGCAAAGCTGTCAATCCAGTGTGGCTCTTAACCAAATTGCAAAATTCATCACAATAACATCAAGTAACACAATTTCAAAAAATGTCGGGTCTCGAGAACAACTTAAAAAATACGAGACCGAGACCACATTACCTCGAGACCTAGATCACCAGCACAAAGGTAAAAACCGAGACGAAATCGAGACCACAAAAAATTGATCTCGAGACTGTTCTCGAAACCAAGACCGATATCAAGACCTTCATCACTAGTTATAAACATTAATGAACACCTAAAACAAGGAAAAAAAAGATAACATGCAGCCTGAACAACAAACTGAAACTATTAGAAAGTATTTTTTTTATATTTTATTAATTGGTAATTTACATCTATAGTTAGAGGGATTGAAAACGATAACATTTCGCGAAATAATTCAATAGTCTGATTTTTGAGCTTGGAAACGTCTTTATCTTTTTCAAAAGTACGGGTTACACTTTGTTCAGGTTTTGAAGTTTCTTTTTTTCTGTCCAATACAGTTATCGTCACAGGAGCAGACAATTTCGTACGTTACAGTTTTAATAAAAGCACAAATCTTGTTTATTTTTATCAGCGAAGTATTTTCCAACCTTAAACGCTTATGATTCTTAATGCTACTACTACCATGTTCAAGCTATTTTATTACAAAGTTAATTAGCGGTTTCCTTTTTGTTGGTTCCCAGGTGAAATACTGTTTGACCAGAAGAGTCACAAATGTAAGAAAGCCATATTTAGTTCGCGGGATTTGAATTCTTTTTCAACAAACGATTAAAATCTAAAACTTTCTACTAAGCAAACTCGTACAAATTTGTGCAAGAGTCTTGCATGATAATGGAAAAGTGAAAAAACAGAAATAGATTAAAATTTAAAATTAAATTCTTTTCTATATTTAGTTATGTAGATTACTTAAAATGAAACTACAAAAACGAAAATACAAAATAATCACGTACTTTACAAATGCAAAACCACAGCAGACCGGAAATAAAATTAAATAGCAGTTAACTTATCGGTTAATTACCATCTGATATTCATAGTTTGTACTAATTTAAATAAAAACATCAATTTTTATTTAAGAGAAAATACTAAAAATAAAAGCAATGTAAAAGTCACAAAATTTTTATACAGTATATTTATTGTTGGACATTTATTAACAAATTTGACTAAAATACTTAAGCAAAAAGTTTAATTAATCACATTCGGTCTGATCTTCATTTGAACTGCTTTCAAAGAGTGATACCGAATTTTCCAATTTAACCAAACTACGCCGTTATCTTTTATTTGTCCATCTTTGAAATATTTTCCATTCAAGTTGGAACGATAGCAACTTCTATACCACCAACCTCCGGTAAAATTAACTGCACAATTACCACCAAAAATATCGTTATCACGATCTTTTGTTGTAAATTCTTGGTTGTTGTGATATTTCAAAGAATCATCTGCAACACATTAAAATCATAACATCATAATTGTTGCCAAAAAGACTATTTTGTTTTTATTGTGTTATTAAAACAACGACAGGTGGGCCACACTTAGAGTTAATTCTAAAAAGTGCTTTTTATGATTACTAATAATTTCTGTCCAATTAAAACTTTCTATTGTTTGCTGTTTAGTTTTTGTAACTCTTATATGACTACAAATTGTTCCAAGTTTTTGTCAACGCGGTGATGTAGAGAAAACTTTCAACAATTCATTTTATCTAAAGTAAATTCACATGGGGAGTTTAGGAATTGAACTTACATAAATCGATTACTGTCTTTCTTTAAAAGACAAATTCATTCTGCCGACAAAATTATGTTAAAAATAAATTTGCGTCATTTATATATAAGTGAAAGCACGACAATACAGAATTTGAAAATTTATGAAATACTCAATAAAATTTTAAACTCCACATTGTTGTTAATATATCAAAAATTCTCTAACTCTCATTTTGTTTCGAAAGTTTTAAACAAAGCATACTGAAACTGAAAAAAAATAAAATTCTTTATCAAAAAATTTAACAAATATGACGGGAGATCATAGATTTTTTGTACACGATTATAAATTTGCTGGAAATAAAAACAGCATCTGTTTCACGTATGGTCAAACTACAGATTTAACCCTTAAATATTTCCCTTTAATGTTTACGAAATATATCGCATTGTAACCACGTAGGTTTTTAAAAAAAACAAAAAAACAAAAACAGATAAAAAAGATGACGGCTTTTTATTTTTTTGATATATTCTAATGAAAAAACTGACCTAAGCATAAAAAAATTTGGTAAATACAGACGCATAAAAAGCAACAATATACTTCTTAATTTAACAATTCAGTCCAGTGCATTGATGCAATCACGTTTTTCCGTCGCATAGCAGTCTCAATTTGTTAGCAAAACTGTGTTAATGCATATTGCATTTATTGATATATTTACTTGCGGTTCCGCTGTAGTTTCCGACTTTAAGTCTGTAGTGCGAATCAGAGTTGCCAATTTCAAATATCCTAAATTTAAACACGTTTTTACTTGTTTGATTAATTTTTGCAAGAGTTAGACTGGTGGACTAAAAAAGTATTTAAAAATGTGTCCGGATAATTACTTGGCAGTGGCTAATCTTTTTAGATGAAAAACTGTGAAGACTTATTTTAAGGTTTAAAACAATATTGAACGCTCATACTTGTATACAGCATATCTAATGTTGCCATTCCAATCTTCTAAATCTATGCGCAGTTGATAGGATTGAGATTTAGTTGTGACGTGTAAAATATCTAATCCTGAAATCCAAGTCATTATATTTTGTTAAATTGGAAATCTTTTACACAACAATTTTGAAAAAAAAAAGTTTTGTTGATGGTACAGCAATAGTTTTCAAACAACGATCTATTTTTTCAAAAATCTTAAAAAGTAACATCTTTTGAAAACTAGGTAAAAATACCATTTATTAAAAGCTTGTGATTACTTTTCAAGTGTTCTAAATATATAAAAAAGTTCTAAAAAACATTTTCAAAAATGCAATCTCAATAAAAGTTGTTATTTGAACAAAAACTTTGCTAAAATTTTATTTTTACATGTTGTTTTACAAATTCAAAAGTTGTGTTTTTCTCACCCAGCCAAAATTCTTTATTTTTGTTTCCAAATCCGTGTTGATAATCGATCCAATTCCGATAAAAATTTTTAGTTCCATCCATTCGTCTTTGAAACACCTCATAGTTAAAAATATAAGTTAGAAATAAAATTAATTTAAACCTTAGAGTTTTATTAAAACAAAAAGCTGATCGTCACCAGCCATTTATTTCCTTGATTAGGTTCGACCTCACAGTAAACTTCAATTAGGCTTCCGTTAAATTCCATAAGAAAAACTCCACTGATATTAACGGATGGACATGGATCTAAATTTGGTAAGCCTAAAGGTTTAAAAATAATTAGTTTCATAGTTTTGTAAAGGATTTAATTTTATTTGATCAAAATTTTTTAAGCGAAGCTTTGCCAAGCTTTCATTAAAACTTCATGATTTTTTAAATTCTAAAAAGATTTTGCTAGATTTAAATTCGGATCTCAAATTAAAATTATATGAAGAGCCCATTTCCAAAACCCCGTAGGCGCCATGTTAAGAAAAAATGAGTTATGCACGGCATTGTGTAGTGTTCCGTCATATACATCTACCATCCAATGCTTTGTTTTCAAAACAATTTCTATCCGCTTCAAAATTAACAACAAAAGTAACGCTTATTTCCAAAACCCCGTAGAAGCCATCACTCTTTTTTTCCAAAACCCATTGCATCCACATTGACCAATAACGATGCGCGGTTTGTCACATGAATTATCAGCTGATCGTTGAAGCGGTTAATCTGGACTTTTGCAGACCTATCAGTTACTGCATTAGTTGGAGAGGAAAAGAGTTTAGCTATTGGAATAAAGCAAAGTTTTTATAAGTTATAAGCAATGAATGTTGAAGTTGATGAATTTGCAGTTGCTAATCTGCAAAATTCTAGAAAAAGGAAAAGGAATGAAGCAGCGCGGAAAAAAAACAGAGCCAAACGTGCCTGATGTTCTGGCGAAAGTAAGCTCTATAATAATAAAAATTAAACGTTTTTCCAGTAAAATAAATTTTGGTTAATTTTAGTTGTGATCAATGGTGGGTGTAATGTATATGGTGAGTTAGGCAAATTCCCCTTCTGTACGAAGGAACCCTTATTTTTTCGGATTGCAGTATGAACAACAGCAATAAAAATCTTTCTTACTTTGTAGTTGCTTGAGTCACTATGATATTTTTGTGGTAAATAAAACTTCTTTTTGCTTGAAAAACAATCTTATCTTTGGAGGGGACACTTGCACGCTTATGGTGTGAACCCCCCTTGACGCTTCTGCGAAGGAAAGAAACAATTTTAACGCTTCATGAATACTTTGCAGCTTTCTATGAAGTCTGCCATGTTCTTCAATACCGCGATGACTGGAAAGTGTGCGATTTCAAAGCATTGTCCAAAATTGCTGTTAAAACCCAGCCAGGATTTTGCATCACTGATGTGAAAGTGTTGAAAGTGATGCCTGAATCATCGAAGATAACTGTGAGAAACTTCTATGCTGCCGCTGGGTGTCAGTATGCAAACCTCAAACGAGGAACTTGGTTGACTTTGTTAGTTGCCAAAGAGCTTCCTCCAATAAACATAGTAAAAGCTGTGAAAAAACGAGACGTTTTGCAACTTTTGCAAGTAATGGGGCAAATGGAGTAGCGGAAGTCATGGACTATTATAGACCAATTTGCTAGGAAGCTAAAAGCAATGTTAATGAAAGCGATGATGTTGAGGCTCTTATCATTAGAAACAAAGATTCGTGGTAGAATTCAAAACATTCTTTTTTAGATTAAAAACTTTTTTTGAGGGGGGGAGGGCGAAGTGCAATTAAGAAGTTGTTGACAGCAAAAAAACTAGATATTTTTTTAAATTCTCCGGCGACAAAAATTTTTTTTTACCTGTTTCAAACCAAACTTTGTAACATTGGATGAATAGCAAATAAGTTCTTACTAAAATTTCTAGAAACCTTATGTGGCGGAAGACAGTCTTTTTTTTAAATACCATTGCAAAATTGGCAGATTTTTGACAAAATTTTTGGCAAAATGTAATTTTGTGGAAATATTTAGTGGGATTTCCCTTTTTGCCCCCTAGGTAGGCCTTTGTTGTAAATTGTGTTGTTTTTTTATTCGGGTGTGGTTTTGTCGTGTATTTTTATTGTTACATATTAAATCATTAGAGTTAATTTTGTTGGAGGTATGATTTTTGGAAGTTTTTTTCAAAACCCCGTATATCCACGAATTCAAGTTTACAAAAAAAGAAATAAAAAATTTATTGGTAAACAGCAGATTTCAGCAAACACACTAATTTTATTAAATATACGATAGACAATCTTCAGAAAGTAAAATAAGATGACATTTAACAAATTAGAGCTTGTAATAGTTTTTTGTGTTTTTCTCAAAAATAGCCAAAGTGGATATACGGGGTTTTTGAAATAAGCTCTTCATATCTAAAAGGTCAGTAAGCTTGTACATCCTTGGGATACTAAAAAGACCATACTCCGAATAAAAGCCTTGTGAAGATCAAACATCCCTAAACTGACCTAGCAAAGATCATGCATCCTTTACAAATTTTTATAACTTCTATCAAATAAAATTTAAAACATTACTTTCAATCCAATTTAATTAATGAAATATGGGTTAAAGTTAGAGTTACAGTTAGGGAAAGGTTTAACGTTTACCCTATTTATAACTATACAGCCCCCAAAAAAACTCAGTAAAGATTATAAATGTGGTTTAAAAGCTACTCCAGCCATTCTGTTGTGTTCTTGGGAAAGACACTTTACGACATTTTACCCTGCTTGATAATCTTAGCAAGCAGTTCTAAATTTTAGTCATACCTCTATTAAATTCCAAGCGGACAGCAATATCTTGGTATTTCCAAAAGCAGGTTGTGGTAATTGCTTACCCTTTGTATTAGCGCCTCAGTCGCTTTCCTGCAATTGAGAAGGAAAAATATAAAGATAAATAAAAAATACATCGCCAAACTGACTAAGTAAAAATGATACATTCCTGACATAACGCAGTAAAGATAATACAGTCAAACCTCGGTTTTTGAATGTCTTGGAGTTTAAACAATTCGGTTTTCGAACAGAAAATTCGAGATGAAAATGACTCGGTCCTCGAACAACTCGAACAAAAAAAAGAACAACAACGACATGTGACTGCCAAAACAAAACGTAAACATTTTTCAGTTGACCGCTATCGAGATACAATACATTTATTGTTGCGCAGTGCTTTATTGTTACGTTTATTACATTCATTTTTATTTGTATCTACAATTATAAAGAATAAAGAAATAATAAAGAGGGATAATTCTTTCTCGAATATTGGTGGTCTTTGGTTACTAATAGCTTAGTAACAGCAAAGACCACCAATACACGAAAAAGTGGAAAAGTTGTTGCTGGTTTACATAATGAGGTACAAGTAAGTGGTGACAATATCAGTGAATTGTTAATTTGTGAAAAAGCATTAGAAATTTACGATAATCTAATAAAGAAAAAGCCTGGGAAAAGGGATAATACTTTTGAATTTAAGGCTAGTAGACGCTGGTTTAAAAAATTTAAGAACAGAAGTAAAATAGACAACGTAATTAGGCATGGAGAGGCGGCGAGTTCAAACAAGAAAGCAGCGGAAAAATTTATAGTTGAGTTTAATGACATGATAAAGAAAGAAGGGTACCTCTTACAACAGGTATTTAACGCAGATGAACAGAGGGTTATTTTGGAAAAAGATGCCAAACAGAACCTATATTACTGAGGAGGAAAAAACATTGCCAGGACACAAACCAATGAAAGACAGACTAACTATTTTACTGTGCGGTAATGCAAGCGGGGATTTTAAGGTCAAACCAAGGTTAGTGTATCATTCTGATAATCCAAAAATTTTTAAATGAAATAATATTATGAAAAGTAAATTGCCTGTTATGTGGCGTGGTAATACAAAGGCTTGGGTAATACAAAAGCAAAAGCTTGTAAAATGGATTCATGAAGTTTCTACCCCAATGTTAAAAAAATACCTACAAGACAAAAAGTTGCCATTAAAATGCCTTCTCGTGTTAAAAAATGCTCCCGCTCACCCTCCAGGTTTAGAGAATGACTTAGTTGATGAGTGTAACTTTATTCAGGTCAAATACCTGCCACCTAACACAAATCCACTAATACAACCAATGAAACAACAGGTCCATGGCTCATTTTAAAAAACTTTACACTAAAGCCCTGTTTCGTAAGTATTTTCAAGTCACTAATGACACTCAGTTAACTCTGAGAGAATTTTGGAAAAATCATTTTACTATTCTGAGTTATGTTAATTTTATTGATAATGCATGGAGCCAAATTAGTTACTGAAGTATGAATTCAGCATGGAGGAACCTTTGGCCGGGTTGTGTACCAGAACGAAACTTTGAGGGGTTTGAAAGAGATGCTCCTTCTGTTGATGTTGACGAAAATGCTGTTGTTGAGGAGATTATTTCCTTAGGAAAAAGTATGGTTTAGAGGTCGACACTGAAGATATTGAAGAGTTGGTGCAAGACCACAGTACAAAGCTTACTACCAAAGAGCTTGTATGCATTCAAAATGAACAACAAAAGAATTTGGCCGAGAAACAGTCTTCTAAAGATGAGGAAAAAACTAAAGAGAGTATTTCAAATGCTTCAATCAACAAAATTTGTAGTAAATAGGGTGATGTGCAAGCATTTGTGAAAAAATATCACCCTGATACCGTGATAGCAATTAGAACAGTAAATATTTTTAAATGATAATGTTATGTCTCATTTTAGAAATATTTTACAACGCAGGCAAAAACAACAAACATTGGACAAGTTTTAATGAAAGAAAAAAAGAAAGAAACTTAATGGAAAGATTTACCCGAACCAAAGAGACAGAGAATAGAAGAAAGCAGCCCTAGAGTTACCAAAAGTTTTTATGAAAGGGGATTCCCCATCCAAGAAATAACTTTTCCCTTTTCTTCCATCACGTCGCATCAAAAAAGGTTCATATGTAGACAGTACTGTATTATTTAAATTAACATTAAAATTACTTGTTATGTTTTTCGTTTTATTTACACTTTTGTGTTTTATTTAATCTTTGAATAAATGGTTTTATACTATGATATACAGGGTATAGTGTAAACAGGTAAATAAGTTATTCTTTGGTGCATGGAACGAATTAATCTCATTTACATTATTTGTAATGGAAAAATATGATTTGGTTTTCGAACAGTCTTCCGGAACGAATCGTGTTCGAAAACCGAAGTTGAACTATACATCTTTTTCAAGTGGAATGTACCATCTTTACTTTATCCGCATCGACTTATTAAATTTACCTATTGATAACTTATTGATAGATGATTAATTTTTGTTATGAAAGTTATGCTTTTGTCAGCAGCGTCATAATCAGGACAACAAGCCAAACCCAACAAGAACTGTAAACCCGTTTTCGCTGATATTAATCTCCTAACCTAAACAGGAATTGAACTACTAAAATAAAATTTGCGGAAATTAAGCTGGAACTGAATCGCAACATTATTGTAAACAGTTCCAGTTCGACGCAATGAGTTTAATTTTTGATTAATTTATTTGTCAAATTAATCACAATTTTGTATGTGAAGTTGGCACAATTTTTTTGGTCACTTACTTGATGTGGTACAACAGAGACGTCTCAAACGGTTTTACAGGTGATAGTTAAAGCAAAAACTTGCTCATACGGGCTAAAAAATAAGGTGCAGTTTCAAAGCAATAATAGCCTAAAGTAATAAAATGAAAGATTTATTGAAATAAAGACCCATCTAAGATAACGAAACAAACCTATGTAAATAAAAGTCAAATCTAGATCATGATTATTACTTTTACTTTATTAAGTAGCTAGGTGTGTAAATGCTCAACCTTTTGCAGTTGTTGGCCACAATTCAAATTACTTTAAATCATGTGCGCAAATGAGCCATGATAGGCTCAGTAAAAATCTTTTCTAAGTTTTTGATTTTTGATTTTTGTCACAAAATAAGGTCTTCACTGGGAATCTCTCTCTGATTTTTCAATTTTTTGTCGCAAAAACAATGATCTCTAAAAAAAAGTTTTCACTTGGAATCTGTCTCGAATTTTTCGCATGAATGATCTTCAAAGGAGATTCATAACGAAATCACCCAACAAATAACCTACTGACTAGGCTAAATAGATGAAATTATGAAGCCTATTAAGCTTATAATTAGTTTCATTGCTGATATGTTTGATTCATATATACGAGCGTACTTAAAAATATTTTAATTCTGTGTAACAGCTGGCTGTCGTTTAAAGACACAAATCAAGTGCAGTTGTTCAAAATATATCGAAAAGCATTTTTTGTTTTGTCTTGTATATTTTTAGTCTAAATAACTTACGTCGTTTGGTACATTTGTTTCCAGTATAGCCAGTAATGCACAAACAAACAAACTTGTTTTCTGCAGTGACACATCTTCCATTGTAACAATATTGAACACAATCCATATAACCTGCAAACGTAAAGTAAAAGCAAGCTCTAAAAATTAACCAACAAATGCTCAGCGATGTAGGCGAAAAGACATGCTTCCATACAGATCTAGAATAAGATCAAGACGGGCAAATTTTAAAACTTAAGATTCAAAACCGAGACCCGAAACGATAGAGATAGGGTTACCAACTTTCTGTTCCGCCATTCCGGGACACCTTAATACAAGGGGCGTCGAACTTTTTTAAGCCGAGGGCCAATTTGGCTCATCAAAAATATTGGCGGGCCAAACAAAAGAAACAGCTCGATTTTTGTCCAAAATTGTCGTGATCTCTAAAAAAAAAAGTCCTCACTTGAAATCAGCCTCTGACTCCCCAGCGTTCGTTCCAAAATCATAGCGATCTTTGAAAAAAAAAGATCCTGACTTGAAATCAGTCTCGGATTTATTATTTTTCTCTGAAAACTAGCGATGTCGGAAAAAACAAAAGAAAAAGGAGTTTTTATATAAAATCTGTCTTTGATTTCCAGCAGAATTTTTACCAAAATAGGCAGACAGAGCCCCAAAAAGTTCCCCCAAAATAATCCAAAGAGCTGTCAGTAAATTCCGGGACAAAAGGGACCCGGCCCGGGACACGGGACGCCAGACGTCAATTCCTGGACTGTCCCGGCCATTCCGGGACGGTTGGTAGCCCTAGATAGAGACCAAGCCCATGACCAAGACTGTAATATTTTGTAAAAAATAAATGGCCCTTTTGCCATTTTCAAGTTCAAATATTTTTTTACATAAACACGAGTATTTTTGAATTTTTGAAAGAAATATGTAGCCTAATTGCTTGATATCAAAGGTTTTCAACCAGTGGGCCAAATTGATTTTTTAGATGGGCCGCATATAAATGGTGAAACACTGTTAAAACTACATGTTCGGGGCTGTTTTTGTTGGCAACAAACGACTTCGTGAAATTGGGTGCGGAAAAAGAATGAAGAACTTTTTTGTGTCCAACACTACCTGTTTAAAGCTACAGCACTAAGTAGGTCATAAAGACCAAAACAGTAATATTGTCTGCTGTTATTGACGTTTTCAAGAACTTATTTGTTTTTCACTTATAATTTACAAACGATTAAGCGAAAGTGAGTTTGGAATAAAAAGGTCTTTTTCTTTCTTTTTTTGTCTTTATCTATAATTGTTCTGACCCTTTTTTGGTCTTCAACTATAATTTGGAAACAATTTTGTGATATTGGGAGCAGAATAAACGTAAAGACTAAACACAATGGGCCGTAAAAATTGAGTTTTTTAAGTTTTTTCGGCCTAGGTTTTAAAAAGGTTGAAAACCCCTGCTTTATATGATGTAAATATATATTATTTAACAAGTAGCGGAAAAAATCCGCTCAAATGGAGGAGAGAAAAAGGTAGAATGTGCAATATAAGTTCAGAAAACATAAAAAGATCTGGATGTTTATTGCTTTTTTTCTTCCAGAAATTCAAAAATTGTAAAGGTACGATTCAAATATTTAAAAATCCTTGCCGTTGGTTCTGCAGTTGATTAATTTTCTAGTAACCTTTTACTCACGTATTTAGCAACTATTCTAAGCCTTCTGGAAAACACACAACTACTAGTTTTTCCCAAAACAAGAAAGCGCTTCTGGATTGATTTTCCTGATTACGTGTTTTAACGACATTACGCGCAGGCGTTGGTTAACATACTAATTTCAGAAATTCTTAAACAAACTGTTGTGTTTTATTTCCCAACCTGCTTTACGTTGTATCCTCGTAAAATTTATTTTGCCAATTTTATCTGTTTATAGTTTTGTAATTTTATCCAATTTATAGGTATACCGTTTTTGAAATTAGTATCTCAATCTAATTTTTTAAAAGGGTCTTTTTTTTCCATATTAAAAAACTTTTAGCTTTAAGTTAACTTTAAAGTCAGTTATTTTATCACAATTCATTGCTTTAGTAAAAACGACAAAAGTATTTTTAATAATTTTGATAGAAATAAAAGAGCTGAATTATTATATGAAAAGCTATTAAAGCTGTTAATTTATTACATTATCAGTATGTACTTGAATAAGAATCTGAGAAAGCAACAAGTTAATACCGGAAGAAGTGATAGTTTGTCTTCACTTATATTTTAGATATCTTATTAGTATCAAAACTAATTTGCTTTAGGTATAAAATATAGTTTCTGTAAAACCATACACTGAAGTTAAGGTCCAAAACAAGCATTTTAATTTGTTTTTGATTGAACTGTTATAAAATTTGTAGACTGTTGCAATTAATTGCTTCGCCAAAAATATAATTTCATATTTTCATACATAATGCAACTGCAGCCATTATAATAATTATAAAATTTTATTTAATTGTAGAATTCATCCTTTGAATTTCGTATCCTTTCGTTCTGTATCTCGTAGTCACATGATATTACGAGTACTTCCATACTGGATGTGGTATTGTCATAGAACGTAATATATATATATGATCTCTTGTAAACGTCAGTCAGATAAGGTGTATGTAAGTCTGCAATACTTTTATTTTAACTTTTGTTTTGCATTAATTTTTATTAGATAAGTTACAATTAATCAACGGTATTAGTTCAAATTTCAAAACCTCGTGTTATCACTCTCTGTCCACTGCTGCATCTAAATTAAAACTATATAACCTATATTGTTGCGATAGGTTTATTTTCTGCATTATTTCTGTCGTGCTTTGGTATGACGTCTTTTAAAATTTGAAAAAAACAAGCTGTAAAAATTTTGGCGTTATTAGATTACTTGTTGTTTCATTGTGGGATTAACTTAATATGAGTGAGCTGTGAAAATGTAACTGAGCTTAAATATTCAACACATTACAGGACTTCCTTTTTCCAAAAAGAAGCAATAAAATAAAGTTTTTTTGTAATAAATTCGCGTTTCGCAGATGGCTCAGTTACATTAAAAATATTTTTATGGAAATAAATGTCTCCAAAATAAAATTGTTTTATTTGAAACTGAAATTAAACAAGTTAAATTTATTAGATTTTCCCGGTGTTCATATACATGAGCACTTAATTTTTAAACTATGCAGCGTTTGTGAAATTGTTTTCAAAGTGAAGTCACTGTTAAACAATAAAATATCTTAATTTAAAACAAGCCGCTTAAAGATGAGAAGCACCAGACTCGAGTTTCGCTCTTGTTAGAGCTCGTCAGTATCAGTCAGAATCCCTGTACCATCAGATGTACTTATGAATCCTTTTGTTTCAAAAAAAGCTATTCATTATGCACAGTCCATTGGTAGCATAGAACTGTGGCAAACACCTTCCGTTTCTGTTAATGTCAGAGTGTCGTTGTCTTCCGATAACACCCGTCCATGTCTTGTTGTCAATACCCACATGTGCATTGAAATCACCCAGTAGGACAATTGATTCGTCATATGTTACTTTCTATAAAGCAACGCCTATTTCATCTAAGAAAGGCTCGTACTGTGCTTCAGCCTTTGTTGCGTACACATGCAAAATGCACAGTGATCGCTTCTGTAACATAAGCTTAAGGAAACAAACCTTTTTCCGAGTGAGATTTAATCAGTGACACAGTGTACCAGGCGAGGGCTTACAAAAATATCTACCCCTGCCTGAGCAGACATGGTTAGATCTACACTTGAGTATAAAAGCTTCCAGTCTTCCTTCAACTCAACAGTATCAGAGCCACAAAACTTGGTAGAGGAAACTCCAACAATATCAAGATGATACTACTTTGCCTCCCAAACCAGTTCCTGTTCATTTCTATTGAGTGAAGTGACGTTCCAGTTACCCATGCGAAGATCCCGATGTTTGGGACTGTCAAACTTTATTACTAATAATTTTAATTATAACAATGTAGTTTATCCCCGTTAAAAGTAATTCGTAGTTTTATTTTAAAATAATAATTGCTTCTCTTTGAGCGCTGGTCTTGTATTATGTAATATAACGTCCAATGCGCTTTCTATTGCGCGATGCATGTATTTTTTTTTCCTCTTTTCTTCTCGCTAACAGTAATGACGTAATATGTTTTGCCCGAGTGCCACTATAGCTCGATAATTTTGGAATGTTCTGGTGCATTCGAGCACAGCGATTTCTCTGGGGAGTCCTAGTTAAATCCCGCATATACAAAAATCTTCGTCGGCACGTAACTTTTATCTATATAAAGGCGATGCGTAAAGAGATAAATACAGACGAATAAAACAGACGATGATAGACGGCGAGAGAGAGACGCCTAAAGCGAAAAAGTATTGCCTTGGAGAGGAGGTAGAATTTGGGACGAGTGTTAAATTTATTTTGCGCCAGTGTTTTAAAGTTGTGTTCTTCAGAGGTAGAATTATTTGTGTTGATTGAATCAAGTTATAGTGTTGATTTTGCTTTGCAGTTTGGCAAAGCGTGGAATAAAATTTCGTCGGTCGTGATTTGTGTAATACATTCGTTCTTATTAGAGATAGTGGTCTCTGTTTGTTGTGAATAAAAGTCTTTAACAAAACCAATCCGAGCTTTCGTTAAACCAACTGTACAAAAGCTTCAGGCTCATAGCAAGACTACTTCTTGAGCAGGAATAAAATAAAATTTAGACCCAGCTTTGTTTCAGCGCAGGTATTCGGGTTACCTAGCTCAACTGGTCCTTTAGGATTCCCAAACAAAGTCTGTGACAGGGACCAACTCGAGAACAGATACTGTGCGCTTCCCTCGTTTGCCTCCCCAAACGCGTAGCAAATGCATTGATGGGTTTCCAGTTACGGTCAACTTGTGGGGGAGAATGTAGCTTATTTTTCAAACGTGTTTCTCTGCCTAAAGCCCGAACGCAGAAGTTTTTATCCTGTGCGACGCCCGATGCAGTATAAAAATTGTCATTTGAACGATTCATTTTGCTACATTCCTCATTCTGTTTACGTTTATCGGTTTTATTCCGTTTCGTTTCATTTTGTTTACTACGTTTTATTTCTGTTCTTGAACTATTCTGTTTCATTGCTTTTAGATATTAAAATAACAAAAGAAATTTTTAAAATACAAATAATATAAGCAAGAGAGAAAACGTTCATTCATTTAAGCGATATAAAACTTTTGGCAGAAGTATAACTATTCTTTTGAACGATCGTTAAACTTCTACGTTATTTGGCTCTCAGGTTTTTTAAACTTCTGGAAGTAACTTTTATTTGGCTTGTGTATAAATTTTCTCGCAGTAGCTATTGGCGATTATTTATATGCTATATGTAGGTTTACAAGTACAAAATAAAAATTGAAGTATTTAAAAAATTTTTTTATTGATACAAAACTTTGAACAGCAAATGCTTCATTTAAAGCTCTTTTGTTAATTGAGTAGCCTTAAAAAAGGCTGTTTTGAAAACTCGAACGTTTTCGTCTAGCTCTCTTCAGGAGGTTTCGCTAGAATGAATTGCAGAACTGAATGTAGTATTTCAAAAGTTTTAAGACTGATTCTGATTGGCTAAAAATTAAGGTTAATAATAGTTATCATAATAATTGAAAAGTTTTTAGAAATTCAATAGAAAGTTTTACAGTTCGAATTTTACCTCGAATTTTGACCACATTGTTCAGTTCTTCCAATTGTTTTTTATTGTACCGTCGACGGAAGTATTTAAAAAGTTTTTTATTGGTACAAAACTTTAAAATAGCTTTTAACAGGAAATGCTTCATTTAAAGCTCTTTTGTTAATTGAGTAGCCTGTAAAACTTTCTATTAAATTTGAAAAACTTGTCAAGCTCAACATGTAATTCCCACATTTATGTCGCATCGCATTAAAGCAGCCAAGGTAAGACAAACTTCTACTATGGAACGAGCTTTTCTTTTGGATGAAATTAGTAGAAGTAAGACTAAATTAGAATCTTTTCGTCTAATCTACTTAAAACTCTGGTCCAAAGTACGACAATTTTTATCTTATTTTGATTGGATTCGCTTTTGCCGGTATCTTGCTAACATTAAACTAATTAAACAAAAACAAATTCGCACAAAGCATTTTAATACCATTAATTGGCTTCGTCGTCAACGCTTTGGTTCGTCTAATCTTTCTGGTAAAACTATTTGTAATTTATCTAGTTACAATCTTTCCAAAACTGAAAAGTTTGTTTTAGCCTATGGTCTAGAGTTTTGCCTTCCACCAACTAATATTAAACGTGAAGAAGTATTCGCAGAATTTGAAATTTTATTTGCTCAATTATTACATCATAAACCAAAGATTATACGACAAAATAGCTAGTCCCAAAATAGCTAGTCCCAAAATAACTGGTCCAAAATGGCTAGTTCCAAAATAGCTAGTATACCAAAATAGCTAGTATCCCAAAACAGCTTGTTCCAAAATTGCTAGTATACCAAAACAACTTGTTCCAAAATAGCTAATTTACCAAAATAGCTGTTTTGGGACTGGCTGTTTAGTCATATAATCGTCTGTTTCAGTGTTATCAACATTTTTTTAAAAATTATGCTAGGTAGTTGAAAAATATATAAAATTTCTAATTTGTTTTTACAAGAAATATTCTCATTCCTAATAATTACAGCCTATTATCAAATACATATATTTCTAGGTTTAAAAAAAAAGAAAAAGAAAGCTGATATACTTTATGGAAAAGGAGGTTGTGTGTGCTAACAACAATGTCAAAATTTTTAGCTATTTTAGAACTATCTATTTTGGTATACTAGCTATTATGGAACTAATATTCCTATAAGAATAATAAGAAATTATTGTTTTTCCTATAAAAATAATAAGAAATCATTGTTTTTCCTATAAGAATAATAAGAAATCATTGTTTTTTGTTAAACTATTTTAGAACTAGCTATTTAAGATACTAGCTATTTTGGCACTAGCTATTTTGGTGTACTAGCTATTTTGCCACTAGCTATTTTGGTGTACCAGCTATTTTGGAACTAGCCATTTTGGACCAGCTATTTTAGAACTTGCTATTTTGGGAATAGCTGTTTTGGGTTTCACCCAAACCAAAGAGTATTGATGAACTAAGTCTTCTTAAAGCTAAACTTAATGAATCAGCACACAGTTTTTGTGGTTCTCCTATCGATGTGACTAAATTCCCCTTTGATTCTGACTGTCTTCAAGCGATTAAGTCTCTACGTTCTAATAAACACATTTTAATTACTAAGCCTGACAAAGGCTCTGGATTCGTCATTCTTAATAGATCAGAATATGACAAAAAAATGGTAGCCATTCTTTCTGACGTAATTAAATTTGAATGCCTTGGGCCTGTAAATCAATTTGATAATACCGCTCAAAATGAAACCAAACTTCAACATCCTTTACTTCAATTAGTTAAAAGTGATGATCTCCCGAAAACCGTTTATGAATTTATTAGATCCACTGGCTCACAACGACCAAGAATGTACGGACTTCCAAAAATTCACAAACAAAATGTGCCTTGCCGTCCTATTCTTTCGATGATTGGATCTTCCCAACATGAACTCGCTAAATTTCTCGCCGCCTTATTACAACCTGTATTAGAACTCTACTCAACTAATTGCATTATGATTTCTTTTCTTTCACTGAAATGATACAACAACTCAAAGTGAATTCTAATGATTCAATTCTCTGTTCATTTGATATTTATAGCTTATTTACTAACGTACCTTTAGCGGAAACCATTGAAATTTGAACTAAAACACTTTATGACGGTCACCTCCCTACTCCAGTTATTCCTAAACATGTTTTTATTGAACTGATGAAAACTGCAACTACTTCTGTTGAATTTAGCTTTAACAACATTATGTACAGGCAAATTGATGGAATTGCTATGGGTAGTCCCCTTGGTCCCGCTCTAGCGAATATATTTGCTGGCTATTATGAATCAAAACTTTTCAAAGAAATTTCAAAACCTACCGTAAACTGTCGTTACGTTAATAACACTTTTTCCCTTATTCACAAAGAAACTGAATTCAAAAAAATTTGAAATTGTCTTAAATCGCTTCACCCCTCCTTAAAATTTAACAATGAAATTGAAACCAATAATTCTCTGCCTCTTTTGGATGTACTTGTTACCAAATCTAATAATAAATTCATCACTTCAGTCTATCAAAAGCCAACTTTCACGGGTCAATATATTCACTGGAATTCCTTTGGACCAAAACAACGTAAAACAAATCTCATTAATACTTTAACACATCGAGCCTTAAAAATCTGCTCTAAATCTACATTAAAACATAAACTAGACAATATTCGCTTTATTCTTATGCAAAATGGTTATCCAGAATTCCTTATTGATTAGAGAATTTCTAAAAAACTTTTACGTTTCCAACAAAGCACTAAAGAAGGCCCAAAAAAATGTCCTGTCTATGTAAAAATGCCTTGGATTGGCAAAAATTCCTTGAAATTTGCGAGAAAAATAAAATTATCTATTAAAAATTGTTTTGGAGCGATCCAACCACGAGTGGTCTTTTCCACCAGACGAATTTTACCTGCAATACATAAAGACGTTCTTCCCACTTTTCAACAAAGTAACGTCGTATATGAATACGTGTGCCACTGTGATAGTCGGTACGTGGGTCGAACGTCTCAACGTTTGCAGGACAGAATCCGCCAGCATGTGCCGAAGTCTATTCGGAACAGAACCAGTAAAGAACGTAAACAACCAGAACGTCCAGGAAAACTAGCTAATTCAATACCGCACTGTGACTCAGCGATTGGAAACCATTTGTTACATCACCAAAAATGTGCATCTTACTATAAGGAAAATCAATTTTTATTCGTCGTCGTCGTTTGAAGGGCATCCACTCCAGGCCAGACACAAACAGAACTGGGGCCGAGGGTTTATCCTTTTACTACCCCAGACTGCTGTACTGCCTGGATCAGATGCTGGCAGTGATGTTATTAAGCCAGCATCGAGTTTCGTCATTCAAAACCGTCAGACCGCGTGCTCCATGTGGTGCCCGATGTATGGGGCACATTGTTAGTACATGGTCTGCGGTTTGCTCAGAGGCGCCACACTCGCAATTCGGTGAAGGAGCAAAACCCCATTTGTGCATGGACGAATGGAATTGCCCAACACCAGTCCGCAGGCGGTTGAGCTTAATCCAAGCTGCTCGGGGTAAGCCCATCCCAACAGGCCTGACTCTGGTCCCGGGCACAAAAGCACGGAGCCTGGAAGCACTTTCACAGTACTCCGCGTTCCATTTGTGATTTGTCCATTCAGAGGCGCGGATGCCAAGTCTGGCAAGATTGTCCAAGAGATTCTGCGCACCTGGCACAAACGGGCGTCTTGATCTCAGTCTCACTTGGCCAGTATCTGAGGACCCACTTAAAAGACCATGCAAGATATGATCGGGGTCCAGAGATCCACGGTAAGCCAAGGAGAGTGTCGCTCCCAGTCGGCGAAGCTCAGCTGGCTGGATGCCTGAGAGTACAGGTAGGTGGTCCGTTGGAGTGGGACGCAGGCATCCAGTAACTATGCGCAAGGCGTCATTCAAGACACTTTTATTCTTTCTAAAGCACGATCTGATTTCCATTTATCAGTCTTAGAATCAATTTTCATCACTCTTCGAAAACCTCATTTGTGTAGACAGAAAGAGTTTGTTTACAAACATAAATTGTTAGCATAATTGTAAAAATTTCTTTTTTAGTTCCAAATTTTAACACAAAGCTTGCATAATTTTGTTCCTTTTTTTTGCCAAAAAATTTTTTACACTGACGAAACGTGATTTTATTTATTAGTACTTTTCAATTATTATGATAACTATTATTAACCTTAATTTTTAGCCAATCAGAATCAGTCTTAAAACTTTTGAAATACTACATTCAGTTCTGCAATTCATTCTAGCGAAACCTCCTGAAGAGAGCTAGATGAAAACGTTCGAGTACAAAAAAGCTTTAAATGAAGCATTTGCTATTAAACGAAATTGAAGTATTCGCCAATCAAGCTTAGCGTGAAGAGAGTTTCGCGATAAACTAACTAAACCTAAAGCATTAATATTAATTTAGATGCATTTAATGATTTTTAAACATAAGTTGAAGTTTTTGGTTTAAATAAAAAAACTCATGCAGTTAAGGGCTAAAAGCAAACAACAAATCTTATTTTTTAAAAAACTCAAACCTACTAATTCTCTCATAATACGAAAAAGGAAGAGAAACCAAATGCCCTTGACGAACAAGAATGGCTTTGCCTGGTCGGTATAGAGTTCTATTTCAATACCAAATCGGGAGAAATTTAACTGCAGTGTTGATTATGCCAAAATTAGGCACATGAAAAATACATTCCGTTTTTTCAAAGTTGTGTTTGTCACAACTGTGATACCAATGAAAGGCCAAAGAAAAATTAATACCTCAGTGTGTGTTGGTTCAAAACGACCGTAACACTTGATTTTTTCATGCTAGAAAAAAATCAAGCTGTTTTATAAAACCAAATCTGGAGATTGCCTGCCTACCATTTCTTACTTATTTTTCCTTAAATACAGCTGCAGTAACTGTTAACAGTGCAAGGTTGTCTGCAAACAGCTGGAGTCGAACATTACACTCTTCAAATATGATGCCATTACTGGAGGAACTGTCTTTGTCTATCTTGTCCATGTATATAATAACAGCAGAGTAGAAAGAACACAGCCCTGTCTTACTGTGCTGCTGGACTATGAGAAGCAGCTGATAGCTGACCTCTCATACTCCAGCAGCACTGCCCACAGCTTGTCTCTTGGGACACGGTCATACGCTTTTTCAAGTTCTACAAAGCATGTATACACCTCTTTGGCATATTCCCACAATTTCTCAAAAACTTGCTGAAGGGCAAATATCTGGTCAATGGTGGATATTCCAGTACGAAATCCACATTATGCATTCTGAAGTTGAGGTTTGACTATTTCACGGCATCTCTTTTTGAGGCACTTTGCATAGACTTTTCCAGGAAGACTTAATAAAGAAATGCTCTTTAGTTAGTGCATTTCTTCTTGTTTCCTTTTTTATGAATATGTATCAACACGCTGGTCTGCCATTGCTTCGGTACCTCACCAGTTTTCCAAGCTACTTGGCACACACAAGTCAGGCAACGAACCTCAAAGTTGTTCATGGTCTTTAACATTTCGGGTCAAATATCATCTTCACCAGGGTTCTTGCCAGCTTTTAAAGATTTGATTGCTATGCTCACCTGTGCTTCAGTTAGATGAATGTTTTCACCAATTGTTGCTCAGATGTTTCCAAATGTTGGACTGTTTCTGGATTTAAGAGCTGACAAAAGGATTTTCAATGAAAACAATGCACTACCAGCGTAACGGCGATACACCGCTAAGCCGCAAGGACATACTGGCGGTGGTTCCAATATGCTGACCACATTATCGAGTTAGCTAACACAGATCGGGTAAAGTCAAGCTACACCCTGCAGTTCCATTGCAAACACTAAGTAAGAATGGTCAAGTCAATCAACAAGCAATTGCCGACAGACCTGTTTCGTCCTTGTTAGAATCGTCAGGACAATATAGCTTGTTACTGACCCCAGGTGAAAAGTTGAAAACTTAAACAGCGGGCACAACTTTTTGCTTGTGGTTTTTACATCTCAAACAGCCAGTTGCGGACCTGAACACTGGGTGAATAGTTCAATGAAAACAATGCACAATGAAAACAATGGAACTGCAGGGTTTAGCTTGACTTTACCCGATCCGTGTTAGCTAACTCGATAATGTGGTCAGCATATCGGTACCATCGCCAGTATGTCCTTGCGGCTTAGCGGTCTATTTGAATAAGGTAAGTTGTCCTATTTGAATAAGAAATTTCCTGTTTTGTTAAATAGTTTAAGAAGTATTATAGTGTAGTGGATTGTTATTGGATTATCGTTAACGGAATTATTTCTGTACTTACAATTTGGATTATATATTTTTAAGAAACTTAAAGACAAAGAAAGTAAAGAACTTGAATTGGATTATCACTAACGGACTTATTTTTGCACCTACAATCGGATTATATATTCTCAAGAAACTTAAAGACAAATAAAGTAAAGGTAGGAAGATCTCATTTTTCCTTAATCAATCATGACAACCAAAAAAAAGTCGTTGCTTTTTAAAATTAAAATAGAAAATGACAAAGTACATTTTTAAGTAAATGACTTTATAGAATTATTTCAGGAAGGTGGTTTGTTTGAATGATATTTAGATGAAATATTTGGCATAGCAACGCATAATTTTAACCTCAAAATCTATAACGTAACATTTAAAAAAACCACCCCGAAATCTTTGCTAGAAGATTTATTTAATACATTTAAAGAACCACAAGAAAAAACCTCTAAAGACAACATCAATGTTACAATACAAGTCAATAGGCCCCTTGGATACAGGCAATTAGTAACTCTTTACCCCATGCCATTTGATATAAATCTGGAACATTAAAAACAATTACGAAAAATTGGAAAATTATAAAACATTTCAAATTTGGAAATATCCAATGATACATAATCCTTATTTACACATCTATCTGAAAAATTTCAACCGTAAAAAAGTACCTGATCAAATAATTTTTAGAAATCGATTCGTTGCTATAAACACTGATGGAGAACCCCCAAAACCAAGATGCAACTGTTGCAAAAAACTGATCACCTAATTGAAGAATGCCCTTTAAAAACCCAAACAAAAGAAAACCAAATGCCTAACAAACCACCCCAACCAAAACAGTCCTATGCCCAAACTGTGACATCAACCCCTAAAACAACCCAACCCCCCTTTCTCCACCCATTAACCAAAATGAAACTAACCAAACAGAACATAAAGAAAACAACCCAAAATTTTCCCCCTAAACCAAAACTCCACAACCCTACCTAACGAAAAAAATAATAATCCTAACATTAATACCTCATCCTTTAACATTAGCCAGGAAAAAGTAATAAAATCATTCGATAATATTCAATACGCAAAAATGCCCCAACCTACAACCAGCAAAGAAAAGAACGCCAAAATTCCACTTTCCCTCAACGATTCCCAAATTCAAAAAAGAAAATTATCTCCCTCGTCCCAGTCATCCAGTATATCCATAGATTTGAAACCAAGGAAAAAGCGAGCAAATTCAAAAGAAAAACGCAGAAAAAATAGCGTGTAACAGTTTTTTTTTTTTTTTATATGAAAATTAAATAATCGTAAATAAATATGTTTGAAAGTGAATTATAATTATATGTTTTTATTTTTCTTTATCTCTTCGTTATTTTATTATGATTATGACAGCCAACGTAAGTCCTTTAAAGTTATTTTATTTTGTTAAATGTTTTTTTTCTTCTATTGCTACATAATTTTAACAATAAATTTTAACCACACCCAATATTCACGTGACACTAACATGAAGCAAAACAACACCATATTAGGTCACATCACCACAACAAACTGTATTCATTTTCCACGTAAATCCTTCACATGCACACTTTTCCTTCGCACCTCTTTTTCAGATACATACTCCACATGTTCCAAATACACGCGTTCGATTCCTGGGTCCTATATATTTTTTTCTTTTTCAAGCACCTTTTTTTCACTCGCATGCATTTCATTCACAGATCTTCTTCACATACATACTTTACATGTTTCAAATACACGCGTTTGATTCCCAGGTCTTTTGTTTTTTTTCCCACGTAACATTTTCACATGCGCGCAGTCCAATCGCACTTCTTTTTCACATACACACTTCACATGTTTCAAAAACAGAGTTCGATTCCCAGGTCTTACTTGTTTTTTTTTTATTTCATTATATATTCATGTCTATTTATTTATGCACCTACTGTTTTTTTTTACTCCTTTATTTATTTATTAATTTCTCTTTTTACTCTATTTCCTCTCAAAAATATAAAACTCATTAATTATGCTAATAAATCTTGCTTCTTTAAACATAAACGGCTTTAACAAATCTTCAGACAAACTTGCACTTTTTATTTCTCAACACAACATGCACTTCACATGCATTTAAGATACTCATACAATACAACACCAACAACTATCACACTTCTCACACCAACACAACCTTTTAGTTTATCCCAACACTGATCACTCATTAACATCAATAATTGAATATAAACAAGGAACACTTATATTTATAAATACCAAACACATCCACCTAACCTCATAAATTATCACATCCCATCTAATCCTCCCTAACTATATTCAATCTATTTCTTTTACTTTATCCAATATAAACTATACCCTCATAAATTGTTACCTCCCCTCTGGAAAAACCTTTACCCAAACCTCAAACCGAATTAAAGCCATCAAAACCCTGACTTCCTACCTCCATAATTTATAATTTAAAAATAACTACGTAATAATTGCAGGCGATTTTAATTTAGTTTTAAACCCAATCGACAGAACCCGACACTACACTCCTAATACAAATGACAAAATCCTATTACACAAAATACTTACAAATTTTGACCTAACTGACTCATACCGCTATCTCTATCCTCACTCCAGAACTTTCTCCTTCTCCCGTTCCTATCCTACATCAAGACTTGACCGGATCTATATTTCTTCAGCCCTAATAGCCAAAATAATTCATTACTCCTATCATAAAATATCCTTTTCCAACCATAACAAAGCTCCTCTTCTTTTTCTTAAAATACCCTCTAAAATAAAATACAAATCTTCTCATTGAAAATTAAACAACTCCATTCTTGACTCTTCTTTAACAATTCTCTATATCAACCTGTTTATTAAAAACGTCTTCCCTCCCCTAAATCCCCTTCAACAGCCCCTACAATGGTGGGATCTAATTAAATTTAAAATTAAACAACAAAGTCGATTTTTTCGGAGCCATAAGCTTTTCGTGACGCTCTCATCAGTGGCAATCGCGTCAAAATGGGACGAACCAGAGAAAATCAAGGTATTTATAGTCTCAACAGTTGGGAGAAAGGTGCTGCAGTCTCGGAAAGGAGAAAGGCACAATTGCACAGTGTGGTGCAATACAGGATGTTCTCGGAAAGGAGAAACGCACTATGTGCAATTACCCCTGGAGAAACACTGTTACTCGCAACTAAGGTTATTTGAAAAGTTTCAATGTGTAAACAAATTCCTTTTGCTTACATAAAACCGGATGTTTGGTTTTGATAAAAGTTGCCTCGAGTAGACACAGATGGAACGAGTTGCGTGCCACAGCAAGAATTTTAAAACGTTTGTCGTTATAATTTGCAGCACATTGCTCGTTTTCAAGCAAGTGTTGTCCTATGGCAGAGTCACAATCTGGATTGTTACGTTTTAACTTACAAGATCTGCCAGGTTGAGATCGTGTAGGGCGCTTCGCTTGCTGTTGTAGCCATTTAGGAACATGTTGCTTGATTCTATCTTGTAGTCGCTGTGATGTTCGTCCTACGTACCTACTGTCACAGTGGCACGAATATTCATAAACAACGGAGCTTTTCAGCGTGGTAGGTAAAACATCTTTGCGGGCTACAGGCAACATGCGTTTCGATGTAAATACAACTCTGGTGGTAACGGAGCCATAGCAGCTTTCAACAGCCGTTTTGACGTTTTTTATCAAGACCAATGGAAGCTTTCCCTATCCAAAGAACTCTCAAATATACGGGACACTTCTCAGGACCAAATCGTTTGGGCATAGAAAACTGAGCAATTTTCTTGGAAATGTTGCAGTCAATAATAGATTCAGGATAACCATTGTCCAATAGAATGTTCTTGATATGCTTAATTTCTTCGTTTAGTTTAGATTTCGTGCATATCATTAGTGCCCGGTGTACCAAAGTTGATATAAGATACAAACCTGAGTAGAAAAGTTTCCAACCTTCCTGCAGCTTAATAGTATTAGAGCCACAAAATTTGGTAGAGGAAACTCCAACAATATCAAGATGATACTGCTTTGCCTCCCAAAACAGTTCCTGTTCTGTTCCATTAAGTGAAGTGACGTTTCAGTTGCCCATCGAAAATTCCGATAGTTGGGACTAACTCGAGTACAGATACTGTGCGCTGCTCTCATTTACCTCCTCAAACACGTAGCGAATGCATTGATAGATTTCCAGTTACGCTCAGCTTGTGGGGGATAATGTAGCTCATTTTTCAAACAGGCCCCTCTGCCTAAAGCCCGAACGCGAACCTTTTTATCCTGCGCGACGCCCGATGCAATATGAATATTGTCAATCGAGTTATTCATTTTGCTACATTCCGTTTCATTCTGTTCATTAAGTTTCATTTCTGTTCTTGAACTATTCTGTTTCATTGCGTTTAGATATTAATAGCAAAAGAAATTCTTAAAGTACAAATACTGTACGCAAGAGAGAGAGCATTCATTCTTTTATTTAAACGATAAAAAAACTTTTGGCTGAAGTATAACTGTTTCTTTGAAATTCGGAATCGCGATCGTGAAACTTTTACGTTATTTGGCTCTGCACTTTCCTAAACTTCTGTAAGTAACTTTTATTTGGCTTGTGTATAAATTTTCTCGAAGTAGCTGTTTTCAATGATTTATATGTTATAGACAGGTTTACAAGTACAAAATAGAAATTGAAATATTCGCCAATCAAGCTTAGCGTGATAAACTAACTAAACCCAAGACATTAATAATAATTTAGATGTATTTAATGGTTTTTGAGCATAAGTTTAATTTTTTGGTTTAAATAAAAAAATTCATGATGTTAGGGCTAAGTATAAACAACACAGCTTGTTTTATAAAAAACTTAGACCTACTAATTCTCTCATAATAAGAAAAAGGAAGAGAAACCAAATGCCCTTGCTGAACAAGAATGGCTTTGCCTGGTTGGTATAGAGTTCTATTCCAATACCAAATTGGGAGATTTAAGTGCAGTGTTGCTTATGCAAAAATTGGGCACATGAAAAATACATTTCGTTTTTTCAAAGTTGTGTTTGTCGTAACTGTGATACCAATGAAAGGCCAAAGAAAAATTAAAAGCTCAATTTGTGTTGGTTCAAGATGAGCGTAATACTTGATTTTTTCATACTAGAAAAAAAAACAAGCTGTTTTGTAGAACCAAATCTAGAGATTCCATGCCTACCATTTGTTACTTATTTTTCCTTCAACACAGCTGCAGTAACTGTAATTTTATCTAATTGTATCTGGTGGTCGACTGTGAAGCAAAAATAAAGCATCGTTGTAAACAGCTATTTGGACAAAAAAATAGTAATATTTTTACTTAACATGTAATCTATATAAGATGGCTACTCAACTGGCGGAGCGCTGTCCAAATCCGGACCTTCTGAGTGCTCTAGCTGGACCCCAATAAAGTTTTAGCATACCGAATATTTTCTAAGTGATAACATCATAAAAATTTAATAAATACCACAGAATAAACTTTAAAAATACGCGAGTCTTTTATGTGTCTTATTGCAACGTTTTATGTAGTGTGATCAAAGTAGTATTAGTACGCAATAATTAACATTTAATTTTAACCAAAACCTTACTTTATAGCGCGTCGAACCCTAACTAAAATGGTATGCACTTTTAATTTGGTGGTAGTATTTAAATAAATAATGCATCGCAATGGAAGATTGTATGTAAAAAGATGAGGATAAATGCGATGGAAAAGCATCGGTGTTCGTCATGCTGTAAGTGAGATTGTGAGAATTTCAGTTTGCATGTACGTTAGATGTTTGTAATAAATGTTATTGGTATATTTAAACAAAAAAAAGTAAAAGCAATACGCCATAATTTGAATAACAAGATTTCTGTAATTAGCAAAATTAAAAATGTGATTTGCGTTACACATTTTTGTTTACAGGCGTGAACATTTTGTTTTGTCGGTTTGTTTATTGCTCTGTTCTCATTCTTACGTAATGGCATTGCAGGATCATTAACTTACTTTCTGCAATTCTAGGTTTAATTTGTTGCTCTCATCTGCCGGTGTTTTGTAAAATGCACTCCTGCCAATCAACGGCATCTTGTATTTGCAATTAACCTGCAAGTTAGTTGTAAACTTATTTAGCGTGGAACAGAAGTATTTAAGAATTCAAACTTGCAAAATCATTTCCATTTTATTTCCACCATTAATTTATCCATATACCGGTACTTATTTGTATAGTACGGTACTGGACAAAAACTCATGTGGACTTAATTAATTCTTAAATTTTAATTTTAAGTTAGTAAGATCGATAGTTTTAACGTTCAAATCTTTATACGCTTTTTAGTTTTACGTTGTTTTGAGAGTTAAAAATAATTACTTTTAATGCATGTATTAAGTGAGAATAAAGTTATTACGGTACTAATAAAGAATTTACTAAATTAACTTAAGCAGGTAAGACATGGCGATTTTAAAGAAAAGAAAATTTGATGGGGAAAATCGATTTTTCAAAAAAGAACGGACAAAGCAGTACGATTTTATTTTGCCTCCATCAGGTTTGAAGCCGCTTTGCTTTATTTGTAATGAAAGCGTTGTTTTAATGAAGAGCAGTAACTTGAAACGGCATTAAGAAACTAAGCACAGTAAATTTAATTGGATGTATCAGCAAAAAACTTAAAAAAGGAAAAAATTAGATCAACTGAAATTGCAGTATGAGAGGTCAGCCACAATTTTAGTCAATTCCATGACAGTTCAAGAGAAAGCAGATATGAACGATTTCAATGTTAAACTAAAAGGAAAAAATCACTCAATCTTTAACTTAATCTTAACAGTTCGTGCATTTCAAAAAAAATCGGAACTGTTTGCTACTGATATTCTGTGTCAACTTCTTCACCTTCCCAAACTTTTGGAGCAGCGTAAAGGCAATACTGATATAAGACACGTCCAAGTTATTGAGAAGCTAATCGATAACTTTAAAGAACGCTTCGACGATTTTGTTCTCAAAGAACAGCTTCTGCTGTTCATTCAAAACCCTTTTAATCTAACAAATATTGCAATATTTTTGATGGAAGCAAAACTCACATTCAAGTGGATGGATGTTGCAAAAATTCAACTAGAAGTAATTGACTTTTAAGAGAATGTTTCGTTGAAGCAAGCATTCTGTGATTGTACGCCAGAAACCTTTTGGGCAAGCAAAGTATCTAATGTTAATTTTCCTGCTCTCTTTCAATTAGCAGTTCAAATTTTGACAATTTTTGCCTCCACTTACTGCTGTGAGTCCGCTTTCTCAACTGTAAACTTTGTGAAGAACAAGTTCCGTATTAGTATGACGAACGAACATCTTCACCACTGTCTTCGACTCGCTATTACTCCATTGGTACCAAGATTTCGAGACTTGGTAAAAAAGAAAAAGTACAATGTTTCTCACAAAGCATCGTGATTAATGCTTTTTAATTACAATTTTTGTTGTTTTTATTAACTTTGTTATTGTATCAATAACTGCAGTAAAAAACCAAATGAAAATAATGCGAGTGTTCTGACTTATTCAATGTTTAAATTCTTTTGCATGTGTGTCGTCTCCACAAATAAGACTCTCGTCGCAACGCAGTTTATGGGATTTAGTTAGGATTGAACCCAGGTCGCATTCTAAAACGCAGCTAACCGTGATATTACTTAATCAATAAAAAAAACAAAAAATCGTTTTTTTACACTCATTAATTAATTTATAATATTTACATGTATATTTTTCCTAATAACTCAAAAAGTGCATAAAAATTAAAAAAAATATATATGCTGGAATCAAACCGTATGTAAAATTTTTTTCTGGACTTTTGCAAATACTGACGTTGTCTAACAGAACCGATCCTGAATATAATTGAGTAGCTTTGGTATATAGTATAAGCATTTCATAGTTACTTTTCGATGTAAACTCCCGCTTTCCGAACCGCCTTTTTCCAGCTTTTAACGAGTGCACATATTCCTTCATTGTAAAATTCTACAGGCTGCGTTTTTAACCTCTTCCTAACAGCAATTTTGACCTCTTCGTCACTGGAGAAAAGTCGCCCCTCAAACTTTCTTTGAGGGGCCCAAATAAATGGAAGTCAGGCGGTGCCAGGTCTGGCCAATATGGGGGATATAAAATTGTTGTCCAGCCAAAGGAGCTGATGACCTCACAGGTTTTGAGGCTGGTGTGAGGCCTAGCCTTTTCATGCTGCAATAAAACCTTAGACATTTCCAAAGCCGGTCGAACTCTTCAAAATTCTTGCTTTCAACTATTTTAATGTATCGATATAAACATCTGAATTGATTGTTGCTCCTTCTGACATGAAGTCTACGAGTATCACACCAACACTATCCCAGAACACAGTCACCATCACTTTTCATGCAGACAGCTGAGATTTCAACTTCTTTGAGCGTGGTGAGGTGAGATGGCGCCACTTCATTGATGCTCTCTTTAATTCTGGTTTGAAGTGGTGAACCCAAGTCTCATCTCCGGTCACTATTTGCTGCAAAAAGGTTTTGTCACTATGGCATTACTCCACAAATTCAGAACAAGCTTCTAGGCGGGATTGTTTATGAGCCTCTGTGAGCTGCCTTGGGACCCACCTTGCACATACTTTTGAATATCGCATGGTATCCACGATCTTTACAGCACTCCCTAAACTTACTCTTAATGACTCAGCAAGCTCATTAATAGTGATGCATCTGTTTTTCCTAATTAACGCATCTTTCTGATCAATGTGAGCAGAAGATGGCCTACCACTTTTTGGCCTGTCGCAAAGATCGCTTTTAGCTTCATGTCCATCATCGATTCGCTTCACCCACCTCATCACTGTATTGTAGTGAATCGCACCGTCACCATACACTTGCTTGCCTTCTGCTTATGTTCTGAGCTGTTTTTCCCTCCGACATTAGAAATTCAATAACAACTCTAATTGTTTCTGCCAAGATTGCTTTGCGGCAATCATGCCAGTTTTACATTCTAACGAAGAAGACATAGACGGATTGCTTAAAATTTGAATTGCAGATTGCAGTAATTCAAACCCTGATTTTTTACAAAATCTGTAAACCTTAGTTACCAATTTATAATTTTTAAAAGAATCAGGTGTTAGTTTAAATAAATGCTTCAAAAAATTAAATCAGTTGCATTACTTTCTGAACGCCTCTTGTAAGATTAGTTGATTTAAATGCATATTTATATTACACTTATCTGTATCTTGCTAGATGAGATTACCAGATTGTGAGAATAAATTTGACTTCAAGAGTGAAAAGCTATCACGCTGATCGTTATTATCCGACACAGATTTGTTTTCAAAATCGCAGTTTTTGGGTAAAACTGCACGTTTGTCATAGAGTTACAGAAAAATAGTATCCTTTTTCTGTAGCAATATTTTTAACTAATTAGTGTTGCAAGAATATTACAGTGATAGGCCAACTTAATCAGACAATATTATATCTTCAAATGTAGTTTCAACTGCTTGAAAAACTTTGGATAGAGAAACCAGTTTAAAATTACATTGAAACAAAAACATTATGTTCGGCGTCCAATTTATGACACAGATAACGGTACACCCAAACTTTGACAGGTTTTGTTACAATAATTTATACAACTTTAAAAACAATTTTAAGTACTCTGTTTAAATTACTACTAATAAACTATTGCGAGGCAAAGCATCACTATTTAGTTCTATAGTTATTGATCAAAAATTGCATCGCTCTATACCAGAGGTGGTGAACCTTTTTATTATTAGGAGTTAATTTTCATTAGGCAGTAACAAAAGTGGTCGCATATGTTAAAATAAGTAATGATTAAAAACTAAAATAAAAAAGTATTTTAATATCAATGGTATCATTAGCACGTAATTATATTATTTTTTAATCACTCATGGAAGCTGCACAAAAAACTCAAGTGGCCGCTGGTTCCCTACAAAAACGCGGGCATAATTTGCTAAAACAACTGGACATGTCATGGTCACGATCTGTATAAAAATAAGCACACTAATTTTATTCATAAGTTACCTTAGAAAATTGTATATAATGGCAAACAATTCGTGTGCTTCATAATTAGTTAATATGGGCTAAAAGCAATGTAAATATTTAACAATGTTGTTAAAGTTATCAATAAATCATACGTTGCAAGTCAAGTAAGCGTCTCTATTATTTCTACTGGTTGTTGTGTCAAATTGTAAGCTGAACTCATTTTTTCTCATTGTTGTATGGGCAAGTGAAACATTAATTGCAGCAATTTTTGGCACACTTACGTTGCACTCAGTTTATCAACTATTAAAATACTGTTTTATTTATTTATTTTTTTAAAGTAAGAAAAATTCAAACTTATTTTTTATATTAAAAATAACTGAAATATTTTAAGTCTTGCATTTTTTATCTTACCATTATGATTTTGTTGAAGTTTTTGAAACACGACCGATGTATCTGAAACGTTTTAAAATGTATTAAAAAATCTAATAAACTATTTTTTCGGTCTGCAAGTATTGCAAAAACATGCAAACATTTAACAATGTTGCCAAAGTTATCAATAAATCATACATTGCAAATCAAGTAAGCATCTTTATTACTACTTCTGGTTGTTGTATCAAACTGTAAACTGTACTCATTTTTTCTTATTGTTGTGTGTGCAAATGAAACATTAGTTGCAATAACTTTTGGCACACTTACGTCGGACTCAGTTTGTCAACTATTAAAATACTGTTGTATTTATTTATTTTTTTAAAGTAAGAAAAATTCAAACTTATTTTTTATATTAAAAATAACTGATATATTTTTAATCTTACATTTTCTATCTTACCATTATGATTTTGTTGAAGTTTTTGAAACACAACCGATGTATCTGAAACGTTTCAAAATGTACTGTATTAAAAAATCTAATAAACTATTTTTTTTGGTCTGCAAGTATTGCAAAAAATGCAAATATTTGACAATGTTGCCAAAGTTATCAATAAATCATACATTGCAAATTAAGTAAGCATCTTTATTACTACTTCTGGTTGTTGTATCAAACTGTAAACTGTACTCATTTTTTCTTATTGTTGTGTGTGCAAATGAAACATTAGTTGCAATAACTTTTGGCATACTTACGTCGGACTCAGTTTGTCAACTATTAAAATACTGTTGTATTTATTTATTTTTTTAAAGTAAGAAAAATTCAAACTTATTTTTTATATTAAAAATAACTGATATATTTTTAATCTTACATTTTCTATCTTACCATTATGATTTTGTTGAAGTTTTTGAAACACAACCGATGTATCTGAAACGTTTCAAAATGTACTGTATTAAAAAATCTAATAAACTATTTTTTTTGGTCTGCAAGTATTGCAAAAAATGCAAATATTTGACAATGTTGCCAAAGTTATCAATAAATCATACATTGCAAATTAAGTAAGCATCTTTATTGCTACTACTGGTTGTTGCTTCCAATTGTAAACTGAACAGATTTTTCCTAATTGTTGTGTGGGCAATAGGCAAAAAAATGAAAAATAATTTCAATTAGCTAGATATGCCAAAAGGTGCCAATATACGTTTCATCAAACCACGATGTAAAAATTTTGGATGTTTTAAACAAATTTTTAATTTGCCTCAAGATTATTAAAAGTTGGAAGACATGCAAATAAAATGAAAATGGTACATTGATATTAAATATTACTAGATGCTGAAGTGAGCCATGAAATTAACATTTTTGATTAAAATTATTTTTTCCCAGTCTTTCATATTCAAAATCTAAATGTTCTATTTTTTATTTTTTGTAAAGTTTTGGAAATTTGCAAAAATATCGGAAAATTCCCGGATTTAAAAAATTAGACAAGCTTTGATAGAATTTTTTAAAAAGGCTGGTTTATTGAAAAAAAATTAACTTTTGACTGAAGTTACTAGATAATTTTTTTCTCATGCAACTAATTTTAGGACAAATTCTTAAATTTTTCTCCAATTTTTTTCAAACTTCCTTAAAAATTTCAGATTTTGCCAAAACTTTTAATTTTAACCATAAAAATGCACGATTTCGAAAAAAGACCTAGTGAATAAACAGACATTTTCCCAGAAAAGGAAATTTTGAAACTCAAAATTTGCACAACTTTTTTTGACTTTCCGTTAAGAATTTCAGAATTACAAAGCAAATGAGTATAGTCACGTTTGATTTCAAATGTTGGCATTAACTGCGTAATCTGAGAATGGATGAAACTGTCTCGCGATTTCTGTCCACAAGCAACTTTGAATGCCTCCATAATCAATTTCACAACTGTCTCAACAGCCTGCATGTGGCATGAAAATTTTTGGAAAAAATGCAGTTGGAGTCACTGACACTGCAATGAATTACCGGAGAACAGCATCTGTCATAGTTTTGATTACTGGAGGTTCCATCATAACAACGTCGATTCAATTAATCATTTCAAAGTATTCCGTTGCATCAAATTTAATTTTAGCAGAAACTTTAAACTTTTGTATTTTTTCACTCTGATTTAAGATTCTAGCTTTTATCACTCTTCGCAAACCCAATTATTGTGTACGGGGCCGGTGATCAGTTATCATAGCTAAAATAACATTTTCTGGATGAGCAAAGTACGAACTTCGTTAAGTGAATATAACAATGATTTCCTTGTATTCATGGCTCAAGTATAGTGACCTAACAATTATTTGGTAAAAGTGCCTAAATCCTTTTCCTTTGCCTGATGATTGCATTTTTATAGCAAACCATACATAAGGTAGATCGGGTCTGGTTGTCTACTGTCCTGGTTGTCACACTCAATTTTTAGTATTTCGCAAACTTGTGCAATAATCGCTTTAATGTTAAATCATATGTCTTTGATGTTAAATCACGTCACTTAGATATTAAGACACGTGATTTAGCATTAAAGTGATTATTGCACAAGGTTGTAAAATATTCAAAAAATTGAGTGTGACAACCAGGACAGTGAAGAACCAGACCCGGTCTCCCCTACACTCTAATACAATCTAATTATGATACTATACTCCCATACACTCTAATTATGAAGGTAACCAACGTTTGTAAATTCTTACAAGAGCCATTGTCGCTGACATATAATCGAAGAATTACTGCATCGTTCAAAACATATATTTGCTGTTCAGCATACATAATCTGTACGTACCACCTGCGTAGTCAAGAAATTCTATTGGCTGTAGTCAGCAATCGTAATGACTCAAGCATTCAGGGTTTCGCATTGTCAGATCAGTGGTGCATTGACCTGTGTTCATACTATTACACATTTCAAAAAGGTATTGCTGACTACTGCGTAACTCCTTTGGATCTTGGTTGGACAGTTGTTTGGTCAGTGTTACTGGTTTGAATGTGGATACTGGTGGTTTACTACATGTCAATAACCGCTTTCCAATAGAACCAGAAAATCCACGTGGACCTGAAGTTGTCTCGTTAACCGCCTCCAACAAATGAGGCAAAGGCAGCTCATTGGAATGAAACAGACACACCATCCATTGTAAGGGATGATTGGAGGACTTTCTAATTGCCAAAAAACTCCTGCCATTGTCGTTCCATCGCAATCCACAACCAGTATTTAGTCAGTGCTAACATTCTGTTCTTTTGAACTTGCAAGTATTGCATCAATAATATCTTTGTAGATCCGAATTTTGGAGTTGTGTGATTAAATTAAGAAGCATTTGGCTCGGCTACGATACTTATGTGTCTTCCGAAAGTGTTTTTCTGTGATACTTGTTGTCTTGGCCCAACTTATGTTAAAGTTCTTTCCTTTCGCCCATCAAAAGACAGTCCTTCCATGCCAATTCAAGTATCATGTTGCTGTAATTTATTGCGAGTTTTCCTGCGTTTTTTTTTTTTTTGATTTTACTTCGATCAGTTACCTGACTTAGATTGATTGGTAACACAATGCCAACGTTGTGCAAAACTGATGTTGCCACTGCAGCAGCTGATCTATCGGAAACTCCTGATTGATTACACGCTGTAGCAAGAGAACGCAATAGTCATTTTTTGGCTTGGACGTTCTGGCTTTGGTGTACTCTTAATATTGTTTTGAAGTGGAATGTACTCATCGTCAGAAGCATTATTTGTGCTTTCTTTATTAGCTCCGTCAAAACTGGCTTGCGTTTAACTTTTGCATTTATTGACCTTTTGCTTTTTGACATTCTTTAATAACAAATAGTGGTGAAGAAAAACTACAGTAGAGTAAATAAAATCTAACTTTTTGTTGATATTCTGCTTTAATAATTAAATATAAACTGAAAGTTTCGACTACCAATCAAATATCAATGTAGTACAATTTATTAAAGTCAAAAAGTCACCATATTCAAAATGAAAATACTGTCAGGTTGAACGCTGAATATTGATGATAGGAGAACTGGGTGAAAATTTCGAGCCAAAGACAATAAAGAGTTTATGCTTACAAGTTTACGACTTACCGGTCTATTGGTCTATACCAGAGCATCTGAAACTGTGGGTTGCGTAAAAAAATTTTGGTAAACAAATTGGTTTTTTGTGCTTTTGAAATTGCTTTTTTTACAATAATATTTGCTGGCAATCAGAAATTAGAAAAGGTAAAATATCATTAAACCATTGTTGCGTCATAAAGTAGTAAGGTGGTGTGATCACAAGGTGAGTCGTGTGGCGTAATCAAGAGAATAGTAAGAAACAAAAACAAAAAAATTACTTACTGAATCTAAAGCCAAGATTGATTTTTATAAATAATTGCAAAAAAATTAAATTATTTATTTGTCTTGATAAGGTAGCTGTGAAAGAATATAGAGTAATTTTTCCTTCCTGTTAAATGTGCTTGATAATGTTTCCTAAATAAAGTCTGTTTTTTAATTTTGTTAATTCGCTTTAAGTAATTATTTCTATTTCTCGTTTTTATTACATGGTTTTTCATGCACACGTGTGGTTTTCCATAGGAAAAAAATTGACGTAAACTTAGCCTACACATATTGGGGTTGCAAAAAAATTTATTTTTTAAAAAGGGATCGCAGAACAAAAAAGTTGGAGAAGCCCTGGTCTATATTTTCTTCGTAAGCAACAATACTGCATGATCTTAAAAACGCAAAAACTCTTTTACAACTTGCTTTAAGCCACCATAAAAATCAGCGAAGCAAGGAAAGAAATTCAGCTACTATCACAAGATCAAAATGCTAAGGCAACATATTAGAAATTACATATTTCAATCTTCATTTTGCCCTTTCGTGGTAAAATTGTCATTTGTTTAAAACAGTTTTCTTTGTTTAAAAGCACGGCAATTGTTGTGACGTCATAATTGTATGATTTTTTTAGTAAACAACACCGCTGACAGAGAAAATTTGGAAAAGTCTTATTCTGACCCGAAATTGATGAAACTTCAACCGGGTTAGGAGCAATCAAGATTGTTTAACTATCCGATGCAAATATGTCGCTGTCCAATCTAATCCAAACGTACAAAACAATTGTCCGATGCAAAATAAATTTTGTATGTTTGTAGCTATGGGTTTTTTGCATCTTTTTGGAATACAAGCTAAGGAAAATAAAATGTTTCAATTTTTTACTGCACCGTAGTGTGCAAGTGAAACATTATTATTTGCAGCAATTTTGACAAATTTACGCGCCGCCCAGTTTGGGAAACATTGAACTACTGATTTAAGTTTTTTATAAAAGTAAAATACAGGCACTCCACGACTTACGAACATTCGACTTACGAACAAAATATTCTGCTGAAGAAAGTTCGAATTCGCATTTAGTGCAAAATATGACTTTTGGCTACTACCCAAAGCCGCACAGGACTGTAGCACAGATTTATTTGATAAGATTTACGACAATCAACTTTGTTATTACCGAACAATAGACATTCAACCCGTTCCTAGTCAACAATCGCTACCAATGTTTTACAAAAATTCCACAAGAGCAAAGACCGTATTATGGAACATGTGAAAGGTGCAGTGCCTATCCAATCTACAATTATCAGCAAGAAACGGGATAAGCAATTTCGTACAAGAGCAAAGACCGTATTATGGAACATGTGAAAGGTGTAGTGCCTATCTAATCTACAATTATCAGCAAGAAACGGGATAAGCTAATAGAAGAAACGGAAAAACCTCTCAGTCATTGGATGATGCACCAGTGGCAGCGGCGTGTAAGGCTTGGTCTCACGCTTATTCAGGAGAAGGCAAAGTCACTTTTTGAAGACTTGAAGGCTAAAGCTGGTGAAAGTGCGGAAGAGGAAACTTTTGCTGAAAGTCATGGTTGGTTCCAACGCTTCAAGAAACGAGCAAACATGTTTCTGTCTCCGGTGAAGCAGAGAGCGCTGACGAAGTGGCTGCCGAGAAATTTTCGATTAACCTAAAGGAATTTATCGATGCCGGTGGTTATGCTCCTCAACAACTTTTCAATGTGAACGATAATGGCCTCTTCTAGAAAAAAATGCCCGAGAAAACGTATATTAACCGTAAAGAAAAGACGATGCCAGGGTTTAACGCTGCAAAGGATAGATTAACCTTGATACTGGCGGCAATGCTTTGGGAGATTTTAAGCTAAAACCACTAATAGTTTATAGAGCTGAGAATCCACCAGCATTGAACAACATCAGGAAGAATTCTCTTCTTGTAATTTGGAAGCCCATAAAAAAAGCTTGGGTGACACTCGTTCTATTCGAAGGCTGGTTTTCCCACCACTTTATACATGAAGTCAAATTTTATTGCCGGGAAAAAGATATCCCTTTCAAGATTTTCCTGATCTTGGATAATGCACCTGGCTACCCACCACACTTGGATGATTTTCATCCAGATGTCAAAGTTTTGTATCTACCCCCAAACACAACTTCACTCTTTCAGCCAATGAATCAAGGTGTTATTGCCAATTTTAAGAAATAGTACATTCGTCGTACGTACAGGCAAGCACTAAAAGCAGTGTAGGATGATCCTACTATTACCTTGAGTGATTTTTATAAGTCATTTAATATCTACATGTGTATTAAGCACATTGATGCCGCATGGCATGAAGTTTCTCAGATCAGCATGAACGATGTTTGGAAGGCTTTGTGCCCGCAGTTTGACAACAGTGTTCAAGGAGAAAATGAACAAAAGGACGAAAAAATTCTTGAAAATCTTATTGAAATCTTTAAAAAACTGGACATCGACTTGGAGGAAGAGGACTTCCAAAAGCTGTTCGAGCCCCATTTGCAGGAACTGACAAACGAAGAACTAATGGAATTGGAAACCATGCAAGGACTGGAAGAAGATGAAAAAAAAGAGATTTTTCCTGTGAAGAAATTTGAAACAAAGTTAATGGCTGATGGATTTAATTTTATGAAGAAAGCTCTCACTATTTGTGAAAATCAAGATCTAAATTTTGAGAGATTCTCAAAAGTAGCCACAAGCTTCCAGTGTTATTACGTTATCTATGATAAAAAGAAAAAAAGACAGTGCAAACATTCTTGAACCAATTTTTCAAAAAGCGTAGTGATTCGCAAGAAAACGTCAAATCTGCAGAAATTGTCCAAGAAAACGTAGAGTCAATGGCTTTATCTCCGCTGCATTTTTCGTCAAACGCTGCTTCCTCTTTCGACAGACCACTGTAACTCCCTAACATACCGTACTGTACACTGATATCTACGAGTATGTAAATGTATTTTGTATTTGTATTTTATGTTTGTGTCTCTAGAACAGTGTGGTCCAACTTCTGCACTCTTGTGGGCCACTTTTCAAAATTATTCAAGCTTGCGGGCCTCAGCCGGCTAGAAATACCTGTTTTCGTCCGAAAATCATATCGAAAATATCCGAAAATCAGAAAAAAAAAAGGTCTTCACTTGAAATCGGTCTCCGAAATACCTATTTTCGTCCCACAATCATAGCGTTCTCCAAAATCTTGGAATTGGTCTCAACCCTAGACTCTATTCCATCAGCTCGCCATGCCTTGTTATACAAGGTTGCGGCTGCTTGTGATCGACAAGAATTGAATTGTGCAAAAATGTTCCGCTTGCCGCATGCAGCCCGTAGTTGGACCACGCTGCTCTAGAATAAGAAAACAAGTTCAATGTGTTACTTATGTGATTTAGGAATGCTTTGTAGGCATTTGTATCGAACTGTGCACCGAATAAAAGTGCTGTACAAAGGATATACTAACTTACAAACAAATTCAACATACGAACAATTGTGTGGAACGTAACTCGTTCGCAAGTCGGGGAGTGCTTGTAAACTCAAACCTATCTATATAAATATTTGAGATAACTCTCGAATATTTTTTGTATTTCACTTTTTATCTTACCATTATAACTTTTTTGAAGTTTTTGAAGCACAACCGATGTATCTGAAACGTTGCGAAATGTATTAAGTATCTAATTACTGTTAAATCATTGTACTTAGTTGCAAACTTTAAAAAACATACAAATATTGACAATATTAACAAGCAGTATACCGAATTGATAGACATTCAGTTTCAGTACTATATATTATTACAGTTTGGTATTATGCGAGTATTCTTTTTCTTATCATCAGAAAATTTCAGAATATAAATTGGTGTTACGCATATGCACAAAGATTCCTTGAAATGCTACAAAAACTTTTAAAGTTTTTAAACAAAATTAACGGCTAAACTTATATGTTAATATTGCAGTCTCGAAAAAAGTTTAAAAATGTCTTTTTGTGGGCTATTACGTGTTTTTCTCGAACGTTTAAAGAACTTTTTTAGAAACGTTTTATTTTTTTACCAATCCAAAACTGATTTGATTTTACTTTTTTTTTGTATAAAAACACAATTAAAGAGAAAACTTTAAACGGGGATGAATGTTATTGATATCAAATTAATAAAATTAATCTTAAGTCAAGGTTTCCCAAACGGTCAAATTTTTCTAAATTAAAAACATTTAATCAGGACAAACTATAGTTTATCTTTATTAAAAAACATGGTAAATGTTTGGAAATTGCACAGTAGTGAAAGTGATAATTTGTGAAAAAATTTTAACGTGCTACACTTTTATGCTTTGTTTCAAGAATACAGCAACTGGAAAGTAATAATTGCAAACCTTAGTTGACCAAAAATTTAATTTTCAGCTATTTCTACTTAAAATACAAATGTTTGTTTTGTAAAGACAAAATTTTTTTAGTTGTGAAAAATATTAAAGTAATTCCTACTACCTTTTAATTCTATTTCTGAATTATTTTATTTAGGCTTTAGTTTGAGGTAAAGAACCTTAAATGATGCAAAAAACTGTGACAAATTCTAGACACACGTCATTTAGAGAGTATATTGCCAGATTTCAAGTTAAATTACATTGGTTTAAACAGGTACTAATCATAAATTTTCTTTATCTATTCCTGATTGTTCGCCTTTTTTAACTAGTCAGACCCTTTCGCCTTTCCCATATAAGCACGATCGTATCGCTCTCAATTCATTCTGACGATTTCTCTCTATGAGTGTTAGACGAAAAGTCTTCGAGGAATGAACACACTTTTTAAAGTTATCTTAAGGTTTTGTAAGTCCAATCGACTCTTTTGCAAAAAGGACAAATATCAATATATCGTCTGTTTAAAATGCTTGCATTTTTCTTAAAGTCATTTATTTCATTTTTATACGTCATTTAAAAAAAATACAACATTTGTTCTACCCCAAGCAATAGAACTGGTCCAAAATGTTTTTAATACTTTGAGGAATCAGGTAGTAGAGCAAGCTTCCCTTGGCATCTTCATTGTTTCTAATTGTGGTGCGCGTTAACGTCACTTTTTAGGTCCAAATTTTAATTAAGTTTATGACTGTTACAACAGCGAATTCATTACAATAGCATTTTACGCTGGTTAAATGAGTGTCTAAATGTAAAAATTATGATAGGCAAAGAAGCATTGAAGCAGGTCAAAATGTTCCGTAAGTCGACGAGTTGACTATATGTCCAGCAACAATTTAAAACAACTATGAAACAAAGCTATAAAAAGTGATATTTTTGCTTAGTAACTGAATATGTCAGATGCATCAAAGAAGGATTTATTAAAAAGATTTTGAAAATGTTTTCCAAAACTTCAAAAAAAAATTTTAACGTAACAAAATCTTTTTTCAACAACAACTGCTGCATAAAAGAAACTGCGTCAGCTTTGCACAGACGGCGTAGCGTCAATGACTGGAAACCAAGAGACATTGCTAACCCCGATTCTTCACACAGTTAGCTTTTGTTGTAGATTATTTATTAACTTTGTGTAAATCTAAAGCTTACGTCGCAAAGATTGCCATTCTTAAAAAAGTTTGGGAAACCATGACGAAAGCATTTATACAGTAGTTTTTTTGAATTGTCTGGCCGTTTCTATACATAGCGTTTCTATTGCAATATAGGCTGTCACCTTTTGAGGTTTGTTGTAAAAGTCGAATTTCTTCAGCAAATGTCAAGTCCTGTTTAAATAATACAAAATTAGAATCTTTTTTATTAGATAAAATACTATGCAGATTATATACGTTAGGGACCACGGCGTTACCTTTGTTGAAAATCAGGGACGACAATAACATCTGCTTTTTAATTAAAAAATTTATACATTTAATTGATGCTTTTTTTATTGGGAGTACTTTATAACTGTTTTTCTTTTAAAATTTTGCAAGTAAGTGTCAGGAGCCCTATATTTATTATTTTACTTTTCCATTGTAAATAAACTCATTTGGGCTGCTGACATATAGTAAATAATTGCAAACATTGGAAGAGTCGAAATGTGATCTACTGTAAGTTGTGGGTTTTCGATGAAAATATTCCACTTTAAAAGTTCAAAATCAGTGACGCTTCAAAGGTTACACCCTATAAAAGTTTAAAAGTAAAATTTGAATGAAAAACAATGTTCATTTTAACCTTTATTGGTTTAACTGCATACATTTTATAAACACAAGAAATTGTTTGCTGTGTACAGTAACTTTCATTTGGTGTGGTTTGAAAGCACTCAGTAAACTATGATGAAGAATAATGAAATTATATTGTTGAGTTTTAAAGAAATTAAATTTTGTTTTCAATTCTTTACTTTATCTAAAAAAGTTGCGTTGACGTATTTCTGTTTACATTTTGTAAACAACATATTTTGCTACATTTATCTGAACTTTCAGGCTGAAACAACTAATGCACATTAACAGAAAAGCGGAAAAAATACGCAGAGCTCAAAATAAATTAAAATATTTTTTAACTTTTTCTATTAATCATTTCTCTTTTAAAAGTTTTTTATGGATGCGATGAAAGCAGAATTAACCCTTTAACTACCCGGCTCTTTTATGTAAATTATTACAAAAGAAGAGAATTTACACAATTTGCGATATTTTAAAATCTACAAGAGCTACATGAAAAGTGTAAACATGAAAGTTGTTAGAAAAAGCATGTACTTTTCAAATATGTGGCATTTTATTTTAATTTTTAGTTTAGTGATTAGTAGAAAGTAATTTTATAGATTGAATTTTGCATCTCCATTGTATTGCACTGCACTGTTTTGAACGTTGAATTTTCTTTTGTGAGGGAGGGATGTATCACGCCTTTTTGCACCCCCAAATTTTATTCATGTTAAATTTTGTGTGAGTTAATTTATTCTGGTGCTGCATAATTGCACTAATTCATGTCAATATAGTTAGTTTTCAAAAAAACTTGGTTTTGATGACAGAACACCAATTTGTTTATTATATCTACCGGTCTCGAAAATTTTTTCAAAGATTATATTTTTGGTTTCAACTAAATTTTTGGAAAAAAATTTAAATAAAAACACCCAAAATTTTTTTTATTTCTTTATAAATTTGGTTAAGTACCAATTGAGCAAAGTCAAAATTAACATGTTGCAGAAGTAATTTCAATATACTTTTAACGATACGAAAATATTGCTCCAAAAGCAACTATAGTGGCTGTTGGTAGTTAAATGGTTAACAAAATTTTTTACAAGCTGGAAGTAACAGGCTCATCGCAACTTGGCACGGGATTTTGGTATGCAATTCCTAGAACCCTATTTTGGAACAAGCAGGAATTTATACATAAACAACTTTTTTTACAAGTTACACCTTGCATAACTCCTTCTAAAAAAAAATCTGATTTTATTGGCAACAATAAGAAATCATCGTCGCGAGGTATTTGGGTCATTCGACAGAAAGATATAGATTTATTTTAGCAAGTTATATTTGACTAAGTAAATGAAATGTACCTGGTTGCTTATTAAATAAAGAAATCCTGTCATGTTTCTTCGTTTCAGTCATACAGATAAGTTACTGTAGTAGCTGAATGAAACCAAAAAAAACAGTAATGATCTTGGGTTATAACAGAGAAATGCAGCAGTGTACTTGATAAAGATTTAAATGGATTTTTATACCAAAGAAAAATTAAGTTTGTTCGAGTCATAAGCAGCTAGTCAAATCCTGCAAGTGCGGACAATATGCTTGAGTTATAAACAGCTAATTGTTTTGTCAATGTTAATTTGGTGTTGTTTTTTTGGTAAAATAACAAAATATTTTAAAATAATAGAGCCATATACAAAAATAAACTCCTCTTTGTGAGATTGTTAACAAAATGTAAACAAAAGTACTGCAACATATGTAATTTCAGTAACACTAGTAAGGGTTGAAGGCAGTGATGGGATTTAGGGGTTCGCACGGGTTCTCGCGAACCCGTTCTTAGAATTTTAGCACGTTTAGCAAACCCGCTTTTAAATTAACGTAATCTGTGTATTTCAATATCTCTGTAAAATAAGGAAACCTGTTGTTAATAAGTTCTATAAAAAAGAGAACCTGCTCTTAAAAATTTGAATCTCAACACTGATTGAAGGGTTTGAAACACCAAAAGATTAAAGAAATTGCTACAATTTTTATTTATTTGATCGTTTGATTTTCAAGAGCGAAAAAAATTTGTCACAAAGAAGTTAAAATTTAAAAAGTATGTTTTAATACAAATGCCAGCCAACATAAAAAGTTTTATTTTGAAACGTGACCAAACTAATTTTTCGACTTCCAATGTTTTTTTTCGACTTTCAATGTCACATATAAACTGCTTAATAATGAATTTTTTTCAATTTTGAGCATTGTCGCTCTGGTCAATCAAAAAACATAGCAATTACAAGCTACATGTAATTCTCAAATTGACTCAATTGCTTTGCCAATGCTATGGACAGCAAAGATTAATTTCATAACTTTTAAAAGTTATCTAACGACCAGGACTTTTACTTAATTTTTTCTGCACAAAATTTGATTGCTCTGCCAATCATTTAATGGTGCATTAAAACAAAAATTAAAAAACCAAAAGGCATTGCGTAAATCCGAGAAAATCAAAGAACGGATCTCCCTAAATAACTGCTCGGGCGTGAAAATGCAATTATCAACTTAGTGTGAGGAACAATACAATTAACGCTTACATAACTGCAACCGTTAAAATGTCCTAAAAGGGTTCATAGGATATAAACCGAATTAAATCATTTTTGCTGTAGCAAACAGAAGAAGAAAATGAAAACAATTGCCCACAAAAAATTTTGTGTAAGCCAAAATTGATTAAATAAACATTGATTGATCTAAAAAAATGAGTTTAAATGATTAATAAAATTGTAAATATTGATTCTATGACCGCCATTTATATTTCTTTGTAAACAAATCACGATTTCAAAAAATAAACCTTCTATTACCCTACTAAATAATTTTTTTCTTTTTTAAAAATAAAATATAGCTTGATTCATTTTTACCGATAACACTTAAAAAAAAGAAAACAAAAACAGTTTTGAATTTTAAGAATCAAAGCATGGTATTAATTTTGTTATTTACAAATTAAATCTTGAACTGTGATTATCTAAATTTTATTTAATTGTTCTAATTGTGCAATTTTGTCAAAACACTTGCTCGGATAAACAAAACAATAAGACCTGCTAAAAGGACCAGACCAAGTAGCACAGCAGTCGCAGATAACATAAAAGACTTGGAAAATTGAAGTTTCTTTTGTTTTTGTTCTGTAAAAATCAAAGAAAAAACAAAATGGCACTAAGCCTACGAGGCTTGAAAACGTCAGTAACAGCAAACAGTGTCACTGTTTTTTTTTTTTTAATTTCCAATTTATTTAAATTTTTGAAACAATAAAAAAAACAAACAAAACTATGAGTTTATAAAAACTATGATAAAATTATAATGAAAAAATTAATTATTTTTCACTTTTTCTCGAGCTTGAATAAATAAGACTTACAATTTCAAAAAAAAAATTCTAATGCTGTTGCAATACTAAACAAAATAAGTTTTAGCTTAAGTCAGCGATTTTGGCTTTGACCGAATCAGTAACACTTTGGCCTAACTTAAAAAGTTTGTTTATTACACACAGATTTATCACGAAGTGTCTTCCTTACACACAAATTTACATTGCTCACATTAAATATTACTTACTCAATCCGCTTTAAACAAAATTAAAAAAAAAACAGTAATTTTTAAAAAATAAAGAAGTTCTTTTTTGTTTTTCTTAAAACTTAAAAAAATAACTGCGGCCTTTATTTTATTAGGCTGTCGATATTTTAAAAAAATTAATGTAAATTAGGGTTTTTGCAACAATTTAACAATTAAACAAAAATAGAAACATTTACACTAGGCCAAAATCGCTGAGGTAAAATGAAGACTAAAAAATTTTTAGACTAAAAAAATTGATTTAGATATGATATTCGGTAGCTGTGTTTACACTAAAAATGCTATCTTTTTTTTTTGTTTAAATCACTGTTGTAATGTTCATAAGTTGGGATTTTACTTAAACCAAGAGCTATTTTCATCAATATTTTCTTTCATCAAACAAAAATTCTACGTACCCATCATTACGTTTACATAATGTGATTCATTTTGAGGAAAATTTGTCGTTGTTTTTTCCATTCTTTTAATCACTTTATAAAAACTATTTTATGGAACAACAACATACAACGTAATTTTGGATAAGTTCACTAAAAATTCAAATTAAAAACAAAATATCTAAATTTGTTGGAAATAAATTTAATTTTAAAATAAAAGGCTAAAATTACTAAATTTGGACAAAACTTTTAAGGTCTTGATGGAAAAAAAACTTAAAACTCCAATGATAAAACTCTACATAATTACCACGTAAATTTAGACTTTAAATTTACTAATATTGTTTTAGAAAAATAGACAAAGATTAGTGTGAATAATAATTATCTAAAAAAATTCAGTTGTAAAATAGTAGCCCCTTTGAAAACAAACATTAGCAAATAAAACAGCAGCTTTAAATATGTTTGTAAAAGCAAAGCGTCAATAAATGTTATCACTATTACCAGAATTCGGAATTATCTACAACAGGGGTTCCCAAACTTTTTGTTCATCGGTATCCTTCAAAAATTTTATAGGTTCTCATGTAACCCCACAATTTTTCCACATCTTTAACGCTAAGCTCAACTGGCTCTGATGCATATCTTATTTTTTATAGCTAAGCAATCCATAGCAATCGTTTAAAAAAACCTTAAAATTGGTAATTTATAGTGATTAGGAGCGTTATTTTTAAATTTTATTGTGGCAGTTTTAACTAAGAAGTTTAAGCACTAACTAGATTCTCTTCGCGTTTATTTACTTAATCAACTAGAAATAAAAACAAAATATGTAGAATATTTTGGATAACTTATTTTATCATAATTAAAAGAGAAGCTTAACGTTATCTAACTGATGTTTGTGGGAAAGTAACTTTATATATTACGATCTGAGACAAAGCCACATCGCTATATTAAAATGGGCGTATTATCACCTGATCTTGCGATATGTAACAAAATGTGAAATTCAAGGATGTGTAGATATGGAGCCTAAGAAAATTAAATTCTACGAATTCTAAAACTAACTTTTATAAATTATACCATAATTATAGTTAGATTTCGTGTTAAAATATATAATTATATTTTGGTTATACAATTTATCGCTACAGTTTTAGTTACTAATTTTAGTTTAATTTGAAAAATGTGATTATTATTGATTTAATTAAATTTTTAATAAAACAAATAATAAAAATCACACAAAATCATTCAAAGTTATGTAATAGAAGTTTAAATAAACACTGCAATCCAGCTACAATGCAATCTAAATAAGCCAGCAATTTGGATAAGACTGCTTTTTAGCAACAAGCTCATAGTCATGGCTACCAGGTGAAACATTAGCAAAAGCACAATAAAGATCATGTTTTCGTATTTTTACTTAATTTCGGTTTAATTTCCACTAGCACTGAAAATGTTGATGTACATAGCTGTAATGATGGAAGCAACAACAATACTTGAAGAGCAGGTGTAGCAGTTTTTTGTATGAGTTGCGCATGATAAACCTAAAATTTATATAACTATTTCTCAAAATACACATCGCGTGCAAAACCATCATGTTGTAGTTCAACCAGTTCCTCTTGGGTTCCTGCCCCAGCCTGCAGCATTTGAATGTTTGCAGTGAAAGGATTTCTAATATATGCAAAGTCGTCTTCAAATAGACTTGAAAAATATACATCAATTTCCTTTTGGAACTTCATAAGGTGTTCAGTGGCAAGTTCTGTGAAACTTTTGGTCTCATAATGTGCACTTTGACTCAAAAAATTTTTTATAAAAAAATTTCTTGATGGACCACTTGGAATCTCTGTATTAGTCTATTTTTTCAATTTTGGTAAATTATAGGAAACTACCAAGAATGCATGGAACTGTAGATCCAAATTTAATCAATTACATAACAACAAATAAGTTACATAAGGATATGCTTTCATGTATAATGTACCCCTTAAAAAATTGAAATGTAACCCTGGGGTTCATGTACCCCAATTTCGGGAAGCCTTGACCTAGAATTACCGAGCGCGTCAATTGACGGACGCACTGTTTTATCAATAAAACTCTTAACTCTGTTTTTTAATTGAATTGAAAAATTACAAACTGTGTCTCTTTATCAATCAAAATTAAGTTTCTGGTGATTGTTTCTGGTCACTAATCACTAGTGATTGTTTCGAGCATCTAAATATTAATGACAAATTGAATATATCTCTATAGTGGCATGTTATTGAAAAATTCTGATAATTGAAAAAAAAGAATAAAAGTTTAAAGACAAGCAAACAAGTGGAAATATATGTTTTAATAAGATACTACTGTTTTACGTTGCTTAATCTATAACACAGTTTTCTGAAAATCACATAAATATTTCTTTCAGCGTTTTGCCGAACAAATTTTACAAAATTATTACTTTTATTCATTTCATCTTCTTGCACTAATATTTAGTTATAGTTGATATAATTCTGGTAACAGCAGTATCTGCCATCTTTGCAATGTTCATGGCAGGTTTTTCTTCGGTTTCATCGATTAGTTAAAGGCTTGGTTTGCCTGCAGTAAAAAGAATCTAAAGAGTCAAGTAATCGTCAATGGTTAAGTTGTGATCTTTCTTGAACAAAGTTGTCATAAGTTCATGGTCACGTCAGTCAATGCGCGCACATCCGTGACCCGACAGTTGATCGAGCGATAGTTGATCAAACGACACTCGATCGAAACGACAGTTGATCGAAACGACGCTTGATCGAAACGATATTTAATCGAAATGATACTTGATCGAACAATGAAAGAGAAAATTTAGAACTTTAAATCTGTTTCAATTTTGTCAATTTTTCGTCCCAAAAACATTGTCATCTCTCAAAAAAGGTCTTCACTTTGAATCTGTCCCGGTTTTGTCAATTTTTTGTCCCAAAAACATAGTAATCTCTAAAAAAAGGTTTTCCCTTTGAATCCGTCTCTGATTTCTGTAAAGGTCTGCAATGGGGGGCCATGGCACAATGATAGATGTAAATTAAATGCAAAGAAAATTCAATTAAAATTAAAGCAAAGAAATGGCACCAATAGGCATCTAATGAAACATAAACATGACATGAGATCTATATGTTGCCCCCTAAAAATGCTTAGCGTAGGGAACTCTTTAAAAACCCCTGACCTTGACATTGACAAAAATTATAAAAAACAAGCACAAACTGTTTTCTTACTAATAGCCTCTACTTTTTATAAATCTAATTTACAGTAACAAAAAAATTGTTTAATCGCCAAAACATACAAAAATAAATTGTTTTTATTATCAACTGTCATTTCAATCAAGTGTCGTTTTGCTCAAATGTCGTTTTGATTAAATGTCGTTTCGATCAAATGCCGTTTCGATCAAATGTCGTTTCGGTCAGATGTTGTTTTGATGAGGTGTCGTTTTGATCAAGTCGTTTCGATAAAATATTGTTTCGATCAAGTGTCGCTCGATCAACTGTTGTTCGATCAACTGTCGTAGCACCGCGCACATCACGCTTCCTGCTCTCATCGTTTCTTACAATGACAAACCGTTGATTAAATAATGTAGTTAATTTGAAAGTCCTTAGCTTTATTTGAAACTTTATCTGTACGCGTATTGTACAAACTTGCCGTGTGCCTCACTGTACACCGAAGTGACAGAACATCAGTGGTAATGTTGGTATAAGGCCTTTAACAACTTTTAAAAGGTTGAAAAAGAGATTTAAAAAAATTATCATTTTTTGGAATTTGTCTTTCAGACTTCAAGTTGTAGTTGGTTGTTCGTATGCTCAAGAAATCTTTGACAAGGTATGGCTTCGTACAACCTATTTCACAAACGGAGGATGACCATCGACAACTTTACAAGAAATAATAAACCAAAATGCCTCTTTAACTCTTTCAAAGATTTTTTCCTGTTTGGATTACCTGCTGTAACTAACTATAACTTTTTCAATAGTATTGATCAGGATAGTTTTATTAAAAAGAATTAAAAACAACGAAAGAAGATTGTCAGAAACAGGATTAGAACCATCATACCCTGTAGTACCATCGTTGGACTATCAAAATATTTTGCTGCTGCAAGCACCTATTGAAAATTTGATTTAGCCCAAAAGCTTAACGACCTGATCCATCTTTACCTCTCAAAATCTGCTTATCATCTTCCCCGGCATTTCTTTTCTTATTATTTAACACATTTCTTGCTATGCATACCACATGTGGCTCGCACCTCGCTTCTATTTACTGCAATGTGTACCACGTGTGGCTCGCAATTAAGTTTTTAAATATTTATTTTTTAAATACCCCACAGTTGAGGAAAAATGCAGTTGCCACGTTTCGCAAGAAACGTGTTAAACAACGAATTCAAAATCTAATCTGTCATCATTATCGGATTAGAAGAATCCTTTCTTTTACTAATTCAATATCTATATTATTCATCTCATTATTAGATTGTTTTCCGGATAAAAAATTTGTAAAAAGATTTTAGCGGCAATTTTAAATTTTTAAAATGGGTAAGTTTATGCGTCATTATATTCTTGAAAACAAAACAATATAGCTATCTAATATTTCGTTAATTCCATGAAAATGTATGATGATTATTGTATTATGAAATCGAACTCAACCCGTCGAAGCAGTGTAATTAGTTCATATTGCTTCGCTTTTGTTGTTATACGCTTGCAGAGTTCAGTAATCAAGAATAATCATCTTTAACCGAGTTATTTAAGTTGCATCTATTGTACTATCTCTCAGTTTAGTGGTTCTTTGTTTAGTGTATGTTTAACAAATATTTAATTGTGCTATATTTCTTGCAGCATCTTAAGTTAATTAAACCTTTATATTCTGGTAATGAGTTCTTTTAATTAACTGTTCAACTCAATGATAAACTTAATTTTAACAAAATATAAACTTATGTGCAGTGCCATACTGTTACAATTCATATATAAATTCAATCTTTGCATTATAACTTGTTAGTTGATTTTTAGTTTGTTTTCCAGTAATTTAAGGTTTTATTGTGAATTGATCTTTTTCATGTGAAGCAATGGTTGCATAATCGGTCTACAAAACCCGCATTTAAGTTCATTTATTTTCAAGTTGTCTTGTACTGTAAGTGTACAGTCTGACAATTTTTCGTTTTGTCGTTTTAATTCTAAGCGCATTGGTGGTAATTGTGACATCACCATTGAACCGTCTAGCAGTTTTTTCTCTCTCTGGAACATTTAAGAAACGATGAATGAAATTTAACTCTTCAATCAAGACTACACATTATATAATCGTTTGTCTTCTGATTGGTGCTTTGCGGAGGTGTATTTATATTGTTTGACCGATTGTAAACTTAATGCAATCATTGATTGAGGAAGTCTAGTACAATCTCATAATTTTTATTATTATTGCGTAACATGATTCGATTTATGCAAATAATCTTAAATTTTTTTATCCTTCATTTCAATTGAAAAGCACTTAAAAATCGCCCGTGTTTATGTGCCTTTGTCGTTGCAGTTGTTTAATGGTCAATGTTGACATCTTGGAATATTCATTTTAAGGAGAGATAGAGTTGTTTTAGGCTGTGTGGAAGACATACTATTAAGTTTAATATTATCCATCGAGATGCTAATTTAATCTTATGGTTTGTCATTGATTAATCGCAGTTGTTAACGCTATAAATTGTCTCAATGTTCTGTAAATGTTGGGAATCAAGTTTTACGAAAGTTTTTAAAGTTCTCTTGATTATTGTGAATAATATATATGTCACACTTCATTCTTATTCATAATCTTAAATTTATATACTTATAATTTATTTTTAGATTTTTGAAGTAATTTTTGTGCTTTCAATTGGAAGGTTATCTTCCATTGTTACGTAGTGATCGCGTAATTTCTACTCCACAGCATGCTTAATTCATTTTATCTGCAAGATGTTCTCAACAGTAATTATAAATAGAGTTGCTTTACTATTTTTTATTCAAAGCACATTGATTGACTGAAGTTGAGCATTGTGACATTTTACGGAATTATTACATAATTTTCTGATGTGTTCAGGGAAGAATGGTAAATTCGATTAATATTAAGCTAGATTTGTTTTATAGTTTCAAAATCTGTTTTTGTACTTGATCATGCGTTGCTTTTTTTGACGCCATATTCTGCTTTATGCAATTGCTAAATTTAGCATAATAATTAATCTAAGAAATCTCGTTTGTTCAGGTATATTCGCTAGTTATATGGTCATTTTTACTAATTCACAAATATAGCTTGAACTTTGTTTTTCACTCATTTTGCTGATTGGGTCTTGCTGAGTGTTAGTATTTGCTTAATGGGTGAGAATCGTTTGGTGTTACTGTGACAATGTTTAGTGGTTTAAGCGTTAGATTAACGCGTTAGAAGTTAATTCTCTGATAGATAAAATTGTTTGGACAAAGTATTAAGTTTATATTATTAGCCATTGGGGTGCTAATTATACTTAATGTTGGTAAGCAAAATTGCTGAGTAATTATTTACAATTGTTGTCATTGTGAATTGTCTTGAAGTTTGTGAAGCTTGAGAGTTAAGTTTTAACGAGAGTTGATCAAGTTGTTTGGTTTCTTGCTATCTATTGAGGAAAGTTTTCAAAAAAATTTATTCGCCGGAACTAACTGTATTAAAAACGTCAGTCTTGTGGCAAACTATTTCTTGATTCGGTATAAAAAAAATAATAATAAATCAATTACAGCTTTGCTTTAGCGCTGGTGTTGGGACTACCGAGTTTAATCGGTCTTTTAAGATTACCCAGTAAAGTTGCTAGAATATTCTTAGAAAATATAGTTTCTTTTTATATGTTAAAAGTTTTAAAATTTATCTCGCTGCAAATAATATCTAGGCTGGCATAACTAAAATAAACAAAACTCTGCTTTAGCCCAGTTCAGCTAGCCCTTTTCGATTTCCGAGTAAAGTTGTGATACATAATATTGATGTACGAGTATAATTAAATGGCTTCAGTAAACTGATAAAGAGCTACAGTTTGTGAGTTAAATCTAAATGCAGCCATTGCTTTAAAATACGATAAGATTTTTGTTACACAAAAAGTTAAAATATAATTTTGGCAAGGAATAAATTTTCTTCAACCATATTGTGGCGATACTCAGCAGCACAATTAAATTCATAAAACTTTTATTTTTCAAACGTTTTCGGCTTCTTAAGCCCTTTTCAAGAAAAACTTAAACTTAAATGAAATTAACAATAATGCGTCAACACAAAGAAAATTATTATTTATGCATGAATGATTTACATTGTGACGAATAAGTTAAAGCAAATAGAATTATAAAGCCAATTTTTTTAGTTTCATTAAATTATTTAAAATGAAAGTAAATTTAAAATTTATAAGAAAAGAAATAAAGAATTTAAAATAAAAATTAAAAAACATTTAATAAAAATGAAGAACCATTTGCATAAAGTTGTCGATTTAAACCAGGATTACGCTTTTTAATAAATAATGCTTCGTGTATTTTTGTATGGAATTCCGATTTACACTTTTTAATTATTTTAAAGGAGTTTAAATTTAATTTGACAGAGGAACAAATATTACAACACATTATATGATTTTTTATTGCACTTGATACTTGAGAGTTGAAGTCCAAATGCTCCTTAGCTCTAGTGCTCAAATGTCGGGTTGACATACCGATGTATGTCAAGTTCGCGTCACACGAACATGTAAATTCATATAATCGACAACTTTATGCAAATGGTTCTTCATTTTTATTAAATGTTTTTTAATTTTTATTTTAAATTCTTTATTTCTTTTCTTATAAATTTTAAATTTACTTTCATTTTAAATAATTTAATGAAACTAAAAAAATTGGCTTTATAATTCTATTTGCTTTAACTTATTCGTCACAATGTAAATCATTCATGCATAAATAATAATTTTCTTTGTGTTGACGCATTATTGTTAATTTCATTTAAGTTTAAGTTTTTCTTGAAAAGGGCTTAAGAAGCCGAAAACGTTTGAAAAATAAAAGTTTTATGAATTTAATTGTGCTGCTGAGTATCGCCACAATATGGTTGAACAAAAAGTAAATTGCCAAAAAGAATAATTTGCCAAAAACTATAATAAAGAAAAAGTTAATTTATCCAAAATACTAATTTTTCAAAAACAATTGAAACGCAACTACGTCTTTTTGAACTAATTTTTATTAAATTTCCTACTTCGTCAATTGACGCGCTTAGTAATTATTGGTTGGTGTGAGTTTATTTCTGTGACTGATGACCCAAATTTTCCAAATCTTTAATGGGTTGTATGAATTTACAAAAAAGTAAAAGTCAAAAAGTTTCAATAAAAAATACAGCCTATGCTCAAAGCGCCTGAAAAATTTTGGGAGGGGACGACCTTGCTGTAGCAACAAAAAAAGTTAGGGGTACAATGCAATCTTCTCCAAATTTTATTGACGTTCAAGAACTCCAGATTTGGTTTTAATTTACAGGGTTGCAACATTGATTCTCGACTCTTTTCAGCGTAAAAATTTACTGAGGACTAAAAAAGGTTATCAATTTCAATCAGTGTCCCAGAATCTCGATTTATCTACTAAATTTAAAGTGAAGACTAATAAAAAATGCATTTGCCCCCTGCCCTCCCGTTTCGGGCGGCACTGCCTAAGCTTAGAACAACAAAACTTTAAAATTAAAAAGCGTCAATTATCACGATCGGTAATTTTAGTGTTAATGTCTTTTTTTTTTGAGCTGAATAATTGGAAACTAAAAAAGTACAAATTTTATAAACATTCTTTTGGCACAATACTATCGATAAGTGCAAGCTTAAACGTGATATATCAGAACACCACTTTAACAAGCAAACAAGCGAAACCTCAACAAAAATCTCAAACACATAATCAAAAATAAACACAAACAGTGGTTACATTGATAAAGATTCTTAACGAAATAATCAGCAATTATAGGGGTAATTTTTGATAGATACTTAAGTAATCTATATATTTAACGAGGTTTAGCATTAAAATTTTTCCAAACCATTGCAGAGACTTGTATAACTATTTCTTTTCCTGTGATTGTGCAAAAGTAAATACGTCCTATCTTGGTTTGAATTATCCTTGGTATCTCCTACCAAAATTATTGACTAAGACACAGGCAACTTTGTAAACTAGAAAAAATGTTTTTCATCCAAATTTTCTGAAAATGTTAAGCTAACTAGATATTATACAGTAATTTTTTGACAGCAAGTGTTCTGTCCTTGTAGCTTTGGAGCACAGAGGTGTTTTAGCTTAAAAATTTTATATTTACAAAAACACTGCGCGAGTCACACAAAAGTTTCTATCATGCGCGACTCTTACAAGAAACTATTTTAACCATGTTTATTGTACAAAGTAAATAAGCAAAACTGCAGTGAAATATGCTTTCATTCCGCATCCAAATTGTTTCATCACTTTTATTGCACAACAAATTTAATAAAATTGTTTCCAAATTATAGGTAAAAACCAAAGAAAAGAAAGTCTTCACTTTGAATCTGTCTCCGATTTTCCAATTTTCTTCCTAGAAATGGTGATTTCTAAAAAAAGGACTTCACATTTTTATTCCGCACCCAATTTTACAAAATTGTTTCTTAATGACAAAAAATAGCTTCCGAAGGTTTGGTTTTAACACGTTTTTTTATCATTTTTGTGTGACAAACCAATAAACTTGCTGTGGCCCATCAGTTGAAACCCTGTTTTAAGGTTTTTCCAAGTGATTGGTAACTGACGTTTGAAAGTTGTTCTTGTTGCAAAATGTCTCTTTATATAATGCAAACAACTATTAAGAAAAAAACTGAATAAAAACGATAAAGTTTTTTTCGTATATAATCTGGTACTTGCAGCAACTTAATTTTAGCTTTAGATCAAATAGGTTTTATTAATCACATTCAGTCTGACCTTTAGTTAAACTTCTTCCAAAAATTACAATATATTTTTAACAGTTCTAAACGACACCTTTGTGGTTGGACTCATTACAACCTTTGTACTAACAAGTTTCTGACTTTATGACCTTTATTATTCTTATTACTAATTGCTGATTGTTGTGATAAAAGCATGAATCACCTGCAGGAAAATAAATTCATCACATCAGCAACATCATCGTCGTCTAAAGTGTTTGTTCTTATTGCTTTAACCCGTATCTTACCACGATGAGATTTGATTTATCGATTGCAAAGAAACATACTGAAAAAACTGAGTTTAGCCTATTAAGAGATGGAAAAAATTCAAAGCGTTTACGTGATATTAAAATTTTTCCATATCCATACATTGCGTGTTCTTTTTCCTCTTCGTTTGGGGAAGATAGGCAGGAGCTGCATTGTTCACTAAATGGCTGGAAATGTTTTTGTCAGCCAGTTCACCAGGTTTCTGTCAACATTGGTGAGAGCACCGGTTCCATTTAGATGGTAATATATGCATCAAGATGTTATTACTGTATGTGTTCAACTGTCTACTTCTTTGTGTCACACTCACAGGCCGCCGTAGAACCATAACTATTTGTGTGTTTTAAAGCAGAATAGACAAACGTCAGTTCGGAGGCGGTTAAGCTTGACTCACGCAGGTCTGGGAAAGCTAATTCCTAGTGGCGTCGGGCCAACATCCCCAATATTATATAGAATCCAGGGTTTTTTTCAGTTGGGCGTTTTTATTTTAAAAATCAAAACCAACAGTAGCGTTACCTCCGAATTGCCGAAACTATGCAAGAACAAGCAAGCCATTAAACCAGTGCTCTTCAACCTTTTTTCTGTGGTATACCTTTTACAATTTTTCAAGAACTTCGTATACCCAGTAATGTGTAATTGTGCACATAAAAACTTACAAGCAGAAAACTTACAAACAGAAAACTTAGAATTAGATCACATGATGTTAAGCACGCAAAAGTACAAAAAACGAAGTTTAATACTTTGTTTAATGGCTTGCTTGTTCTTGCATAGTTTCGGCAATTCGGAGGTAACGCGGTGTTATTTCTTTCTCAATCCCTCCTCGCATTAAAGAATCAATGTCAAGTATTGAGTTTCTTTTCTTTGACTTGATTTCAACAAGACTGGAAAACCCTTCTTCACATAAATAAGTTGTAGGCATCTGTACTAAGATATCAATGGCACTTTTTGCAAGATTTTTATATTCCAAAAATTCAAGAAGGTAAACCCAAAAGTCTGAGTAACCCATTTCTCGGAAAGCAATCTTTTGGTTTAAATCAGCGCGGAGCTCCAGTAATTCCTCATCCTCTGTTGGTTCTTCATTAAATGGCTGAATAATCCAAGAGTTTGCTTCCAGACGTTTGTCATTGGCTTCAGGAAAGTATGCACACAAATTATCACCAAGCAAGTTTAAGTGAGCAACGATAAGTGTCGACAGGTTGTCTTCCGTGGAAGCGTCCTCAAACTCCCATTCAGACTCTTTCATGTACTGGCTCAATAAAGGAAAGTCGTTGAAGTTCCTTGATGCAGCATGCTTTTTCCACAGTGGAATTTTCAATTTGAGCGCATTGACTTTGCTACTTGATCGAAAAATGTCGCCTCCTTTCCCTTGAAGACTGAGGTTCACTTGATTTAAACGATCAAAAATCGATGCAAGGTAGGCCAATTTAGCAACCCAGTAGATGTTGCTAAACTTGGAAGCTCGTGGGTTCCGCATTCATTGCAAAACGTCTCTATTTCTGCTCTAAGTTCAAATACACGGGAAAGAACTTTTCCTCGCGATAGCCATCGAACCTCTGAATGAAGAATAAGTTTTTCGAAGAGGCATTCAATTCTTCGCAGAGTTTTGAAAAAATTCTCTGTTGTTTTGCACTTTTGCGAATAGAATTAACAATTTCTACAACTTCTCGTAGAACATCACTCAATTCGTTTTCTTGACCATTAACCTCGCTTGCATTCAACTTAACTTTCTTTAAAGCTAATGCTTCGCGGTGGAGAATGCAATGTATTCCCACGCATTTTGGAGACACTTGTTTTATTCTCTTTACCACCCCTGTCTGCGAACCCTGCATAGCTGCAGCACCATCTGTGGTTACAGCTCTGCACTTCGACCAATCCAACCCCTCTCTTTCAAAAAAATCATTCATTTTCTGAAAAATCGCTTCAGCTGTTGCTTTTTCTCCCACTGGTTTACAGAATAGATAATGCTCAACTATTCTCTTAGCTTCTGCATCTGGAAACCTACAGAACACCATGAGCTGTGCCTCACTGGTTATGTCAGTGCTTTCATCTAACTGGATGCCGAAAGAGGGGGCTTTCAAGAGCTTGTTAATAAGTTGTTGCTTTAAATCTTCAGATAATATGGCACATCGTCGTCCAACTGTAGTGTCAGAAAGTGGTATTTGTTTAATTTTATCTACTGCCTTTTTTCCGCTGTGAATTAGCTCAGCTGCAATTTCTAAACACGGTAGCACTACACGCTCAAGTTCGGTGTACGGGCGTTTCGCTTTCATCATGTGATGTGACATTCGCAACGATGCCAATAGCATGTTCTTGTTCTGAGTTACCTGGTGTCCCATTTGCTTATCAAACAAATGGCTCTGTTTCTTCTGAGCATCTAGATATGACTGAAAGAATTTTGTACATTTGTTTTGGTGTTCTGGATGCTGTTTCGTTAGGTGACTTAAAAGCTTTGACTTAACGACATTAATATTGCCAAAACTGGTTGAACAAAAAAGACACTGGGCAGAAGAATAGAGATTTTCCTCTTCACCAATTGGGCGGCGAAATCCATAATTAATAAAGTCTTCGTTCCATTTTCGGCGTTTAGAGATTATTTTCTGCCGTTTAGCAGGTTGAAGCTCAACTTCATTCGCGGAAGGCGAGGCTAGCGCTGTATCAGGGCCAGATTCTTTTCTGCTTTCATTACTAAAGTATTTAAGCAAAGACATTGCAACCTTTAAAAGCAAAAAGGATTTTATTTAGATTTTAGCTTATTGTTTCTACATGCCTCTTGTCTTAACCCTTTAAGGGACATAATTTTTTTACAACTTAAATTTATTCAAAAATCGTTTTTTATGTCTTGTTAGGTGTTCTTAGACACTATAAAAAAACAAAATTTTAATTTTTTTGTTTTTTTAACAAAATACACCATGGGTCATATATGACCCAGTGTCCCTCAACGGTAAATTTTTTTCGCCGCTCAATGCAAAATTATATATCAATGACTGAACTTTTAATAAAGGTTGTTAAAATGAATAAACATTGCAGGTAAAAAAGTTGATTTAACTAACCAGGCAATTAATAAGATTGCTTTCAAATCGAATTTTTATTAAAATTTTTATTTGATTATTTTATTAATTCTGTCTTGCAACGAACACTGGAATGAATACCTAATGTTTGCACACAAATTTCATATATTTCTATAGCAAACACTCAACCTTACAGATAGAAAAATATTTATTGTTTATATCCATGATATACAACAAAGCAATTCTGTGTGGTAGCCCATGAACAGTGATGGCTTTAGTATGAAGCGTATGTAGTGGCCGCAGCTGGGCCCTTTATAGTCAAAAAGTGGCCCAACTCCAAGCAAAACATTGTTGTATTTCTTCGTAGCAGCATTATGATGGTGGGTTCACCTGCCTGCACTTTAACTTTAAAACAAAAGTCGGGATCACGTACTCGAATTAAGGTGATTACCTTTTTTGAGACCACCTACGGTTTTGGAACAAAAATGGAGATTTTGCACTTAAATTGAATGAGACGATTATATTTTAGAGATCAACTATATCTTTAACACAAAACAAAAAAACTTGACACACTAAAAAGTGGCTCACTCATTCTTTTCTTGTACCAGGTCTTCCTTTTGTAAGCCTATCATAGTCCATGAATTCTTAAAAAACAAGTAAGCCTACCCCATTAGCAAATGCATACCAAAAATACCTCATTTCAACCACATCAGTAGTAAAAACATTCCCTTTTTTTTTTCTTTAGTTTTTCTCATTTAAAGTCAATTCACTTGAAGTATCGTTTTTTTATAATTTCTGTTTAGCTTTATATTCTCAGGTTGATTTGCAGCTGGTTGAGGAGCTTCTGTTGTAACTTTAAGAACATTTGTATTTCTATTCTCTTTTAATAAATTCTTTATTTTTTTTAAATAGTACAAATCTTCATCATCAAGAATGAGTTTTTTCTCATCACCACTGCTATCAGTAAATAAAATATTTTAAATACATCAAGATAAAAAAGTTTTTTTCTACTGACCTGGTAAAACTAATTAGGCCTAAATTATCTTCATGATTTATATCCAATTTTTTTAAAAGTGAAATAAGTGTATATTTACTAATTTTTATGACTCCAAAAAGAAAAAAACTGCTTTTTTACATCACAACCTGTGGGGCAAAATAATAGCACAATACTCCGAGTAAATATTCAGCAACACAAAATGTTTGGTTTTCGTTCATTATTTGCCGAGTTCAGTTGATTATCTTTTAAATCTAGGGAAATCCCCAAAGCCTACAAAGCTGGTAACGGCGCACTATAAATGAGAAACAAGTAATCAATACTTACAGCAATTATTCAAAAATGTTTTATCTAAGACATCAATTATACTTAGAAAATTAATGAAAAAATTTAGTGAAAGTATGCAAAGCATATAAGTTTCTTTGCATTACAGCAATATTTACATATTTTATAATCACCAATATTTACCTTTGAGGGACACTGGGTCATATACGACCCACAGCGGTTTTTGCTTTAGTTTTTGAAATCAAAAAGCTTGAATAAATCAATAATGATTTTAAATCATTAGCAAGAACCTAATCTTAAATACTAAAACTCAAGTTGTATAAAATACGATTATTTTACTTTGATTAAGTCAGCTAATTAAAGTCAAAAATTTTTTTCAATTTTGGTAGTCAAAAAGTTTACAAAATTACGGTAAAAAATATAAAAGTTTTCAATTTTTTTTTTTTTAAATTAAACTTGAATCTTTTAACAATCCAACCGTCAAAAAACAAACTTAATTTTTTGATCGGATTGTCTGTACCATAAAAAAATGTTCATGGGTTATATATGACCCAGTGTCCCTCAAAGGGTTAAAAGCAGTGCTGCTACGCCTAGTGAAATTTCACTAGATCTAGTGAAATTGACTCCGGCCTAGTGAAATTTATTTCCATTCTAGTGAAATTTTATTGTTTTACGAGCATAAATTTGCAGCATTTTGGCTTACTTTTGCAGCAAAAATTTGCAAAATATGTCGAAGAATTGCTGAAAAGTGCAATCTAGCCCAAGTGACAGCACTGCTGAAAAGTGACAAGTCGTGATAATGGAACAATGGTACATCTGATGAAAAGTTTATAAGCTTTGTCTTTGATGATATACCTGTGATGCTGCTCGTATACCCCTCGTATACCTCAGTCCAGCTGTATACCCCAAATTTGTTCTCGTATACACTTGGGTATACTGTATACCCGGTTGAATAGCACTGCT